>OY757190.1:64055635-64505635 GCA_963583895.1 Melanophora roralis | reverse complement strand
AATTCATAAAACGAAATACAAATTACAAATCTTAAAAAAAAACAACAAACAGCAAAACATTTTAATCATGTTAAAAACTTGAACAAAAGTTATAAATTCATTGAAATTTTTTGTCTCCTTTGGAATGTGAACGCGGTTAATTGCGTACATATGCATATACATACATATGTTAACACCTTCGCATGTAAACTCAGTCGTATACACTTACGTACATACAGACATAGTCATATATATTTACACAAATTAAAAATTTTACTTTGCTTAGAAATAAAACAAAATGTTTAAGCTTTTCTAATAAATTTTTAAATGAAATCTACTCAATTGTAATCCTTAAAATGTACAGTTTATGCTAGTTAAAATTTTTTAGCAAAAAACTTGACGGCTGTTGATTTAACTTACAAAAGAAGTCTAAGCCTTCTCTTTCAAAATTATTTACACACTTATTTTGTCGTGAAATTAAGTTAAAAACGCTGCAATCTTTAAAAAAAAACCTGATTTGGTTTAAAAGTTATCAAATTTATATTGCATAAAAATAAATATTTATAGAAAAGTCGCTAAAAAACGTTTAAAATGGTGAAAATAAAGGAAATTCCCGTCGAAACGCGAGTTGAGATCGCAACGAAGTTTGGAACAGTGTTTTTTATGAATATACCCCTTAAATTTTTGCATGGGTTAAAATATTGTACGTAATTTACCATTAAAGACTTTAAACCAATTTTAGAACTTTCTGATTTCTTAACAAAAATTTAATGATTCTACTTTAATGTAACTGTATTTACAAATTTAAAAAAATGTTTGAGAAAAAGAGATGTTTTTATAAAGTTAATCTAAAAGTCAAGTTTTCTAAACCTGTTCATCATTTACTATTTATTACCTTTGATTGTTAAATAATATTACAAAAAATATTATTTACAGGCTCTCGTAAAAGAGAGTATATTTACGTACCCAAGTTTTCGAGAAAAGCACATGGGAAGAAAAAGATAGTTGGCAAGAGTCAAAACTAAATCATTTAAAATAATTATCAGAAAATGCAAAAGAGGGTATCAATAAGCCAGAAGAGTAACACGGTATTTTTCACCATCCAATAGAATTAAAAAAGTACGATCGTGTCAACATTTGCAATAAACTCTTGCAAAGTTATATCTTTAACAACCAGTTTGTGTGTTTTTCAGCTTTTAGTGTGTATTGATAAGTAGCTTTGTGTTTTTGTTATAAGTTGGTATTGGTGTGCTCTCTAACTAAATATGGTGTGGTTTGGTAAAATAAGAGCAAGAGCAACAAATTTGTTTTTCTATGTTTCGTTGAAACAGTTACATACATATAATGATGTTTAACCATATGTACTTTTGGTGTGTTTTCTTATTCTGGCTACATGAGCCAGTTTTTCTATTTTTTAAATTTTCTTTAAATAAATTAAACAAATTTAGCTAAAAAAAATTAAAACTGCATCGTAACTATATACATTTAAGTCAAATTTAAAATTAAAATTTAAATTATTAAAAAATACAAAATAAATATTTATTATTTTATCTTAATTTTTGAGCTTGAGATAAAAAAATGCTTTTTTTAAATTTATTTTATTCATTTTTAAACACTATAGCTACAATAAACTTTAAAAATCAAATTTTTGTTTCATTCACATTTATATAAACGATCTTGTGTATTTGTTGTATCAACAGTAATAAGAAAATATTTATTATACCATTGTTATTCAGCACAAAAAAAAACAAATACATTCCACACTCAATGCAAAACCATAAACAACAATATTTGTTTATAAGAGTAGAGTAAGTGCGCAAAAGCAAAACCATACAATATCATTTACACTTATTCACACACTTACACCAAAAAGAACTGGTATGTACATGGATGTACAAGATATACCTGTTTTTGCAATACTTATTTGTTCTATTTGTGCACGTGTATAATTTGCAACACTGATTCATACAATCAATAAATAATTTAGTCCATATGTTTATATTAGCAGGAGCAAAATTGATTTCTTTAAGTAAAACAAAAGGTCGGGTTTTCTTCTCAATGCTTTACGGTTTTTTATATTTCTTTAATGGTCTACTCTTTTCTAAAGAGAATCTCAAAAATTTTAACTGTCCAGAACCTGCTCTAAATATTTTTTTATTATATGTATATGGGTTTTCGCTTTATAATATTTTTTTTGTATTCCCCCTACAATTTTTTTTCGCTTGTTTAAAAATAAAACGGGAGATAACCGAGATTCGTTATGTGTACCATTCGACCATATGCGTGTGAAAATTGATTGCTTGTACGAATCCGGGTCAATTGATGACTGAAGACTTTACTAACGTAACGGTAAATTTCTGAGCTCATAAACGGTATATTTTATGCGTTTTTTATGCTTGGTTTCTGCGCGCATATTTCTGAGCTCATTCGACCATATGCGTGTAAAAATTGATTGCTTGTACGAATCCGGGTCAATTGATGACTGAAGACTTTACTAACGTAACGGTTAATTTGTGAGCTCATAAACGGTATATTTTATGAGCTTTTTATGAGTAATTTCTGCACGCTGACAGATAACGGTAGATTCTAGCTAAGCAGAAGAAAGAAGTTACACAAACTGATTCATTGGTGAATATTTTTGGAAGCGTAAAGACAAAATTGTGAGTTATCTTATATTAAATACAAAAATAATACATAATTAAAATAATGAAAAGAGCAAGCTTAAAAGAAAGCAAATTAATAATAATGTTAACTTATTGAATAAAAAATCCTATTTTGAATTATCTGTTTTTCGTCATTTTCAGGATACTATTTAGAGTTTTTGATGCACGCAAAATGAGGCTCAAAAATGTTATTTTATGCACTGGAATAAGAGCTCAAAATGCGTTTTAAAAAAAGAGTCATAAAATACTCTTTAATGCATAAAATTTAAAGCTCTTTCATGCGTGACCAGTTTAGTGGAAAAAGCCACTCAAATATGAGCGTTTTATGACTGTTTATGATTATTTTACGAACTCTTTATGAGAGTCAGCGTTCCGACAAAAGGGTCTTTATGAGCTCATTTAGAGCGCATATGGTATGCTGGGCAGCTAGCCAGGAGCTGTCTAATTGGCGATGCTGATTAATATTCGACTCCTATGCGAATGTTCTAACAATTATTTAAAGAGTTATAATAACAAATCAACGTTAAGTTTTGCTTGTTTTGCTTTTTAAAACACGTTTAAACACTTTCTCATTTTTAATAACAAGTACCTACAAGAATTTTATGCATTAAACACATTCAAGCTACACGAGCATACGAATGCAAATGTTGCTTGCTACATTTGTGTCCTTGTAGCTGCTACTGAAATATTTACTAGACTACCACTACAAAGTAAACATATAATTAGTTTGTTGACGTTTTGCAATAATAAAAGTAGTTTGGAGAATTTGTGTTGAAATTTTAAAAACTACAATATAACAAAAAATTAACAACAATAAAAATTAAAAAAAAACTTTCTTTATTCCAAGGCTCATTATTCATTACAGGTTGGAGCGGTTCTGCAAAAACAACAAAAAATGGATGTACGAATGTCAGAAACAGATAACAAACACACACAAATTCTTTCTTCTTCTCTTTTGAGCTTTTCTAAGATTCTACAGCTGTTGTTAGTAAAAAAGAAAAAAACATAAACATAAACAAATTTTGACACCTAAACATCCGAAATACCGTTACTCAGCTGATTAACCGCTCCCACCTGTTATGAATGCGCCTTGCTTTATTCTTATTGAAGCAAACAAAACAAAACAAAAACAATAAAAACAGTAAAAAATAAAAATTAACTAAACCAAACAACTTTGTTATTTTGCAAAATGTAAACAGCTGCCTACGGCCTTTCAGTGGTGCCACTTAAAGTCTTTTTGTGTTGTTTAAGCTATTTTTTTCATCTTACTGTATTGGCAGCAATAACCTGTTAATTGTCGCGTATAAAAATTGATATTAGTTTAATTTCGACCACACCACAAAATTAGCATGGAAAGCAACCCGTAGTCGTGTTGCACACATGTATTCTATTTTTGACTGGTTGTGTTCGGTAGCCTGTAGCGAGGAATGTATTTAATGATTCAGGAGTTGTAAAATAATCCCTTTGTTAGTCTTATGCAACTCTAAATGTTTTTATAAAAGATTTGTAAGATAACCCGTGGATAAATTTCAAATATATCTCATGTGAAGCTGTGGATGAATCATCTGCGTGTAACAGTTTCTCCCGTGCGAAGCGTCTTCCACGATCAAAATATACGCGCCTTGGCGATTGAAAACACTCTACATGAGATTCGCAAAAGACTCCTCTGCAACTGAAAAGGCTAGCTGGGTAGTAATGCTTGTCTTTTACATCTGCTTTTTATGAAAAATTTACAAACATCGATTAACAGATAGTTTTTGCTTTCTTAATACATTTACTTTTTGACTAGTTCAAGGCGCTGAAATTACTTTTAACTCTAAATAATATTTTTACACCCCCTCACTAAAACTATGTATGAGTATTAATCAACGGCTACCTATGTACATACATACATATTTACTTATATATATCAATAAGAAGCTGAAAATTCAATTTTGCTGTTACTTTTTTACTTATTTTTTCCGCAGTAACTATATTTTAATACACATATACATATGTATGCATGTATTTATGTGTGTTTATGAGGGTGACATTGAAAGCCCAGACAGATTTTTTTGAATAAAGGTCTAAATAAATTCCAAATGTTTCAAAAGATTCAAGTGTTAATGCTTTCGTTTAAAACCGTTACATTAAATAATTTTTTGTTAGTTGTATGCTCATTTTCCAAAATTTACTTTGAAATATTTATATCATAAAGGTGTATTTGAAGTTGTTTTTTCTTTTTGAAATCTTTGATATTTTTACCATTGATTCAGTGTAAAATAAAGGAGTCTTTTAATTAATACCTACAAGTTGATAGGCTAGTTATTCGAAACTTTAATTTTGATTCCAAAGGTCATGGCTTAGAGTTATTTGATTAAGCTCAAATTTTTACTATAGTAGTTTAAGATATACATAGTTTTAAAATTACTTACATAAGTATATGCCTAACGTTCATACACATACTAATGCCTGTTCTTGTATTCAAAATCATTCTTATGGCTGGGGAAGCTATGAACGTTTTTACATCATTTTTGTAAATTTTGTATTGCAACCCCCTTAAGTGATGGTGATAGGGGGTAAGTATGTTCTAGGAATATGTTTTGAAAGATCTCGGGGAAGTTGTAGATAGGGGATAAGCATGTTCTTCAAAAATGTGTAGGGGGAAATAGGTATTAAAAAAAATTACATTTGATCTTATTAGGAGCACCCTCTTGGCAACCCTGTGAGGAGGCAGAGATAGAGTGTAATGCATTAAACACATTCAAGCTACAAGAACACAGAAACACACGAACACAAAAGTTGCTTGCTACATTTGTGTCTCTATAAGCAATATGACTTTCAGTGGTGCCACCTAAGGTTTTCTGTCTTGTTTAAGTTATATTTTTGTATCTTACCGTACTGGTAGCACTAATCTATTAACTGTCGCGTACAAAAATAGAAATTAGTTTAATTTCGACCACGCCACAAAATTAGCATTGACAGCAACCCGTAGTCGTGTTGCCTTGTAGCCATTAAAAAAATTCTTCTCATGGGCACACGTGTATTCTATTTTTGACTGGTTGTGTTCGGTAGCCTGTAGCGAGGAATGTATTTAATGCTTAAGTATGTTTCAGAAAAATGTTCGTGAGGAAAAATAATGGCAGTAGGTATTACATTGCACCCGTGTGGGGGCAACTCCGGGGCAGTTGCAGAGGTTTTTATGTCTAAATTTTAGAGAAATAAACAGAGGTAGTCTTGGTTTTTGGCTTAAATCTCGGCTATCGGGCGACTTTCTCGAAGATATTTCTAGTAGTTCGGTACTACTTACGGGCCTATGCGACATCGGGGGGCTTTAATTTTGCAATATAAACTAATTTATTTCTGTTCAAGGCCAAATTATTTTCTTATTTTAATTTAATAAAAAAGCATCTTTTAAAAACTTACGGCTGTATTCATAAACAAATCTTAATTAAGGTTTTAAATACATTTTAGCTAAAAAAAAACATTTTAAGCCTAAAAATGCTTTTTTTAAATTTCGTATTCATAAACCGTATTTTAAAAATATTTTTAAGGATCTGATGTTGGCATTGCTATTAATATTAGTTGTCACTTGAGTCATGGTGATGTAAAACAATGGTTATTCGCTCATACACTATTCGCATCTATGTACATTTGTTTTGTATTTGAGAAAAAAATTGTTTTTTATTAAATAAAAAGTGTACGAAAACATGTATGCTTAATAAAAAAGAGAAGTGTAAATACAAATTGTTAGGCAAGAGTAAAATTTAAAAGTTGACTTAATTGAAGATAAAAGAGTATTTGAATAACCAGTTTTACTCTATTTGTTTTGATTTTTTATACATTACTAAAAATAAAAATATTAATATTACTGAAAATAATAAAGTTGAATTTTGAAAAATGGTAAATATGAATGAAAAATGACTGCAATGTTTTAATATCTATTTGTTAAAACAATCAAATTATTTCCATATAATGCCAATGTATTGGTTCATACAGTTGCAAGTTCAAACAAAAGGCCGTAAGGACAATAGTTTGTAATAGTTGTCAAAATAAAACAGAATAAAACACAAAAAAAGTTAGGAAAGTTGCTTAAAATAAGTTCAAAATTGGATAAAACGCAATAAGAATACAAAAAAGGTTTGGAAATTTGCTTAAAATGGGCTTAAAATAGGGTCGAACCAAGTTTAAAATTAGTTTATTTACACAAATTTAAAAATAGATTTTTTAAGCTAAAATTCATTTGCGAATACAATTTTATTGAAACAAGCTTGAAAAGGATTTAAAATGCTGTTTAAATTTTTAAAATTACATTCGTTAGTTTTTCTTTATGAAGATATTCTCCATCTTAATAAATATACCGCAGAGTTTCACAGAATAAAATGACCGTCCGCAAAAAAAAATCAATCGAAACTATATCATTTTGGTTTTTTTTTTGCGTCCTCGGATTGCAGTCCAACTTGCCCTATGGGTAATGAGGGCTAGTTGTGATACAGTACGATTTCAAGTTTGACCGCAAGTTCTGGGCGTTTTTTTAGCCAAGTTCTCTGCAATTTTCAAGCTAGATTTCAATTGCTCATATTAAATTGAACCCTTGCATTCCCGCCAAATACAGATCCCTATCTTAGCGCCATGGATACTTGACTTTGGCGTGGTCAGGAGGAATCATTTTTTAAACTAAAAACGGCGTAACGTTAACTCAATGGGGAGAGATATCGTGGTATGCTGGAGCAACTCAAATAAAATATTCGTGATGAAATTTATGAAATACCGCGTGAAATGTGTGAGAATGTAATGAAAAATGTGTTCAAAAGGGCTTGCATTTGTGAGACTAACCGAGGCGGACATTTCTCTGATATTGTATTTCATACATAATTGGCGACATTAAGAAAAACATTTATCAAAATAAGATCAATTCTCTTGTATTTAATGAAAAATTATAAAATTACACCTTTCCAGCAAACACCCTATATATGGAAATATTATTGGAGCAACAATACCGACTAGGCAATTCGAAGGGGAAGATATTTTTAAACCCCTTATAACAAGTAATCCAAAAGGTTTTCCTTCTAATTCTTAACTCTTGGAGTTTCCAATTAAACTAGCCTTTGCTTTAACAATTAATTAATCACAGGGTCAAACTCTCCAGGTTGCTGGTTTGCACTTGGAAACCCCCTGCTTTTCTCATGGCCAGTTGTATGTTGCCTGTTCTAAGGTACTAAGTGAATAAAATTTACACATTTTTGCACCAAATGGAAAAACTCCTAACAAAGTGCACAGAAGCGTTTTATCAAGTTCCTAACCACCCGTTATTTTTCCTAATAATCTACAAATAATACATATTTGTGAAGTAATTTAAAATTTAATAATCTAGGAAAGGCGCATTCAACCAGGTAATATTAAGAGCCCAGCTGATTAAAATAAATTTGACATTTTCACGTTATAAAAATTTAATTTTATATAAAAATTTTTTATTTCTCTGAAATTATACCGTTCGAACAAAAAAAGGAAATGCAGAGGGCGAATTTTTTGAATTTGCCTTGAGTTTACCTTGTTGAATGTGCCTTGAATCTAGATTTATTTTGTTAATGGTGTTTTCCTTTCTGGAAAAAATGTTACATTAATGCTACCATTCGAGCGGGTTTATGTTCCGTTCTAAAAATACATGCAAGAGTGAAAACAGTTTTCGTTTTCCTTTCTGAACATGTTGCACAAATAACTGGCAAGAGTGTAAAATATCTTACCCCCAATTATATTTCAGTGTAACAAAGTACCATTTTTTACAGCTGTGTTATGTAAGTAAATACTTTTTTGTGTAGACGAGTTTTGAACACAGAATGCAGTTTTTATTAAAATTAAGCAATTTTTCTGTTCCATTGAAACAAAAAAAATGGACAACTTTTTAAGTGTGTGTGTAAACTGATAAAAATATTACACATACTTATTGTAACATTTTTTTTTAGAATGGAAAACACCATAAGTTTTTTTATGTTTATGGGTTTAATGTTTATGAAAAAGTTTTATTAACAACACTAAAGGGTATTTCGTATAAGAATTCATATATTTAAAGCATAGACAGCTTATTGAAACGATCGAAATTTCTAGTTGAATCGAATGCCGTAATTTTTCCCTAGTTTTATATGCATTTTTTAAATTTTACCTTTTAAGATTATTCCCGTGCGAAGCCGGGTAGGGTAAGCTAGTTGTGTTATAATAAGGGTGAACATTTATTTCCTGTTCAAAATCAGTTCACTTTTGGTTTTTTTCTCGTAATAGGGTCTTTTTAGTTCTTATAGTCTATAAAACTTTTCCAATTTTAAGCATTGACCTTAAATTATTTTCTAAGCCTGTCCGTCCATCTGTCTGTGTGCCTATGTCTTTTTATAATCAAAATACAGGTTGGAGATACATACACAAAAAGGAACCCCGCTTTCTAAAATTAAGAATTTTATTCTTGAATTTATTCAAATTCTTTCTTGAAATTTTTAAGTACGATTCGTACTTACATTTTCTTAAATCAAGCCTATTCGGATTGCTTCAATAAATCAAGCAGAAAAAAGCTTGTTGTTTTAATATATTATTTTACATTTAAAAACAAAGTGTCTCGGTGGCTTGTGTTGTAGTGCAGAAAGTCCATGGTTCGAATCACAGCTTCGGTAAGTAAGTACAAAAAATGAAATTTTTAAATTGTTAATTTTAGGTGTATATAAAATAAAAATAAAATATAGAATCCTTCTTCATAAAGCTCCATAAATCAAAAAAATGTCATTTCATTTTCGAATTAATCCCGTTTACGGCTTAAATCAAACTGTTTTTGGCTTACTTTAAGTACGGCTCCGAACTTAAATCAATCCTTTTTTGGCTTAATTGTGGCTAAAAGTAAGAAATTCGTACTTGAGAAAATTTTACTTGGAGTAAGAATATTCGTACTTGATTTAAGAAAAACCGTACCGTTTTGACACCGCTATGGCTTGATTTAAGTAAAGTTTAATTAGTTTATTCTTTGTGTGTACATACTTGGTTTTGTAAAACAATAAACCAAACGTTACCAACTGTTACAATAAATTATGAAACAGTTAGATTTCTTATCCAAGAATTAACAAGCCATATAAAATCAATTTTAAATGGTTTACACACAAAATAAAAGTCAAAAGTACGCTGAGTACGGTTTTTCTTAAACCAAGTAAAATTTTTCAAGTACGAATTTCTTATTTTTGCCACAATTAAGCCAAAAAAGGATTGATTTAAGTTCGGAACCGTAGCCAAAAAAAAGATTGATTTAAGCTGTAAACGGGATTGATCCGAAAATGAAATGTAATTTTTTTGAGTTATGGAGGTTTATTAAAGAAGAAGACTTTTTATATTTTATTTGAATTTTATAGATACTTAAAATTTATAATTTAAAATTTTAATTTTTTGTACTTTACTTACACACCGAAGCTGAGATTCGAACCAGGGACTTTCCGCACTGCAGCACAAGCGCGCTACCTCTAGGCCACCGCGACACTTTGTTATTAAATGCAAAATAATTTATTAAAACAACAAGTTTTTTCTTGCTTGATTTGTTAAAGCAATCCGAATAGGCTTGATTTAAGAAAATGTAAGTACGGATCGTACTTAAAAATTTTAAGACAGATTTTGGATAAATACAAGAATAAAATTCTTGATTTTAGAAAGTAAGCTTTCTTAATCATTTACCAGTTCACCCATTTAACACAAACCATGGAATACTCGTTCTCCGTGGTTTATTTCAGAAATAAGTTGGCTTTTTTGTGGTTTTACTTTCAAAGCAAATAATTTTCCTTATTTGTCAGAAAGAATTTTTCGCTTCCTTAATTTTTTTTTTTCAAAACGACGATTGTAACTTAACATAACCAATCTTTGCTCAACAAGTGCCCTAATATTGCTGCAAAAATTGGTTTAAAAGATTTCAATACTATTTCAATGCTCTAATAATTGCAAAAAACACATAAGCGATGATTTACTTGTTAAGAAATCGTCAAAATAGCTTATCAGATCATCTCTAATAAGAGCCAAACATAATTTGACTACAACAAACAATCAAATTATGTTTGACTCAAGCAATCTTTAAAATACCAGCTGAGTCATTTTATTTGTAAGTCCTGGACTAACTTAGTATCCTGTTTTTATGTATTTTACCAAATTTTTTTAAGAAAACACTTTAAATAACAAATTATTTTGAAAAATCAGTACAATGAGTATTATTTTTCAAAAATCAGTACATTTCAGTACACATATTTTTAATCAGTACACTAAATGAAAAATCAGTACATGGACTGATGAAATCAGTACAAATGGTCACCCTAATTATAATACACGCGGCTCGAAAACAATTTGGTTTGATCAGATGACTGGGTATACAAAAATACATATGCGAAGGATATATAGGATTCGGCACAGCGCTCTTGCTTGTTTTGTTTGAGTTTTTTTAAGTATTTTGACTTTGGGATTATACTTTTTTTTAATTCTAGAGATCGCACGAAATTATTCAATATATTTAGTTGCTGAGTGCTTCTAAAAAAAACTTGAAGTCAGTTTCTATAGTGTAAACACATGTAAATTAACACAAATATAAAATCGGATTGCAAACGTTTGTGTTTTTTTTTTTGAAGATTATTGCGTGATCGACTAAGTCAATCACCCAATAGGCTTTGAACGAACAACAGCGCATAAATTGCTTAAACAAGTTTTGAGTAGGGTAGCAGGGTTCAATTTTCAAACATAATAATTTAAGTAAACTCTAAACTAGGAATATTAATTTGAGATGCAAAATCCGATGAAAAATCCTGAAACTTTGACACAGATTAAGGTAGATTCTTTAAAATATTAAAATAAACAGATAGACAGGAGAAAAAAAATAGTTTCAAGCCAAAAAAAAACATACCCAAGTAGGAAATAATTGAAAAATAACAAAATCAATTAACTAACATTTGTTAAATATATAGTAGAAAAGTACAAATAAAAAAAGAAAACAAGTAAAAATAAATAGCATTTTACTATCTGTTCTTAAGGAAATGAGCTCATTGGAAAAGATTGAAACACAAAAGGCTGATAAGTTTCAACTAGAAAAACATAAAAACGAAGGAACAAATCAGGAATTGGTAAGTAATGAACTCATAATTATGTTAATATGTATTCACATTTATAATTAAAACATGACAAATTAAGAGCAAATACGTGATGTTATATCTCTTATTATACAGTTGGGGAATAAAAGCAAAAATTTGTAATTTTAAACGAAATATTTATTTTTTTGAATTAGTTCTTAAAATGTACTATTTATTTCGAAAAAAATAAAGTTGTATTGGATGGTATGTGCGCTTAAGTTAAGTGGGTGGCAAATATTAATTTTTATCCTAGGTACATTTTTATGCACAAATCCATTGATATCTTCAGGTGCCGTATTTATTATGCTAAAAAAAAAAAAAAATAAATGAAGAAAAAAATTTTTAGAGTAAGTGTGGGAAGTGCGGTATACGTATTTGTTTTTAGATTGCCACACCTAATTTTGTGACGATTTAGGTACGATTGAACTACCAACATGGTACATGTGTTAAGCTTCCACGAAACTATTTGCGAAAAACATTTAACCATCATTTTTAGAAATATTTCAGAAAATACTGCAAGTACTCTGAAACACAACTTTTAAAAATGCGCGGGTAATGTGGTACACCATATGCTGCTAATGTGGTATAGTGTACGAAAATATCAGCTCATAGTTTTTTCTTAATTTTCAAACGTTTTTTTTTTTTCATGTAACTTCACATACATATATTTTAATTTTACAGTTCTTGTCATATCCTTTGGCACCAATTTTCCTACTTGACCCTTTTTTGTTTTTTTTTTTGACACAAGCTATACCACAATGTTTGATGCAAATATTTATATATTTTAAGAAAAGTATGAACTATATGAAGTGCCTGCATGAATTCTTCGCTTGCTTAGTACTTACCAATTGCTTTAATCTCATATTTAAAATTTTTGAAAAATACCTTTAAGGAAAAAACTTGTGTTTTTACACCAGTAAAAAAGTCGATCACACACCAAAACGATTTTTTGCAACTGACTTCCAAAATGACTCGCAAATATTATTTAAAGTATTGCTTTCTTAATTTTCTGAGAGTCGCAATCTATTTATCCTGTTTCTGTTATTTTTTTATTATTAGCTTAAGAGAAAACTTACTATACCACATTACCAGCCAATACCACGTTACCCGCACTTACTCTACTTTCGGATTTTATTTTTTGTATCAGAAATAATAATAATATTTAATCATTATTTTTTTTAACAGAAATAGTAATAATTTTCTGATTTTTATTTATTTGAAAGAAATATTATATCCTGATTTTAATTTTTTCGGCTGAAATAATTATTATTTTCTGATATTAATTTTTTTAACAATAATAATAGATTTTTTTGCATTGGTTAATCATCTTTTGTATGTACATATACAAAATAAAATCGAGCAAAAATGGTATATAATCGCTATTTATATGCTGTTTTTCAAATCCGAGTAGTGATCGAGAAGTGTGTACAATAACAAAATACACACAAGTCGTCCAAGATGATCACTACTAGCCTGCGAAAAACAGCACATGAGTATATTGAAATCAAATTTTTTTAATCACTTCATGCTTACCAGCTGGCATGAACTTTTTTGATTTAATATTTATAATAATTGTTTCCACAAATGTCTAATATTTTTCATGTATAGTGCGTTTACCTGGATTTTTCTAGTAATGACTTTATTTGCAATATAAATACATTTCTAATTAGTGCTTTTATGTACATAGCTTCAACTTAAATCACAAATTTTTTTTAAATTATTTAGAAATCAAGAATAAGCCTTTATTTCTGCCTTAAACAATAAAAATCAGAAAAAATTATTATTATTTCTGCAAAAAAAAAAAAAAAATAAAAATAAAAATCAGAAAAAATTATTATTTCTGCAAAAAAATAAATAAATAAAATTTGAAAATAATAATTATTTCTTCAAAAACATAAAAATCAAAATTAATTGTGTTTTTGCAAAAAAAATTAAATCGGAAAGTAATAAATTTTTCTGCTTAAAAATAAAAATTCAAAAATAATTATTATTATTTCTTGCTAAAAACTAATAATCATGAAATAAAAAAGCACATAATTTTCAAAAAATTTGGTTAAATATAGTGAAATTTACTTGACTCTTCGGTCCTTCATTCTGCCTGCTTTTTTTCTTTAAAAATTTAAAAATAATAATTATTTTCGGTCCCTTATTTTTCCCTTTTATTTAACCTTTATTTTCGTAATTTTAACAAATAGATAACTATTTGTATAGATACATATATCTATGGTATTGTTACGTTTTAAACTTATGGTGTTTTCCTTTCTGGCAAAAATGTTACATTAATGCTACCATTCGAGCGGGTTTATGTTCCATTCTAAAAATGCATGCAAGAGTGAAAACAGTTTTCGTTTTCCTTTCTGAACATGTTGCACAAATAACTGGCAAGAGTGTAACATATCTTACCCCCAATTATATTACAGTGTAACAAAGTACCACTTTGTACAACTGTGTTATGTAAGTAAATACTTTTTTATGCAAACGAGTTTTTAGCACAGAGTGCAGTTTTTATTAAAATCAAGACATTTTTCTGTTCCATTGAAACAAAAAAAATGGACAACTTTATAAGTGTGGGTGTAAACTGATAAAAATATTACACATACTTGTTGTAACATTTTTTTTTAGAATGGAAAACACCATTAGTTTATCTCCCTTTTTTAATAAAAAAGTACCTTATAATTATGTCTATTTATTCGGCTTAAGTTCATTATTAAAAATGTGATAGCTAAGAATAGAAATTTTTATTAAAAATTAAGTAAGTCCGATACTAGCCGAGTGTATTGCATTTTCGAAATCAGACATAATTATAAGATATATGGAAAAGTTCAAATAAATAACCATAAATGTATTACGAACACATGGCTCAATGTAAAAATTATGGATAGAAAAATTATCGAAAGCGATCGAATAACAGAATGATAAATAAGAATATATGGAAATTAAATAAATTTAGTGTCATCCAATGGATGGCCAAAAAGAAAATGAAAATGAAAATAAGTAATAGATAGAAGTAACTAGTGATAAATGCAAATAGAATAAGAATAAGAGAACATAGGGTTGTATGTGGATTTAGTGCGGTCTAAACAATAAAAAATATGAATAGAATTCCAGTATTCAAATTCTAATTAAAGTTTGTTTAAATAGAACAAATCAACATTCAACTTACAGTAGTACCGAATAGAAAGAGTGCTGACGAGAAATCGTAGCTGATTTCGAAAATGCATTACACTCGGCTAATATCTGAATTACTTAATTTTTAATAAAAATTTCTATTCTTAGCTATCACATTTTTAATAATGAACTTAAGCCGAATAAATAGTTCAAAACTAAATGATAAAACAAAAATGAGGCCTATAACTGAAGCGTCGGGTGCAACTTAGCGAACTGTCATTTAATGCAAATTGAACCTGCCTGTGATGCCGGCAGATTTACTAATTTTTTTCCACAAGGCTAATTTAAAATAAAAGTTTTTGCACAGTGGCGACTGAAGAATTACATCCTTTTGCACTTCTTAATTTCTCAATAATATTAGTCATTGCGTTAATAAATTTAAAAAATTTTAATTTCAATTTTAAATGTTTTTTGATTTTCTTTTGTTCTTTTTCATAACATGTTATTTTGTTTAAAAAATTTATGAAATTTAATTAAAGTGTGGCAATATTGTTACAAAAACTTATTTTCGTTAAAACAAAATAAATTATATTTTATAACTGCAGAGAGATTTTACGTCAAAAAATGTCATGCCCCGGTTCTCTTTCATCATTAAAACGTTTTTTCTAGATTCCAACACTTCCCAGTGTCACCTCTAAGGATTATTGAGACTGGGAAGAAAATGTTAGAATATTTTAACGAATCTCCCTAAAGTATGCTATAAAAAATGCAAAGATGTTATTTCGCTTTACCAGCGCCGCCAGAGGTTTTAGGAAGAAAAAAAAAATCATTTAAATAGAATAAAATTAAATCTTATTTCAGTGGGAAAAATCGCGTTTTTTTTATCCAAAAATTTTATTTTATAGACAAAAAGTGTAATACACTTAAGATATAAGATATAAATAAAACAGCGCGTAGCTACAAGATTATCCTTAAAATTAATAACGGAGATGACAAAGTTTTCTTCACTCGTCATCTAAATTTTGAATTTTCTTTTCAATTCATCCATTAATTTAAAATTGCTAAGTCATGGAGCTCTTTTAGAAGATCATCTTTTAAACCAAATCGTTTTAATATTTGCCTACATTACTCGAAATTAAATAAAATTTTTTTAAATTAATTTTTTTTGTTTTTATGTACATATTTAGTTTTAAGTTGAATTTGTTAAGCCAAAATTCATAAATAGACTTTTTTGTTTTGTAAAAAAAAATGATTAAAATTGATTTTAAAAAATTTTTAGCTGTTAGCACATATTTTTTTATGCTTGCTTCTTTCGTCCAAAGTTATTGTACAAAAAAATGTCTCGCTGTTTAGCTTTGGTGCTGCCTCTTTTTAAAACGCCTTTTTTTTATTGTAATTTTGCATTAAATAAATTGGGATAATTATTTATTTAAAATGAATTTTTTACCACTTGCTGCAGCTTCTTTAAAAACAGTTTTTGCTGGCTGATGGTTAATAAATAAACTATGGTGTAAACGGTAATTTTGTAAAACTATTTTTGGTTTTAAACATACGATTTTTAGTTGAATTAATCAGTGAAAATAACTTTTGAGTCTTACATAAAACGTTATAAGATAAAAATTCACGAAAACACTTACCGCACCACGATTTCGGAATTCGAAAAACTTAAAAAAAGCTTCTACACTTACCAACTTAAAAACGCAAAAGGACTTTAACGTTTACCTGGAAAAGATAAATACCAGTTTGTGCAGCAAAGGCTTTAGGGTCACACATTACAAACAAGAAAGATATCCCCAAGCATTATTCCGAGTGGAGCTTGAGTCTGGTGATGTAAAATTAAAGAAAGGTGAAACTCACCCTATTTATGATTTAAAATGTACTTTGTATCGTAGAGTTGTTGAAGCGCCACAAGGGCAATCTGGACCTGTTCAGTGCTTGAGCTGCCAAGAATGTTGCCACACCAAAGATTATTGTAAGTTGCCTTCTGTTTGCGTTGTGTGTGGGGACCTGCATGACACGACCAAGTGCGACAAACCAAAAGATGATCCTAGGATGAATAGGTGCAGCAACTGCGGTGGAAACCACACTGCCAACTATAGAGGTTGCCCGGTTTCCGATTTGTTTAGGTGCTCATCTAAGCCTAAAATAGTTTTTGACCCTCCTCAGCATTTAAATATACCAATTAGTACTATGCCCCTATTAGCATAGCCAACAATAAGTCAAGTTTCTTATAATAATGCATTTAAGTCTAATCAGCCCAACACAAGTAAGCCTAATTAGCAACCGGTCCTAATTTTAGCCGCCTGGAAGCCGTAATTGACAATATGGTTACACAATTTACGCAGATCATGGAGCAAATGGCTGGCATGATGCAAAAAATGCAGTATGCTCTTCTGCAGTCCATGCTTAAAAGGCCTAGTTTTTTGGTCAGTGTATTGTCCACCTAGATTCTCAATAACGAAGGATCAGTACAACAGTTTTTATAAATCTTTAGATCCCCGCTTCATGCTGCTGGAGACTATAACGCTAAGCACACGTACTGCGACTCCCTCCTAGTTAGTCTCAGAGGTCGTGTTTTGTATGAGTCCGTCTCTGAAATTGGACTTAAAGTTATTTTATCTAGACAACCAACCTATTGGCCAACAATAAAATTGCAGACGTTATTGATTTTGACGCTCAAACCTCTTTGGGTTTATGTTCAGGCCACTCCCCCACAATAATCACTTTTTTCAGTCCTCACCGAATTGAAACTGATATTTCTAAAAGAATAAATTGGTTAAAATACAAAAAGTTAATCAGCACCCACTGTTCGAAAAACCTTCCGCTAAAAACTTTCGAAGGCATCGATGTTTGTCTGAGCAGCCTTAATGAGATCATTAGAAAAAGCCGTTGAACATGCTTCTTCAAATACAACAGAATTTTTACAGCCGATGTGCAACAGATTTTATCTGAAAAAAGAAGAGCCCGGAGAGAATGACAAAAGCACAGATCACCCCAACTTAAAACTAAGTTGAAGGAATGTACAAACCAATTCAAAAGTTTGCTAGAGATTTACATATTGGCATCTCTTAAGGAACACCCTGAAGGTCTAGACTCAAGTCCTCAGACGAATTATTTACTATGGCGATCAGCGAAATATTTTAAAAGATCCGTTATCGCGAAACCACCACTACGTATAACAGTTTCTACAAATCATTAGGTCCCCGCTTTATAGCTGCTGGAGACTATAACGCTAAGCACACATACTGGGGTTCTCGCCTAATTAGTCCTAGAGGTTGTGTCTTGTATGATTCCGTGTCGGAAATGGGACTTTCGTTATTTCAACTTTCAAACTAACCTATTGGCCAACGGACCATAATAAAATTCCAGACGTAATAGATTTTAGCGTAGCAAAAGGTATATCCCCGGAGCTTATTGAGGTTTGAGCATCCTTGGATATATCTTTTGACCACTCACCCACATCAATCACTATTTGCAGTCCTCATCAAATAGCAACTTGTGATTTTTTTCTTATCTAAAAGAGTAACTTGGTTAAAATATAAAAAATATATTAGTACCCACTGCTTGGAGAACCAACCGCTAGAAACTCCCGGAGACATAGATGATTGTCTGAGCGTCCTAAATGAAAACATTAAAAAAGCCGTTGAACATGCGTCTTCTACATATCGTCAGGCCAGGTACAGAAAAATTTTTTCTGATGATGTGGGAAACCTTTTATCTGAAAAAAGGAGAGTCCAAAGAGAATGGCAAAAGCATAGATCGCCCTAACTTAAAACTAAGCTGAAAGAATGTACTAACGAATTAAAAAGCTTGCTGGAGGTTCACAGAATGGCATCACTTAAAGAGTACCTCGAAGGTCTAGACGCGACTCCTCAGACAAATTATTCCCTACGGCGATCAGCCAGACGTCTTAAAAGACCCGTTATCGCAAAACCACCTCTGCGTAATCTAAAATAATCCTGGGCTATAAATGATGAAGAAACAACTGCATTCCAAATCACCAATTCGGCTTTAGAAGTCAACATAGTACCATCGAACAAACCCACAGGATCTTACAGGTTATAAGAAAAGCCTTTGAGGAAAAGAAGTACTGTTCCGCGCATTCGATAAAGTATGGCACGAAGGCCTGTAAATCAAACTAAATCTCAACCTTCCGTCTAATATTTTCAACCTTTTAGAAAAATACATAACCGGCCGACAATTTATGATCAAAGAGGGAAACCAAATAAGTTCTTCTTAACCAAAAGGGGCTGGTGCACCTCAAGGGAGTATACTAGGTCCGATTTTGTACTTGTTTTACACAGCAGATATGTCAACCAATAGTTTTACACACACGTCGACATTTCCTGATGATACTGCTTCCCTTAGTATTCATAAAGACCCTAAAGAGGCTTCGAACCAACTGCAAAAACACGTAACCCAAGTTGAGAAATGGGCAAAGTTATGGGGAATAAAAATAAATTAACAAAAATGCACCCACATTACTTTTACTTTACTAAAGAAAATGTGCCCCTCAAATCTTATTAACAACCAAATGGTGCCTCAACGAATTGAGACGAAATATCTTGCCATTCACATGTACCGACGCCTTACGTGAAAGTCGCATATAGATGCAAAGTTAACACAAATGAAACTTAAAACAGCCCAAATCCACTTGCTACAACTCAATTTTAAAAACCAATTTGGTGCTACGGGATACAATTATTGGTTACTGCTTCCGCTTAAAATATAAAAAAAATTTAACGCTGTCAAAACAAAATACTAAGAATGATAACTGGTGCTCCTAGTTAAATGTGAGGTCCTAAACTAAGTGGATACGTATTTAAATAAGCTGAAAACACACCCAAATCTGCTCGCTCGAAATAACACAGTCGTTTGAAGAGGAGGGATACTGTCGCACTTAGATAAAACCTTTAGAAATGTTTTATACATTAATTGAAATCCAAGATTTTAGTTTGGCACTGGCTGAATAAATTTTAATTTTTTAGCTTTCAGATTTGAATACTTATTGTTTGTTCGCCAAGGGCTAAGATTAAATAATAAAAATACTGAGAAAAAAACATTGCACCTATAAATCATTTACTTATGTGCTAAATTAGTTTCAGTTTGATGAAAAAGGGTTAATTTTGTATTTTTTAGTTGTATGCCTAAGATATTACGTTTGAAGATGCTTTAGCTTTTTAATGATTAACAGAGACAAATTGCAACTAGATAACAGAAAAAGGTACTTTTTTATAAAGCAACACCTTAACAATTGTTATTCCCCTTAATGCCAACACTGATATCACCTATTTGCTCTATGATTAAGAGTATTATTAAGTAAACTTAAACTCTAACCCATTTAATATAAATAACAAAACTCTACTAAACTTTAATATTTGTAAACAAAAGTTTTAAAACCCTTAACATTACATTGCGGACTTAAACAACAGTGGTTTTGAGCTTTTTTCGGAACTTAGCAGTAAATAAATAAATAAAAAACTGAGCTTAAGCTTTTCGCGCCAATACAAATAAGTCAATAGCTGCTAAGTTTGTACGTTTACTATGCGTGCTGCTGTGTATTAATGTGCTTCGTAAATTGGAAAATGAAAGCTTAGCTCGTTTTAAATTTTCATGCTGTTTTTCCAATTACTGTTAATAAGTGATGAGAAACAAAAAACTAAACTTTACTTTAACTTAGTAAAGTTTCAGTGCCCTAAAGGTGTACAACATGCTGCGGAATAAAAATAAAATAAAACTAAAAAAAATTTTACTACTATAGCACAAAATTAAAAAATAAATAATAAATTACTTAAACTATTAAGTGAAATAATAATAAAATCAACATTAAGTATGGTCATTAAAAATATTTTTGAAAAATGAGTTTAAAAATAAAATTAACAAAAAGTAATTGATTTTAATTACATTTGTTGCATAAGTCTTTATAAACCTTTTGTGCTTCTTCTTACTTCTTACTTTTAAACAATGAGAATGTGTATATTTGTAGAGTGTGTGATTGTGCTTAAAGTTTTTAACTAAATAAATAAAATACAAATAATAAAACAAAATAAAAAAAGCGCGCAAGAATACGTAAAAACATTACTACCTATGTATGTACATCTGTAAAAACTAGAGGTCTGCTTGACTACACCCAAATGCCGTTTAAATACATTCGTTTGTTTTTCAACAACATAGTGTTTTTCATTCCATGTTAAACAAACCAAATGAATGAACCCACAAGCGAAATCAAATAAAAAACAACTTCAACCGAAAACAAAATATTACCCATACATTCATATAAATAAATACTGAATAGAATGTGTGAATATTGCTGTATGATTGGTGTAAAAAATTATTATTCATTTGTGTTTGCAAATTTGTCGTTATTGTTGTTGTTAAACATTCATTTACTCGAAAAAACACCTGAATGTTTTTATAAAAACTCTAACTGTAATGAGACTTTGCTATGTTTTTGTATTTTTAAGTGTGTTTTATACACATTCAAAACAAAACTGTAAAATGAATGTGTTCTTCTTGTATCATTGAGTGTAACACACAATACATTCTTTCTTGTGTTGTTACTGGCTTAACTTTATTTATCTCCCATAGAATGAAAAATGTTTGAATGAATATTGTTTTTGTTGTGTATAGGCAATTAAATGAATATAGTCATGCAGATGTCTAGTAAAAACTAACCCAAGCAGGGTTGTCAGTTTTTTTTCAGGGACTATCGCCAAAAAGGGTATCAAAAATCGCCAAAAATCGCCAAAAAATATTTTTTTGTGTTTAAAAACAAAAAAAGTCGCCAAAAAATTCGCCATAATAAAAATCTATTGTTTTTGATGCAAAAAACTCAAAAATTATTTTACTTAAATAAACATATGAAATATTAATGTTTTTTTTTTATTAAATTAATTAAATAAAAAGAAATAACTATTTAATTAAAGTAAAAATTAAATTTTTTTTTGTACACCAAGAAATTAAAAGGAAGAATTGAAAATATGTATAACTAAGAGAATACGTAGAATGACAGTTACTTTGTTAAGTGACATGTTGTTAAATATTAAAAACTTTGCTTAGATTAAAACACCAACTTAATGCAGCATTGGTATTGCAGTAATTTTAAATGTAAAATTTGTGGCAAACAAGGTTATTTTACACAAAAAGGAGTAATATGTGAGTTATGTTAATATTACCTTCAGTATAGTTTTTGAATGTGTGAATCTATACATAGAAAGTTAAAAAAACGTTTTTTTTGCTTATGTAGCAACTAATTCAAGAAATTTAAAAGATGCATTTAGTAAGCTATAAACTTCAGCTTCATCTGTTCCTTCTGTACCATTTTGGGTCAAAATATTGTACGTAATTCACCAATAAAGGCTTTAAAGTAATCTTAAAGTCACGTTTTTTAAACCTATTTATTATTTAAAGGGGTATCAGACGATATGTATGTATTTTACACATAACTTGTCAAATTTTGCAGTGAGAAATTGATATCTGCCATCTGAACGCGTTTAAACATTGCATGTGTGAAGCACATATGTTAATGTCATATGACAAATTTGTAATTAGAGCGTGCTCTATTTTCATCTGACAAAGCATGTGTCATCAGCTGCTTTTAGAATAACAACAAGGAAATGCAAGTTGTTTATTTTGGTTTGAAGGTTATGTCAGATGTAATAACATATGTACGTGTGAAAGCAAAAATTATAAACCGTCTGTAAAATGACAATTTTGACAGACATATGCAAATACATGTGGATTGCAAAAGTGACTAGTCATGTGTAAAATACATATCGTCTGAAAACACTTTTACTATTCAAAACCTTTGATTGTAAAATAATATTACAAAAAATATTTTTCACAGGCTAGTTTTCAAGAAAATCACATGGAACGAAAAAAATAGTTGGCAAGAAGCAAAACTAAACCATTTAAAATATTAACTACAAAAAGCAACATAGCCAGAGAAGTAACACGATATTTTCCACCATCCAATAGCATCAAAAAAAGTACGATCGTAACAACTTTTGCAACACACATTTGTATTAAATTTGTTCATCATTAGTTAGTTGAAAAACTTTGCCGTTTGTTAAAATAATCGCCAACAATATCGCCATGGCGTCAAAACTAAATTTTAATAGCCAAGAGCACTAAAAAATCGCCACATTTGGCGTAAAATCGCCATAACTGACAGCCCTGAACCCAAGTTAAAATAATAAGAAAAAAAAAGAGTAACAATAAGCTCAACATAAAGCAGATTTTTAAAGAATCAAATCTTTTGTTTTCTCTAAGATTTTTTTTAAACAACATTACATACATGCTTAACGACAGCTTTCACAACTTGATATATTTATGTGTAAATTGAAGTGATGATTTTAAGCTTAAAATTTCTTCATCTTGTTACAGCTTTTCAAGTATTTTTTAAAAATACTGGTAAAAACATTAATATAAAAATATTCTAAAAACTGATTCATTAAGTCAGTTAACAAAATATATTTTTAACAACTTGTTTCTTAGTTTAAAAAAATCTATTTACTTTTATTTAATATTATAATTTTTAGAGAAATCCCCTAAATGTTTTTTATGAGCCCAAAAAACTTGTATCGATGAATACACATATGTTTCAATTCACAACTTCTTGCACGTATTGTAAGTTGTCGGAGTCATAAAAATGTTTTTAGTGTTTTGTATAATAGTTGCTATAACTCGTACAATATATTTCCCTATGTTTTTTGAATGCCGTAGATTGTTAGTTAAAATTTTATTTTTTCATCTTGAAAATCAAGCAAAATTAACCATAAACTGTCGTAGTTTCTACGTTTACGTTTATTATTATTTTTATAATTATACCCACACCACACCAGGCAGGGGCATTATGCCTTTGTGCAGACTTTTTTAACGACAAAAACTAAAAGTCGAAGCCCCACCTTTTAGTACACCGATCGACTCAGAATAACTTCTTAAAGCGAATCAAACACGTTTTCCGTCCGTTCGTCAGGCTGAATGTTTATGGATTCTCGTGAACAAAGTACACATCGCAGAAAAGTTGTTTAGTACGAGTACTATTTTTATATATAAGTTATTTTCGTTCCTACAAGGAGCGTACGGCTCTTATAAAATTCCTGAACATATGTATCTCTATTTTGCGCTAACGCTTTTACTTCTCCCCAACTCTTGTCACTTTTCGGCGTTAATCTGTTTTCTTCATACATGCACTGAGCGTACTATTTTTCTTTAGGTATGTGGTCGATCCAGCGCCATTTGCCCCTCTTTATATCAGTCAACAAGGTTTGCTGACCTGTTATTTGCCAGAGCGTATTGTCAGATATAGTTTTTGGCTAGAATACGGGCAGACCTGTCGTAAACATCGGTTGACGAATGCTTGTAATCATTGCATGTGACGAGGAGCTGCGTTTCAGGTGTCAGATAATACGTTCACATTACGGACTTAAGGTGCAATGATACAGGTGAGGGGGGGGTGAATTCCAGATAGTTCTTCGGCGGCTAAATGCTTGGCGTGCTCACTGCAAGCAACTATCGATATTTTCTCCCGATCCTCTGTTCGTAGCTCTAATGAATAGCAAAATTGGTTGACTTAGTCGCTTACACCAATTAAAACAAGATGCCATGAGGTTGCGTTTATACGTAAGGACTTTGTCTACAAAACATTAGTTTTTAAACCCGGTGATTCCGCCCTCTGCGTTACGCTCTGTAGATATAGGCGGCCTTATAGACCCCACACCAACCCGCTGCCGTTATAAAGGGCTACTTTTTGAACAATATAAAATAAAATTGGTAAAAAGACATTTTCGTTACAGATACCTATTAAAACTTTTACCGTTTTACGTAACAGTTAACCAATTTTCAATCTGCGCCAGGCGTCACGGTATACATTTTTTATGAGGCGTATGACTTCGTGAGAGATTCTTCTACATGTCAATGCACTCCAAATCACATCGTAGTTGAGATTATCGAAAGTATTTTTGAAGACTATAAAGCATTGATACAGTTAAACGTACTACTTTTAGGCAGTTTTAAATTATATATTATTTTAAAACTATATATTAATTAAAAATCCATTAAATATTTTGGTAATTAACATGATGTCTTATTTTACTTCTTTTAAATTAAATTAATGGTACGTATAAAGGAGACAAATTCATACAAAGACAACTAACTGTCAAAAACCAAATAAAAAAAAATTCGGTATTTTTATACTGAGATTTTTATATACTGAGTTTGATGTTTGTCTAGGCATGAATTTGTCTCGCCAGGACGTACAATAAATAATAGTTGTGTTCCAGATGCTTAACAAACCAGTCCGAACTTGCACAAAGTTACCTAAACTTAGTCAAAAGCGTTCCAGGTAACAATTTTTGTGCAAAAAAAGAGAGCGTAGGAGAGATAAATTATTTTTCATTTCCTGTACAAACTTGCCCGTACTTTTTTTGTGGGTAAGTTCGGACAAGAACTTTAAAAACCATCTGATTTTTGTTTACTTTAAAAATTCAAGAATTAGTTGGACATTTTGCAAAAGTAATAACAATTTAATTTAATATTTTTCTAAAATAAATATTATTGTAGGTAAAAATGTTCATAAAATTATAAATATTTGTTCCTTACTTTACTATAAAAATATGCTTTTACCGATTTTTATTTACTTTTTTCAGCTGTACCCAGTGATGATAATCTTGTGTTTGTAAAATGTTATGCGTTTTAAGCGTTTAAATTAACTGAAATAGATTTTAATTTTAAAAGTAAGCAGCATTAGTATTTAAACATATACAATTATGGTTTTATGCGTTCCAGCTATTTTGGGTAACTTTAGAGAGAGAGTTTCTTTTTTTTTCATTTGTCCGAACAAGAACGAAATCTTCTGGAACACAACTAATATAAAAAATAAATTTTGATTCTACATCGTAGTTGCCATACACATTTTTTGTAAAATACTCTGGGAAATTAGCAGTTTTTATAAGATCTGCCCAATTTGCTTATTTTTAAAAAAATTAAAAAATATTATTTTCCATGTGATAAGAAATGTATTTATCGAATCATCATTTCTCGTATGGTTGTGTGGCAGGGATTACACGATTAGTTGAAACTTTTTTGGATTGGGACAGAGTTCTATTTAAGTTTTTTTTTTGTAAAAATAAATAAAGTGTATATAAGATTCGGCACAGCCGAATTACTTCTATTATATACTAGTATGGAATTAAAAAATTATATGTAAAAAATTGATTCCCACAGCTGTGATTGTGGGCATATTTTAAATTACTCAAGTGATAAGAGCTGTGGGTGTATTTCAAATATTAAATTATATGCAGCATCTTAAACTCATTAATCTGTTTCATAGTTAAAAATGTCGTAACCACTAACCTAACAATGCAAAACTTACATATCGTTAGCTGAAATGCAAAACCACGTAAATAACAAAAAACACCAAATCGATCTTTTAACACATTTGAGTATATTTTATTAAGAGCACATGAAAATAAATTTGTTTAATGTTACAGACATATTTTAAAACAGAATGCCGGAAAAAAGAAACAATTTACAAGCACTATCTTTGCAATTAAGAAAATATTTTTGCTTTTCCTGTAAAATTTTTAAAAGTATAGTTAAATTTGCAATATGATTAAATTTTATACAAGCTTTTAAGTATTTTATTTAAACACTTTATTACATTTAGTGAATAGTTTTTTTTTTTTGATTAACGTTGGCAGATCATATTAGTTGATTTTTTATGTTTGTATAATAAAATAAATTAAATTTTGAATTAAGAAATTTACATATGCACTTTAGTAAAGGTAGGAAGGCATAAATATTTTCAACAATCTTAATAAAAAGCCGTTTTTGTAAATTTAGAATTGCGCTCAAAACACAAATTTAACTTTTTTTTTAGTTTAAAAACACAATTTTCTGAAAGATACATCATTTGTATACTTTAAAGGCTCTGAGAATTGAACAAACCAACTTAACCTAATAAAATCGAAAAAAACGTTAACCAACAAACCAGCAAGCCCAACCAACCTAACTAACTAAACGACCCATCAACAAATACAATTGTAACTTTAAAATTACGTAACCGAAAACGGTCCTGTGAATTAGACGAAAAAAAAAACAACACTGAATGCACATACACATCAAATTTAACAAGCAAACTAGGCTTGCCAGATTTAATTTGCTCAAAAGCTTGACATTGACCAAAAAACTTGATTTTGAAAAAAAAACTTGACAGTTTAAATCACTCATTCTATTTTTTTTTCACGAAAGTTATTAGAATTAAAAAAACAAATACATCATAAAAAGTAAAAATAACAGAATCCATTAAAAACCAACAAAAAGTACAACGATAAAAATTCAGTACTTGTTTCGTAAAAAGATGGAATTCAGTCCTTATAAATTTTAAAAAGAAAACTTAGGAGTTACTTAAAAATATAAATATAGATGCTATTTATATTGCCACATATTCCATATACCATCGGGTGTTGCTACAAAAATTTTTTAAATTTTTGCAATCCCCATTAAAATTTATTCTGATTAATTGATCGGCTTTTATAAGGTTCTATTTCTGTCTTTGTATATAAAACATTTAAAATACTAAATGCTTTTTTAAAAAAGGTAAAATGTCGTTAACTTCTCAAAGAACACAGTAATAGGCTAAAGTTTATCATTGTCAATGTTATTTGAAATGTCTACTACTGCGGAAGGTCTAGTCAGAAGGGACTTTTTATATAAACAAGAATTTTAAAATTTGTAAAAAAACTTGACATATCACTTTTCACTTGACACGCATTAAAAAACTTGACAATCAGGCCCCTCTGGCAACCCTAGAGGAAACAGAAATACAAACCTACAAATGCACGACTTAAATAAAACAAGTGCAAATGATTATGTTAGAATGTGTTTGTGTTGAAATACTTATATTTACACAGAAATAAAGGTGGATTAATGCAAGTAACACATTCATGCCAACAATATAATCAAACATTGCATTAGGTTGGTACCTACATACATATGTATGTATGCACATACATAAATTATAAAGGCTTTTAGTTATTTTTCAATTTGTTGGCAACTGTATTTCATACAAGTTTTCCTACAAATAAAAAAAAAATAGTTATAAGATTTCTGTAAAGACAAAAATTAAAAAAAAAAAACAGCGTGAGAAAATTGCGCTCAAGCAATATTTTTTATAGCACCTTAAATAATATGCACATAAATTGTATGTTCATACATTTACACATACACATGTATGTGAATAATTTTCGATGTATTTGTTACTGATTTTTTATATTTCACTATAGGTTAAGAGACTGGTTTTTGGGGCAAGAAGTCCATATTCGAAGTTAACAATTTTCCAAAAGTAATGATGGTAGTTTGAACCTGAGACTTGGAAACATAAATATGTAAGATATTAGAATCAGGTGGCTGCTCATAGTTTAACGCCAAGCTGTCAAAGTTACAGATTTTCTGTTCGTGTTTTTATATACATACATACATACATACATACATATACATACAGACATACATATATTTGACGCACAAATAGTACACAAAATTAAACGTCTGATAAACAAATATTATGTATTAAGCTTATTAAATTAAAGTGGTTAATAATTGGGCTGAGTGTTTACCTGTTTTTGGACCCTAAGTGGTACTTTCTAAAAAGTAGCAAAAACGCAGGTTTTTAATACCCGAATGGTGTTTATATTATATTGGTCCAGAAGTTATAAAGTGCACCTTAGCAGTATTAATATATAGTTGTTTACCCGGGTTTTCCCCAAAAGGTGAAAATGTTCGAAAAAGTGTCCACCTATTTTTTGAGAAGAGCATGGAACCTTTTAAATTTGGTTTCTTTCATGTGTAGTTACGACATAGTAACCATCAAAGTTTTTCCTATTTTTTTCATAGTTTTATTATTGAATCCTCGCTTTTGGTGAACTATCAATAAGTATTCAAATCTTAAAACGAAGTAGTTAATTTTAGTCCAGCCAGTGCCAGACTTAAATTTAAGTTCTCATAATAAAATTGGATAGCTTCTTCTAAGCGCAATAGTATCCCTCCTTTCCAGACAGGTGAATGCACTATGTTGCGAGATGTTTCGAGGGAGCTGGTTTGGATGAGTTTAAATCTTATTTAAATAATTAACCACATAGTTTAGGATCTCGCATTTAATTATTGAAACTTGCAGGTCCTTGTGAATGTTGCTGTTTTTAATATACTGGTGCTTCTTCAGTTATCATTCTTAGGATTTTGTTTTGATGGATTTGAATTTTTTCTATGCTGGAGGTGGAAGCAGTGCCCTATATTTGTAACCCGTAGCTTTAAATTGGTTTCAAAATTGAGTTGTAGAGCAGCAGTTTACAATCAAGACGTAACACAGAGTATCTACCAATTAGCCCGTGGATTTGGGCCGTTTTAAGCTTCAATTATTTCAACTTTCTATCTATATAGGACTTCCATGTGAGGCCAGGTGAATGCCAATATATTTCGTCTCAATTCTTTGAGGCACAATATGGTTGGTAATAAAAATTTTGGGCACGGTTCCTTGCGTTAAGTAAAAGTAACGTGGATACATTTTTGTTAGTTTATTTTAATACCCCATAAATTTGCTCATGTTTCTACTTGAACACATTCAAGTTATATGTATAAATTATATAAAAAATTAATCTAAAAAAATAGTTATTTTTGGGTTATTCAGATAAAATCAAAAAATTGTATCCACATACATACATACATACACACATATTACAGAGATTTAAGTTCAGGTGCTGTTTGTTGATAACGGCCCTCCCATTATACAACTAATCAGGTAATCTCGTCCCTGCAACAACTACAAATTACAGCCAGTGTCAAACAACAGCTCATAGAAAAAAACGATGCGTAATAATTTTTGGTGTTTCATTTTCACAGGGAGAATATAATTTTTACTTTTTGGCTCTTATCAACTGGGCCGAAGAGACTACCTGGTTATTTGATAAATGGGCCCGCCCTACGACATACTTACCGGTCTCTCTCAAAAAGTGAGCATGATAATAAGAAAATTGTTACAGAAGATATATATAAATCCTAATAATAAATGATATACTCTATTTCAAGTGACCTTGATTTGCTTAGCAGGATTTGAATTCTATGATATACATAAGTAGACATGGTACTTGTCTATCAGCTTAAAATTTTTTCAAATGCTCTTTTGCATTTTACGGTCTTTTGTTCCAAAACTTTGTCCCTGAGCCTATAGTGCTTTTTCTGTTTGTGTTGGAATTGTTGTAGTTTGTGGTGGAACTGTTTAAGGTGTTTCTTGTTATTCAACAGGAGAACACAAAAGCCAAAAAACTATTAAGCCTCAATTATATGTATGTAATCATTCAAAACAAAAAAGAAAAGCTTTAACAACAGCGGCATTAACAGTAATAATTATACAAGCAATAACAGCAAAATAATACTGCTTACTTTAACGTCAAATATGTGTAAGTTAAAACCGTAAAAATACCGTGAACCCAGCAAACGAACACTACTACATTCATACATTTGGTAAACATTTTTATTAACCAGCCCGTAAACCGACTAGACTGAACTGGCATTCACTTCTAAACATGACTTTAAAATCAACAACAACAACTAAAAAAATAGGATAAACAATAAGGAAAAAAACTGAAAATAGAAAAAGAACGTGTGAATTTCTGTTTTATTTAATAAATTTTTTATTTATGTATTAAATGCAAAAGGCGTATGCCAAGCATTTTAAAACAAAAGTAACATTTGATTACTATTCAACTTAAGAACCGTTGCACTAAATACAAATAAATCAGAAAAAATTATCCATATATCTAAATATGTATTAGAGTTTTTCACTATTCTCACCAAAGCAGGGAAGCCGATATAAGTAATTGTTTAACTGTTGTGAGTTTCTGTTTCGAAAACTATGATAGCTGTGTACTTTAATCCTCCACAAACAATTATACAGTTCGAAAACAACTTGCCTAGACCAGGTGACTGGTAAACTAAAAGACCAATGTGAAGGATATATGTACATATGTATAAGGTCATACATAGCCGAATATGACGCACTTACTTTTTTTATTTTTTTTTATTATTTTAGTTAATATAGCTTTATAAATCCCTATATATATTATAAAATCAAGGTGTAAGTTTGTTTGTTTGTCACGCAATCACGCCTAAACGGCTGGACCGATTTTCATGAAATTTGGAATGTAAATACCTTAAAGCCTTGGGTGTGCGATAGGCTATACGTTTTTGGAAAAAGAGGAGGTGCCACGCCCACAGCACTTCAAATCTAACTGTACTTCTACTGTAAAAAAATAACTTTTAATACTGGTGCGTATGTTGCACCGATTTTTTCAAAATTTTGTACACATTTGTAAGGCGACTAACGGAAAAAAATTTTAAGGCAAAGAAGGAGGCGGGACCACGCCCCCTAAAACAAAAATTATATGATAGGCACTTATTCCAGCCCGATTTTTTTCAAATTAGTTTGCATATAAACGGCTTCCAAGTTAAAATTTTGGAGGTAAAAAAGTGGGCGGTGCCACACCCACAAAAATTAAACTTTTTTTGCTGGTACTTTTATTGCAACGATTTTTTTTCAAACTTGGCACACATATAAAAGGCCTCTAATTCTAAAATTCTAAAGGACAAGAACTAGGGGTTGCCGCGCCCACAAAAATTACAGTCTTCATACTGGTTCTTCTATTGCTGCGATATTTATGAAGCTCAAAAATTTACCTATAATGTTTATTTTTTTTTTTGGTACAATAGTAAGTGGCATAGATATGGACAAACGTGTAAAAATATTTGAAGATAAAGCAATATTTGAGCCAGTTATAGCCTAAAACGCTAAATCCGGGAGGACTTTTGTATGGGAGCTAGGTCAAAAAATTAACTGATCACCACCATAAACAACATGCTTTTATGCTATGCCAAAATACTTATCTGTTCCAAATTTCATTGAAATATCTGCAAAAATGCGGTCTCTACATTGTTCACAAGAATACATTAACTCCCAGCCGGACTGACGGACTGACATGTTTTAATAGACTCAGGAAGTGATTATGTGGCAATCGGTATAATCAGAGGCAGGTCTGAGACCTTTGCTTTTGTAAGGTACCAAAATTTTTTACAAAAACATAATAAAATTTGGGTATAACAATATAAGAGAACTTTAAACTCCTTTTGAAAAACACTTGAAATGTAATTATACTATAAATTAAGAACGATAGATATATACAGGGTGTCCGCCGGCAAGGTATACTAATTTATTTTACCGCCATTTTGGTAAACGTTAATCTCGACAGCCCGTATTTTTCATTCATGAAGTAGAGACATGGCAAATTTATTATGAAAAAATATTCAGTAACCCAATGTGTTTTAATCAATAAAACATGACAACCCCGTTTTTCATGAAAAAATAATAATGAGTGCCGAGGCATATTTTCATTTGAGTGGATATGTCGATAGCCAGAATAGTCGGTTCTGGGTAATAGAACCCCCTCAAATTATCCATCAGTCACTTTTGCATCCATTAAAAATGGTAGTCTGGTGTGCAATTTGGTCAGGAGGAATCATTGGAGCTTACTTTCTTAAAACGGAAGACGGCGCACAGTGCTGTGTCCCATAGACAAAAATACAATAAAAAATGTTTTATATTGTAGATAAAAATATAAAGGTCGACAGATAACAATAATTTTTAAATAAATTTTAAAGAATTTTTTCGATTTAGCTCTTTTTGGTGGCGCTAGGGGGCGCCAAAGTCAAAGAATTTGAAGTAAAAATGGCTAAACAAATACCCGCGGCTTACATGCTTCAGGAAAACGGTTGTAAAAAAATTATTTTTTGGACTATGAGATTGAAATTTTTTTCTGTAGTAAATAACTATATTTGCAACTAACTGTCAAAAAAATTTTTTGTGATTTCTTTTTTTATAAGTATTTCTTATTGCTTTGAAAAATGCTTATTATTCACTTAAGCTCTAAAATTTTTTAACTTTGATGGAAAATTAAAAAAAAAAGAAAAATATGGTCTATGGGTTTTTTTCTGTTTTCAAAAATTCATACTGTTTTCTAATAACTACAAGAAAAAACATTTTAAAAATTAAACCGGAACTTTAAAAAATTTTTTTTTTTTTAAAATGGCTATTTTCGTGATTTTTTCTCAAATTTCGACAGTTTTCTAAGGTTTAAAAGAAAACAAACTACAAATACTAAAAAATATAAATTTAAATTAATATTGTTTAATAAAAAAAACCGCAAAATAGTAAAATTTTTGCGTTTCTATGTATTTTACGCTATAAAATGACACTAAAACCCCAAATTACCAAGGTTTTTTATTGTTTTAAAAAAATTATTGTAAAAATTTAATTTTTTGAACTAGGAAATTCAAATTGTTTCTTGTAATAGCTAACTATATTCGAAACCAACTGTGCAAAAATTTTCATTATATTATTTTGCTATACATAGTTTTTGTTGCTTTGAAAAATGCTTATTATTCACTTAAGCTCCAAAAATTTTTTAACTTTGATGAAAAATGCAAAAAAAAAGAAAAATATGGTTTATGGGTTTTTTTCTGTTTTCAAAAATTCATACTGTCTTCTAATAACTACAAGAAAAAAAATTTTAAAAATTTAACCGGAACTTTAATTTTTTTTTTTTTTTAAATTGCTGTTTTCGTGATTTTTTCTTAAATTTCGACAGTTTTCTGGAGCTAAAACTATAAAAAAAACTTACAATATAATAACATATAAAACCAAATTGATACCATGAGATTATAATAATTAACGAGATAAATTAAAAAAATAAGTATAAAATTGTGTTTGCCTCTTTTTGACGCTCAAGATGCTGCTAAATTAACAGATTGACGTTGGTGTTTCATTGTTTACCTCCCACCACTGCTGCTAACTTTTTTTTTCCCAAAAATATAGATAAGTTAGTATAAAAAATCGCTAGAAGTTAGCTAAATTTTTAAAGTGTTAGCTATGAACTGCCAAAAAATTTGTTTTTTCCAGGTCTGTTGTGACTACTTATAACAAAAACTAGATCAAAATATCACAAAAATTTAATGTTTTTCATAAATCTTATAAAACTTTGCATCACAACAAACTAATACAGCAATTGAAAATCGCTAGATTTGACTCCCAGAGTTAGGAACTACATTTTGCAGTGGAAAATTTAAAACGGGAATCTCATTCTGTTTTGCAAAGCCTAATGTCGAATTCAAAATGCTTACCAGCAACATAAGCTTTGGCGCTATATATGAATTTAGATTTGCCCGAAAGAAAATATAGTGTGCTACGTAATACAATAAATGAAATACACCCAAATTGTTTTCCGTCTCTGTATGCATTACAAACTAAGAAAAAAAATTTATTCCGTCTATTGTGGTATCTGAAAATGAATTTCAGGGTGCTTGTCTGAAGAAGCATTGGAAGCCAACCACAAAATCGTGAGAAAAGCAAGACTGTCCCATACGAGGAAAACGTCACGAAAATACACTCATAAAGATTTAATACTATTTAATACTATCTTTAGATCCGTTTTTGACTTCAAAAAGGAATCCAAAGACTAAAAAAAATCCATTATTTGCAGAAATTGATATACATATACTTAAGAGAAAATGCTAATGAGCCAGTTGAAGACGACGAGACAAATGTTTCATTGAGCGGCAATATTTTTCGGGAAGATTCTAATACTGAAGAAGATTTTTTGTAAAATAAAATATACATATATAATTTATTAAAAAAAAAAAAATATTATTAAAAAACGCACTTATACGTATTTTAAATTGAATTTAATTTAGAAAGATTGTCATTTTGTACTTTCACGTTGTCGTCAAAATCATAATGTAGAAAATTTTTAGCCAATTTAATTTTTATTTTCTATTTTTATAAATCAATTTTAATGTAATTTGGCACTAACATTTGTTTGACACATAATAATAACCATACCACCCAATTCAATGAAAATCGGCTAACTTTTGTAACAGTCTTAGCATTTTTGCAAAAAAGGATATATGGCAGGACCTAGAGTCCTTGCGTCAATCCCAATAAAAATTATCGCACAAGTTACTAGCACGGGATGTAAATAATCTACGGACTATTGTAACTTTCTGTGCAGTTATGTAGTCAAAATTGAAAATTTCGTCCTTTCTATATATGGGCAGTAGACGTGTCCTTTGCTCGATTTTTTCAAAAAATTTAATTTTTCTTAATTTAAGTATTTTTTACTAGTGTACCAAAGGTCTGCACAAGTCAATTTCTTTGGTAAAGTAAGCCTATACACGTTAGCATTTTTGCAAAAAAGGATATATGGCAGGACCTAGAGTCCTTGCGTCAATCCCAATAAAAATTATCACACAAGTTACTAGCACGGGATGTAAATAATCTACGGACTATTGTAACTTTCTGTGCAGTTATGTAGTCAAAATTGAAAATTTCGTCCTTTCTATATATGGGCAGTAGGCGTGTCCTTTGCCTGATTTTTTCAAAAAATTGAATTTTTCTTAATTTAAGTATTTTATACTATTGTACCAAATTTCAAAGCTCTAGGACTACTCCTTCTATTTTTGTCCCATCACTATATGGGATCAAAGCACTGTGCGGCGTAATGGGAAGCGATATCGCATACAGCTAGGATAACAATGGAACTTCTCCGAGATCTCTTTCCACAATAAGTTATTTCAAGAAATGATGATGATGATTGGCCTGATTCGACTGCCCCAGACTTCTTTTTGTGGGGATATCTGAACAGCAAGGTTTGTGCATATAAACCACCTTTCCGGCAGACACCCTGTGTATAGCAATATTATTGGAGCAACAAAACCAACAGGGTAGTTCTAAGGGGAAGATATTTCTAAGCTCCATATACTAAGTAATCCAAAAGGTTTGCCTTCCAATTCTTAACGCTGGCAGTTTTCAAACAAACTAGCCTTTGCTTTAACAATCAAATAATCCCAGGTTTCTGGTTTGCTAGATTTTCTGGCTTGCACTTGGAAATCCCCCCCCCCCCTCCCTAGGGGTACTATGGTACTAAGTGGATAAAATTTGCACATTTTTGCACTAAATGGAAAAGCTCCTAACAGAGTGGAAAGTAGCGCTTTATGAAGTACCTAACGACCCGTCATTTTTTTATAAGCTAGAAACTGAACTATTAATATTTGTATAGTAATTTAAAACATAATAGTCCAGATTTGTTTTGTTAGGTTTTGTTTGCATAATTTCACACAATATTGTTTATGGGTTTAATGTTTATGTAAACGTTTTATTAACAACACTAAGGGCCATTATTACAAGTTGGCGACAAAGTTGGCGGTAGTAAATGGTAGCGTTAACAGAACATGGCGATAAAGTGGCCGTTAGCAAATTTCCATTATTACAACTTGCCGGTAAAGTTAAATACATATTTCTTATTGTGTGGCAATACCGTTAGCAATTACCGACTACTTTTGAAGGAGTAATAAGATTGTAGTGGCAACGACGCACTTTTGTTTACATTTTGAAAAGCAAAAATTGTGTAACGGATAGTGCTACCATATTAAAATAAAAAAATATGGTAACTTAAACATAAATCCTCCTTGTAAAACTTACCGCCAAGACGAACTTGCCTTTAATTTATCGCTCATTTTTAAGTTAAAAGAAAGTTGTAATAATGAAAATGTTTTTATTCAAGCGATAAAATCTCACTTTAAGCTAACGCGAAGTTGTAATAATGGCCCTAAAGGGTATTTCGTGTAAAAATTTACATACCAAAAGCATAAGCAAGCAGCTCATCAAAACGATCAAAATTTCGAGTTGAATCGAATGCCGTAATTTTCCCCGAGTTTTACATGCACTTTTTTAAGTTAGACAATTGCTTTCAAACTTTACCTTTTAATATTATTCCCGCGCAACGCCGGGACGGGTAAGCTAGTTATTTATAATTTATTATTCACTATTCAAAATTCATTCCTGTTGCACATCATTTCTATATTACAAACTGATTTAAAAATAACATTAGAATATTTACTAAACATTAAAAGTCTTAAAACGATAAAACAAAAACCACAGCTGTACGTTGTGATTAGAATTAAAAATAAAAATATTTTTAAAAATATTCTTTCTAATTTTCCTTTCCAATTTTAAATAACTTTTACGAAAAAAGCTTTTTTGTTGAAAAAAATATTTAAATTTTATTAATAAAAGTTAAATACAAATTTTTATCTATTAGTTTCCTTTAAACTAAAATAAGCTATGGCTAAAACTATTTTCAATACTTGGAATGAATTTTCTTGTTATTAATAAACCAAACGCTTAAATTTGAGAAAATTAAGTAAAAGCAATCAATCGAAGTAAAATTTGAACCTTTTTTATTTGAATATCAAAACATCAAATACAATTTTAAGAATTTTTAGTCAAGAAAAACCTAAGGAATAAAATGAATCAATTGAAAAAACCTGAACAGAAAAATATTGAAATAAATGTTCGAAAATGTTTCGGTTTTACAAAATTGAAACCAAATAAACACATATTTGTATTTTATGAAAATAACTTGAATAATTTATTTTTTAAACAGAAAGCATTAACCCATAGTCATTGGGTAGGACGGCTATTCTATTCGGCATTTTAAAGCTTTCGCTACATGTATTCAGATTTTTCAAACCACACCTACTATAAAGGAGCGAATTTACGGTCTTAAGGTCAATCTATGTCAGATTTTTGTTTTTGTGAGATTCATACCATTAAAAACCTTTTCAACTTCCGTATTGCACTCAAAGCTTGCAGCAATCCACATCTGTAGATGACTTATCCGGCTGGTCTTATAACGCCTTGACGTCCCGTGTTGCAGGCGAGAAACAAGCACTCAACATCTGTGCTTAAAAGTTACCCGTACACAGATCTGTATCTGGCGGCCAGCATCAGTCTAGGGGGCTTGGGCCAAGCACTCACCCGAACTATCAACGATTATTGAAACTGGAATAAATGTATAACAGCCCTACGTTCCTTCTACGAATTTAATGGATTCAATATAAATTATGCATATCGTATATTTTAGTGACTTGGCGATCCTTGCTTTTATTATTTTTTATGACATTTTTATTTTACTTACTACTTATACATTGTTCTAGAAGATTAATTACTTGGCATCGTCTTAAATAAATACAAGGTGGGCAAAAGAAGTCATCCGCGCAGTGTGTGCCGTTTCTTTGTCCTGTTGGTACCACATGCCATCCTGTCCTAATTCGTTCAAAACGGCAGAAAAACTCGGCTAACATGACCCTATATCGCGCACTGTCCGCTGTTGTCGTTTGACCAGAGGTGTCTTCGAAAAAATGGCCTGATGGCTCCGCCAGCGTGAACAGCGCACTATGCAGTCACTTTAAGTGGGTGTAATGGCTCCTCGTGCATCACTTGAGGATTTTCGGTGCCCAAAAACGATAGTTTTGCTTGTTCACGTACCCGCCGAGGTGGAAAGGAGGCTCATCGCTCATTATGATTTTGGTCGAAAAATCGGCTTGAAACGATTATTCCGCGTTCTTGAGGAGTGTTCACTTGTATTGCTTCTTTACTTGTATTCTACATCTGCCTATTTCACAAATGCCAAAACTGATTTCACATTGGTTGCCATTTGCAAAAATTAAAGCATCTTCCAATAGATTGATTTCTTGTGTCCCAACTTGTAGTACAAAAACGTTTAAGCTGTCGATAAGTTTATACTTATAAGTACATAAGTGCATACGACTTACTTAATATAAAAACTTACATGTTCTTTTGTACATAATTTGTATGTTTGTATGTTGTATTTTCATTCATTAACATAAACACTTTTTCTATTTAAAAACAGTTTGTCGGTAACGGCCAAAATCTGCTAAAAACAAGCACAATTGAATAGTACTTATCATTCTGTAACGTTTTTGGTAACGACTCATGTAGAGTCATACTAACCGGATTAACAGTATAAAGCAGATTGTGTGAGTTGTTAGTATGGATTGTTTAAGCCATTCTCTTTAGCATACGTATGTACTTATATAGTATGTAATTCTATCTATGTGCGGTTGCCCGTTCAGTTGTGTATGTTAAAAAGGCCTGGTCATGAGTTGGTTCTTTTGTTTTTTAAAGCCAAAATTTATAAAATATATACAAATAAAACAGGAATTTCTATTTTTAAAAAAGTTTTTTACCCATATTTGTTAATTTTTCTTGCATATTAGCTATTGAGTTGCTGCCTAAAAGAGCGATGCGAACATTTTTTGAATATTAAATTAGCTTGCCACCAGCTCTTGAATTGAGCAATTGGTCTTATTATATTATATTTTAATACATCTACAGTATACATTCATATGTATATGTGTGTATAAGGGCCAGGTAATGAAAAATTGGCTTTGTTTTGAAATTTTTAATATTACATATTTTAGGTAAAAAAAAAGTTTTTTTCAAATCTTCAACTTTATTGATTTGCTTAATATTTTTGTATTTTTCTGGAGTTTGGATTTTTGAATGTCAAAACTTTTTTTGTGTGTGTAGTGGTAAAATACAACCAGGCGCTTTAAAAAGGACCATTTTATAATGGCGATCCCTGCATAGCGCGAGGAAGCTGACGTGGCAAATGATCTTGCAACTTTGTGTACTAGACTACTTGTGTAAAACCAACCATGTTTATTATTGTATGTCTTGACGAGACAAATCCATGCCTAGATAAATGTCAAAAACTAAACAAAAGAACCAAGTATAAAAACACCGGAAATTTTTAATGTGGATTTTGACATTTGTCTAGGCATGGATTTGTCTCGTCAAAACGTACAATTACAAGAAACGTGACTTTTTAATTTTTTTATAGTCTGACAAAAAGAGGTACGGAATGCCTAGAATGACTTTAAATCTGTTTTTGTAGGCATAACAAAAATTATCGCATACACTTAACCAAAATGGTTAAAATTGTGGAAGTGAAAAAAAATAAATAACGGTAAATCACACAACATCGTTGTCGATGCAAAGCTTGAGGGCAAAAATAAAATAAGATTATTTCGCAAGAAGACGCATTTGCCCGATCACGTATTAAGAGACGTGCAGTTTTTCAATTAAGTTTTCAAACGCATCCTATCGTTGTTCACAAAGTGCGTTAATTAAACTCTTATTAAAATCAATGTTCAGTGTTTTTTTGAAAACAAACGAGAAACTTTAATGAAAAAATTTTTTTCTGAAATTTTATGTGTAATACGTGCCTAGATATTTTAAGAGAGGGCTTTTATTTTGTAACAGTAAAAAAATATCGGAAAGAATAAAATATAATTTTTTTTTTTATTTTCTTTTTAAATAAAACGGGATTTTAATTTTTTATTCTTATCATCTAATATCTAACTATAAACATAAGTAATTTTGTGATTCATTTAATTTTAAGAAGAGTCTTGCAATTAAAAACCAAAGTTTTAAATTTAATATTTAAAACTAAAAAACGCAAAACAGAAATTAATTAAGGTAGACCTTAGACAAAAAAAACAAAGCAAGGTCCTATAGAAAAAAAATTGCACTTATAACAGCTTTAAATTTTTTACCTTTGTTAGAAAATTTCTCATAATGAAATTTTTAACACAGGTACTTTTCACAAGCACATTAAAAAACCTACAAAATTAAATTAATTTTCCTAGACACTCAAATATTAAATATTTTGTTTTAATAATCATGCACACTTAGCCTGAGAGGTTAAATAATGTTATAAATGAACGCAAAAAGCATCACAAAATAAAAAATTATCTCAAGTAAAAAAATAAATAAAAGCAAAAAATCAACACACACAAAATAAATCTGCTTTAGTACAATTTACAAAAAGATACTCTTGTATATTTTAAGTTGGGTTTGTTGTTGCTTTAAAAGTTAAAGTACATGTTTTTTTATTGTAACTTGAATGTCGTGAGTCAAAAATCTAGGGCGAACTATTGAGTAACCTAACAAAATACAATAAATACAGTGTACTACTAACAACAACAAAAACAACATTTAAAAAAAATAAAAACTTGTTAATACAATCTACTACTTCAAACCCAATGCACTGCGAATACACAATAACTAAACTTATGTAGTTGAACAAAATACTTAAATTTTAAAAATACAAAAATGACAACAACGTTAAAATAGAAAAAACATTCAGAAGTACGTATTTGTATGCATGTGAATTAAATAATTTGCAGTGTTATATAAATAAAGAAACCTATTATCAAGAAAAAGTCATCAAATAACTTACCCTCTATGCAGAAACTAGAAATTTAATTAAGTGACCAGGAAAAAAATCCATTGGCTAAAAATGAAATGAATATCTTCGTGTGAATGAATAAATAATTGCTGTGATAATAATCAATAGAAAACAACAACGAAAATTAATGCTCGTGTTATATTTACAGTTTAATTATTAAACGAATAATACAGAGAGAAAGAAAAAAAAACAGAGAAGAGAAAGTACTTACAAGGATTTACATTAACAAAACATAGTGAAGTTATTTACTTCCATTAAAAAACTAATGAATTCTTAAAGACTTTGGCTAAAGTCTTTAATAAAAAAGTTGCCAATAAACTCTGTATTTAAAGGAAACAGTTTTTATCAATTATTTTTTTTTTTTAATCAAAATCTTGATGAAAAAGTTTTTAAATATGTTGAAACTATTAAGAAAATGTGCTGCAAACTTTGAAAATACCAAACACTGAAGAAAACACATTCGAAATATTCTCGTATAATAGAAATCACTTTATAACGTGTATAACGTTTTTACAGATTTTTAATTATTTGATTTTTTTATATTTTTAATATTGACAAAAAGAATGTTCGTTGAAAAATATTTGAGAAAGTTGTTTTTGAAAAATTAAAAAAAATATATTTAATGCTTTTCTCGTTAAATAACACGAGTATTTAGTATACATTAAAGACTATATTAAAAACAATTGTTTGACTTATAAAGGGTCTATAAAACAGGTTTTAAATGCTAATTTAACAAACATATAAAAAGTTTACTACAAATGTATGCAAAACGTCCGAGACTATTCGCTTTTCGTGTTCTATAAACAGCACATTAATTTAGTTTTCGTTTTTAATAAATGTCAATTTGTAAAAAATTTTAAAACTCTTCTGGTTACTTAAAATTTTGTAATTAAAATCTATCAATTAAACTTGATTCTAAGAATTCTAAAAAACTTTTAATTTGTAGGAAATTTTTTTGTTAAAAAAAATTATAAATATAAAAAATTTATATTTTAGATTTATGTTCATATTGCCGCCGCTACTAATTTTTCTTTCACAATAATACAATTACAAGGAAGCTGATGTAAAATAATTTAGCATAAAATAAAAAAAAGTTAATAAAAAAGGCAACAAAAGCTGAAAAAGCTGAAGTCATATCACGTTAAAATTGAATTTTTTATAGCAGACTGAAAACATTTCAAAACAAACAAGAATAATGATTTAATCCTTAACAATTTTAAGTAAAATTCAATACTGAGTTAATGCATTTTAAAAGAAAGAAAAAGAAAAAATATAATAAATTTAACAATAGAATGATGAGAAAAATTCAAATCCAAAACGGCTAGAAGAAAATGAATTTTACAAATAATAAAAGTGATTTGGTTTTTCACAAACAAACATTTTGTAAAAATAAATAAAATTATAACAAATTTCAATAATTAATAAAACATAAGAAATTGGCAGAAATTAAATGAATGAACTATTTCAAATGATCGAATGGTGGTAATTTTAATATTGCCGCCATATTCTACAAATGGCTGTGATGGAAGATCAAATGAAAGCAGCAGTACTGCCACATCAACGACATCAACTGGCGAAACTGCCATACCAAAAAGTAGCTATAATCAACATCAGCAACAGTATCCAGTTCACCATAGCAAATCTTTGCAAGATTTCAACAATAATTATCAACAAGCTACATCGTCGTATTATTACACTGCCCCACCACCAGAACCACCCGCGCAATATTATCAATATACAAATAACGCTTTTTATAAGCATTATTACCCTTCTGCTACTTTTTTATCAGAAAGCCCTAGTCAATATATTAATACTACTTTATTACCAACCCCGCTCCCTTTACCTAAAAGTAAGCCAATCAATTATGTTGTCGCTGGTAGACAAGATGTGTTTAGCTTTTACAACAATAATGATAACAACAACAATAAAATTGATCCAAATTGCAATGTTAAAATTTGTGCAAATATTGTACCAAAACCACCTCGCTGCCGAGCACAGTCTCAACCGACTTTGGCAACAATACCAGAGCATGAAATTCAACAAGAAGAGCCTACCAAGAGACAAAAATCACAATCAGCAGTATTACAATTATCGACCAAAGTTCCCGCTTCAAGCTCTAGCGCAGCGACTAACACAGCATTTTACAAAGCCCCTAACAACAACCCGAACTATTTTCCCACAGCTTCAATTAAACACAAATCATTTAATAACTCTAATTTTACTACTAACACCACTAACTATGTACGCCACGTAACCCGTGTTAATTTCTATGATATCGATACTTCCCAGGTCGAATACGAATCCAAAGAATATGATGACGACGATAACTTAACATTAGATGATGAAAACAATACGGAAGCTTTAACCAAAGAAGGTAAGTGATTATTAAGATTTTTTATAAATTACTTTTGAGTTTTAAAAAAAGGAAACTTGACATTCTACCTTTATTATATACTGCCGGGTTTGCTGGGCTCGACCCTACTTTTAAAAAACGAAAGTGGCATTTTGGAAAACTCCCCTCAAATTAAAACTATAGCTAAACTTATGATATAGTTAAATATTTTTAAAATAGGAGAAGCTCTATTACATTGTACTACCGGTTTTTTTTTTATATTATTACCCAATTAACTTTATCTTAGTCGTACAACTTTTAGGATTTTAGTTGTTTTAAACACGTAAATTATTTTTCTTATCTACATTTTCTCATTAGATAGCTTTGTTGTTTTTTTTTCATATTTTGCCCAAAATAAGACAGTTATCAATACAATTGTTACGTAAAATATGCAGTTCTGTTTTCCCAACCTTACATTTTGCTAAGAAAGAAAATCGTACATGTCAAACCTTCCCCAGGTTCCTTGGGCATTATCCGTACTGCATTATTTGTTTATGTATAACGGCCTACAAAATGTTTAGTCGAAAAGAGTTTGCAACTTTTAGTTGGCCACTTCCTAAGCAATTTTACAATTTAGATGTGTGGTTCAGGCCGCCATTTTCGCAATATGACTTTCATCATAAAATAATAACAGTAGTGCGATTAAGTAACGATGTTTGCATCGTTTAAATTAGTTAACAATTAATATAAGAGATTGTGTGATTCAGTTAAGACTTTTAACGATTTTTGCTAACGTTAAAGTCAGCTGTTAAGTAAACAGGAAAACTTTTTTGCGATTTTTGCAATCATTATTCTTGTAAATTTAACGACAATAATTTTTATGTTATTAGTTTTATTGACAAAAGGCTATTTTGTATATTTTTATTTTATTTATTTTTCTAATTATGTCTAGCACAACAAGATTAAAATCTTATAAATTACAGTGCTAGATAGATAATTGAATAAGTGTTCTGCTACGATTTGATCTTGCAAATAAAATTCGGTCATAAATATAGGCAGGCTCTTTTAAGGTAATAATTTTGTGTAAGCAGATAAGACATTTACATTTCAAAAGATCAACAAATTTTATTTCAAAGATTTGGTAGGAAAATGACGAAATATGATCACGTCGGCCTTTTTGAAAAATAAGTATAACGTGCAATATTGTTACATAAAACTGTGAGTTTTCCTAAATCGTTACTCTCGCAGTTTGCGAAAATTTCACATCCGTATACGAATGATGGGATTAGGTAAGTTTTAGCTAATAGCATGCATATTGCAAATGGTGTTGAATCTTTAACAGCCCACAGGTTACGAAGCATCCCATACACTCTTCCTACAATAGCATTAATATGATCGGACCAAGTAAGTTTGTAATTAAAGGTCATTGCTAGGTTGCATGCTGAATTTAAAAAATTGATGTTGTTATCACCAATTTTTTTTTGAGGGCCATCAAAAATTGTCTTAGATTTTGACAAAAAAAAAAAAAAATTAGATTTTGATGGATTGAGACATAGACCATTGGCATTGGCACAGCTGCTAATTCTGCTCAATTCATCATTTATTTATTTATTTGCAAGATATGTAAAGCTGAACGTCATCAGCGTACATATGTACATTACTATCAATTAAAACGTTTGTTAAGTCATTTATATAGGGGCAGAAAAGAAGAGAGTAGAACCTTGAGGGACTCCCCTGTTGATGATAAGTGCGTTTGAAAAGGTATTATCAAGTTGAACTACTTGGGATCTATTGTGTAGAAAGGAAGATATAAGGTTATAGGCTGAGCTGGAAAAACTAACCCCCTTATTACCTAAAATGCAACGCCCTAAAACAAAAACGAAATGTATTGATAAGTTTTTTTAAATTTAAATTTTTTTCCATACAATTGTTTGCATTATTTTGTGTTGCTTGTTTTCGTAATTAGGCCGTAAATAACTTTGCAAACGTGCTCATTGAAAATGTTATATTTTCATTTCTTAATCTTAAAATCAAAATAGTATAATGTTTAAATTAAAATAGAATACAATTTAAAATATAAAAAAAATATGGTTTATAGTTAGTTTATGTTTACTTTATAAATACCCAAGTGGCAATTCTAACAATAAGTTTGGTTTATTCAGCCAACGTAACCCAATACAGTTAAATACTTTAAATAAATTTTTTACAGCGCTTGTGTTAAAAAACTGCGCGAAGCAACCAAATCTTAATTTTAGTAGAAATATATACGAATTTAATTTTATTTTAAAGATTTTAAAATATAAATCTTCATTCTGACAACGACAACCAACCCACAAACTCCTACAATTTTGTAACAATTGTTACTAAAAAGTGTTCAATAACTCAAAAAATTTGAATGAAGAGAGCGTGAAAGGAGAGACATAAAAAATTGTTATGTTAGGAAACTTTTTGCAAGAAGCTTTAGACAACTGTCTGGCGTTTTGCTATACAAAAAAAGTTCTATAGGAATTCACAATCACAAAATACATCTGCTTGCGAATTCTGGCTAGTAAAGCGTTTATTTACTTTTAAATATTTTGAAGAATGATTTTTCTAAATTTCTTTTTGTTCTCTCTTTGCAAATATTTACTGCAAAGTTATTGAACACACCTTTTATTATTCCTAAAGTAAAGTTTCTTTCTTAAGTCGTTGCAAAATTGGTGTGCATGTGTCTTAAGTTTTCTAGTAAGAAGTCATCAAAAATGTTTGCTTCTTAAGTCTTTATATATATTTTCGTTATTCAAATTGATGATTAAAAATTGTTGCAATAAGTTTTCTTACTTATTAGACATAAAAATTTAAATAAAATAAAATTAAAATATATAAAATTTAATCTTTTGTTATTTTAAGTGTTTTTTCGTGAATAAATTTCTTTCATCAAATGTTCTTTAAAATAAATTTAATAATAAAATATTCTAAAAATAGAGTTTCTGTTAGTAAATACAATCACCTGAGTTCAAGTTTGTAACTAACGTTTGTTTTTGTTGAAATCTTTAAAACCAATACTGTTGCTGCTAAACTTGTTATCATAATTTTGCCTCTACCAGGGCCAAGTTGGCTTTCAACATCGCGCCTGCTTTGTACATTTCCTAAATAAATTGTATTATTTGTATTACTTTTAACAAACATTTATATAAAGTTATTTTCAACTTAGTGGGTAAATTTCACAAAATAGAATTATGTTTATATCGTTATAAAACAAAAAAAACCCAGACATTTTGTAAGATATTTCACATGCTGTTTTACAGTTTTTTTAACTTATTAAAAATATCTCGTTTCTAATAACTAACGGCATGGGAAAATCACTTTTGGTGAATTTCGTTTGATTAGTTTGAATAATTCCCACAAACGTGCATATAAGAAGAATTGTAATAATAGGGTTTTAATGCTGCAAAGATTAAATATGCACATATTTATTTTAATTTGGTTGAAGCATTTAACAAAAAATAAAAATGTGTCACTGAGGTCCAAAACTCGCTCCTTGTTTTTTAATAACGAAGTTAATCATTTTGAAAGTGGGACTTAGTTTTACCACTTGTTATGTGATTTTCTAAAAAGGAGTCGGATCCTATAGTGTAAATACATTTTGCTTGATTAAAGCATACAATTTGATAGAAAATGCTTATAGTCCAGTTGAGTTTTCATTTTATAAACTTGATAAAAACATGTTAAATACAATTTGACACAACGTTACAAAAAGACGTTTTCATTAATTGTATCTGATTTTGAATCTGATGATATAAACTTGAAGGAATTTAAGAAACTATTTTTGGGAGAAGCGTCACACTTAATAGTGTTTTTTTATTTTTGACTTCTTAGATGTAAATTCTGACCCTGTGATATAAAGACGGTTCAATAAACATCAGCACACTTTTTGAATATTTGAGTAAAGACCACATTTCTTTCGATAGCCAAATTCATATTGTATTAAGTTCTAATTTTTATACCCTTCACATAGTGGCAAGGTTATATGCCAGTTTGTTATTCCGTTTGTAATTTATTTGCGACCCCATTAAGTGTATATAATTTCGATTCTAATAGATAGGGAAGTTTATTTAGCCATGTTAGTTTGTGTGTCTGTTGCAATCAAGTTTCCGGAGTCACTTTAAGTATTACGGACCAGGTATTGGTGTCAAACTATCAGAAATATTCCTGAGATGATCGCTGTTTAAAACGAGCAAGATCGATTCAGCCCCAGTATTTTCAGAACAAAATTCGTTCAAAAAATGTAACAAATAGGACCAACTGGTAATGCTGTTAAGCATACATATGGATGTGTATAAATACGCATAAAGTTTCTGTATATATTTGGACGTAGGTATGTATGAACATGCGTTGTTGATTTCGGCACACGTTTTACAATTAAAGTTAACCATCGCTCTTAACCAGTGTGACCAGATTTTCAAGTAAAGTTGAAGCTAAAACACTTTTAAAAAACAGCTAAATAGAGCTAAAAACAAAAATTTAAAGCAAAAAAATAAAGCTAAATTTTTTAAATGCGTTTTTAAAAAATTTCTTCGTTATTTAGATATTTTTCAAAATATGGACGAAACGTTTGTGTGCTAAAAATATGTAAAAAGAAAATTTGTTTTAAAAATTTGGATTTTATTTTTTAAAAACTTGGGAGACCCACACCTTAAGAAAGAAGAAAAAAAATTATGTATTCATATGCATATACATATACAAGAACTTTCAAAAAAAGTTTTTAGAAGCAGGTGTTTATTTACTTCCTGTTTTGGTAAAAAAAGCTAATTTGTAAGATATATTTAAAAAGAAACAAAAAACGAAAATTTGTTTTTGTTTTAAATATAAATACTTACTCACAATTCGTTCGTTCATTTTTTCAAAAAAACACGTAAGAATTTAGTAATTTATTTAACAAATTTTTTTCATATATACAAACACATGAAAACAACAAAAAATCTAAACTATAAGATTACAATTACACGATGCAATGTTTTTAATATTCCTTCAATAAAATTTTTGTTTGTTGACAAGAAGAGTATAAAGAGACTACTTTTCTACACAGTTCGTTTAAAACCGAACATTTTGTTTCAAGTTACATAAGTACATACAAGTATATCATGAAAAATGTCTTTATGTAAATTTTCTTCAAGAAAACAAAAAAAAAAGATAATCTTTAAGTTAGAAAGTTGCATTGTAAAAAATTATTTTTAAAAGTATTTTTATTTGTACATGCGTGTCTCAATAAGTATTTAAAACCAATTACTGTAAAAATGAACAAATTAAAATAAAAAAATTAAAAATATTAATATTATTTTAAATCTGTCTATAAAAATAATAATTATCGTCCTGCTAAATAAAAAATAAACAAAATTTACAAAGAACTTGATTTTCAACAAATATAGTTTAATACTATCAAAATGGTGAGCTTTACTTGACCCTACGATGTTTCATTGTGCCTGCTTTTTTTTAGTTATTTTGGTCCTGTTAGATTTGATTAATATATAAATTTGTTCTAACGAAAGACATAAGTGCAATATATTAAAAAGTTTAAAAAAAAACGTCAAAAACTATTTGTTTTGAGAAAACAAATTCTTAAATTTTTTTTGTAATACCATACCTTCCTTATATCTTTGTTTAATTAAATTTTTGTGCTGTTTCGCATTTTTTAAATGTCGCTAGAAGTAAATTAATAAACAAAACAATGGTTCGGAAACTGTAATGTTGTAAATTCGAAGAAAATTTGGAGCTTGATACCTTTCAGTATAATTGAGATGTATACCGAAAAATGGAATACGACAAATTTTTAACCTTTTATCTAGCTCCAAAAATTACTAAACAAGCTAAATTCAATTTCAAAAAAAAAAAAGGAAAAAAAAGCTTAAAGCTAAATGTAAATATTTCGGGCTAAATGAAGAAGAATTAAGCTAAATTTAGCTCGAAAAAAGCTAATATGGCCACACTGCTCTAAACGCTCTTGCAACGATAAAAGTGTACATCCCCAGCATACCATTATCGGAGCGCTCTTATATATGAGCTCATATATGAGCGATTTTATAAGCTTCTGTGAGTGTTTCCTGCGTGCATATTTCTGAGCTCATAAACGATCGATTTTATGTGCTTTTTATGAGTAATTTCTGCACGCTGACAGATAACGGTAAATTCCAGCTAAGCAGAAGAAAGAAGTTACACAAATTGATTCAGTAGTGAATATTTTTGGAAGCGTAAAGACAAAATTGTGAGTTATCTTATAATAAATACAAAAATAATACATAATTGAAATAATGAAAAGAGCAAACTAAAAAATAAAGCAAATTAATAATAAGTGAACTTCGTTCAAACAAATTAAGAAAAGAAAATCCAGCATGTAGTATTAAAAATATTAGTGTTGTTGAAGAAAATAGTGACAGTGAACGTATTTTAGAACGAGAGAGTTTAAACGAAAACTGGAATAAGAGCTCAAAATGCGTTTTAAAAAAAGAGTCATAAAATACTCTTTTATGCATAAAATTTAGAGCTCTTTCATGAGTGACCAGTTTAGTGGAAAAAGCCACTCAAAAGTGAGCGTTTTATGACTGTTTATGATTATTTTATGAACTCTTTATGAGCGTCAGCGTTCCGACAAAAGAGTCTTTATGAGCTCATTTAGAGCGCATATGGTATGCTGGGTCGTATCACACGTGTATGTGTTTGTGTGATTGTTGTTTTACCCTTTACATAGTGGTAAGGGTATTATCAGTTTGTCATTTCGTTTGTATTTTTTTAATGTCCGTTTGCGACTCCAGAAAGTATATACATACATATATTCTGGATCCTTAAATATAGGGAAGTAGATATAATTGTTCAAATATTGCGAGTTTTCTGTTTCGAAAAGTACAAAAGCTATGCACTTTAATCCCACCACAAATAATTATAATATTTACCTTTCGAAAGTAACTGGCTTAGATTAGGTGCCTGGGTAAACAAAAAGACTAATGTAAAGGAAATATAAGATTCAGCACATTCGAATATATCGCTATTACTTGTTTTGTTTTCGATGGCTATTGGCAACCAAAGCTTAGATACAAGTAATAAGCTTTTCCTTATGCAATCAAATACACTTTTATATCTGTTTTATGTTAAAACTTTTTTATGTTAAGTGACACAGTATGAAGGCGTTGCACTTTGCTCTAAAATATACTTATATGTACCTTATTGCGATATATACTCCAGCAAAAAATAAAAATTTTATAAAGCATTTGCATATAGAAAATTTGTAGAATAATGAATTAAGTTTTATGTCTGCCTGTACACTTAAAGTATTTTAGATGTTTTCAAATTTGCTAAAAAAAATTTTTCAATTTGAACATGCACCTAGTACAAAATTCAGTAAAACTCCATATTTTTCGTTTCAATATTTTATTAAGAATCCTATTTTATATTAGTTGTGTTCAATAAATAACCTTCCAGTAAATACTAGCAACGAAAGAGCAAAGAGAAATATTTCAAAACCGCTCTTAAAAATATTTAAAAGTAAATTAACACTTTTATATCCAAAACTAGCAAGCAAATGTATTTTGTCATTGTAAACTTTTTTTAATACATTTTTTTTAAGCGTAACACCTACTAGTAATAAATATCCAAAATTTTTGATAGTTTTCTGTAAATGAACACACCTATTTTTTTACTACTTGAAAAATGTGTTTTTGATTATTTTAAAAGTATTTAAGCACAGTGCTCCCAGCATACCATATGCACTCTAAATGAGCTCATAGAGACTCTTTTGTCGGAACGCTGACGCTCATAAAGAGTTCATAAAATAATCATAAACAGTCATAAAACGCTCATTTTTTAGTGGCTTTTTCCACTAAACTGGTCACTCAAGAAAGAGCTCTAAATTTTATGCATAAAAGAGTATTTTATGACTCTTTTTTTAAAACGCATTTTGAGCTCCTATTCCAGTTTTCGTTTAAACTCTCTCGTTCTAAAATACGTTCACTGTCACTATTTTCTTCAACAACACTAATATTTTTAATACTACATGCTGGATTTTCTTTTCTTAATTTGTTTGAACGAAGTTCACTTATTATTAATTTGCTTTATTTTTTAGTTTGCTCTTTTCATTATTTCAATTATGTATTATTTTTGTATTTATTATAAGATAACTCACAATTTTGTCTTTACGCTTCCAAAAATATTCACTAATGAATCAATTTGAGCAACTTCTTTCTTCTGCTTAGCTGGAATTTACCGTTATCTGTCAGAGTGCAGAAATTACTCATAAAAAGCACATAAAATCGATCGTTTATGAGCTCAGAAGTATGCACGCAGGAAACACTCACAGAAGCTCATAAAATCGCTTATATATGAGCTCATATATAAGAGCGCTCCGATAATGGTATGCTGGGCTTACACTAGTTAACAAACACATACACAAAATACCTGTATAGCTCTTTGTGTTTAAAGGTCATGTTGGTACCCCTTAAGCTATATTTCGTGTTAGCTAGGTGACTTTAGTGTCAATATACATACATACAAAGATATGCAAATACATATAAACAATTGGAAGTAAAATCTCGACTTTAGTTCTAATGTAAGATACACATAGCTTTAAGCAACTCAAAAATAGTGTCTAATCCTATTAAAAGTGAAACTTCCATATGCATCAAGAGACGTACATATGTATTTGTTTATGACAGGTGCTTTTTTTATTGTACACTAAACTGTTAACAATCTTTTTTATTATTAAATGACCATGAATTCAAATGAAAAGGAATATTCTTAGCAGCAACAACAATTTTAATATAGTTTTTTTAATTCATAAATTTTTTTAGGTATATGATGCACTAAGCCTTACGTTAAAGAACTAGTTTTACTTTATGTACTTCCATAATAGCTTGTTTCACATTTAATTAAATAATAAAACTATGAAAAGACTGTTTAAGTTAATGTGTTAAAAAATAATTTAGTGTTTAGATGACTTTTATTAATTTTATAATATTTTTTTTTGTGCAAAGGCCATTGAAGTTTAAGGTCAACTTGTTATGGCAAGCGTTTTTATCGTTAATTACTCTGTTGTTTGATCATCGGTCAAAACTGTTAAGGTTTGTTAAGGAAGTATTTTATTGTACTTAAATAATGTTAAATACATTAAATAAGAGGGTTATTCCTATATTTACTCACATACATAACAAATATATGGAGCAACTTAGTTTTTTGTTTTTCATAAAGTTTTTAACAAAAGTATTTCTCATCATAGTGGGTGGGCAGTTTTGGGGAAGCTCCATTGTGACGAGTGTGACCAATTTACTTTAATTTTTGGTAATATCTCAAGCATTTAAAATTTGTACTTTAAAAGAAGGTGTGGGTGGTATGTTTTTAAATGTTTAATAATGCGTAGGCCCCGAACAGTTCTGCTCAGAAATGCCAGTAGAAGACTGTAATGGGTGTGATCTTACAAATTTTGCTTTAAAGAATTTTTACTTTTATATCAAATTGTTTAAATATTCTTAAAAACTATCACAGATAACGCGTTTTTTTTAATGGTTTTAAATTCTATAAATTCAATATTCAAATTCTAAATTCAATAAATGTGGTTTCGGAAATGTAATAGCGTTGACGTTTTTAACCAGAGCACATATCGGTCAAAACTCCAATTTTTTCGGCCAAAATTATTTTTTCTGTAAATATTGAATATTCCTTTAAATTTAATATTTTTGATATGTTTTTTGAAAATAAAGTTTAAAAGAGCTTTCTTCATCTTCTCTTAGAGTCAATTTGTAGTCATATATGAAAAAGAAAATCATTTTTAAAGCCGGGATCAACTAGTAAAAAAAATAATTATAGGATTGCAAATTATTAAAAAAAAAGAAAGTACGAACAACGTACTTTTATTAAATTTTGTTTTCTCGTTGAACAAATTTAAACATTTTTTAAATTAAAGTTTCTTTAAACAAAACCTAAATATATGAATTCTTCTGTACACATGAAAAAGTGCATGCTCTTCCTATATGTACTTTTAATTTTAAACCTGGATTAGAAGAATTTGTTTTAAATTTTTTATTTACAAGCGTAAACACTATTCAAACAAAAAGTTAAAATACCACTTGCAATTAAAGTTCTTTCTGTTACCGATTTAAAGTACAATTTTTTACACCAGTTGTAAAAGATATGCAAAATAATAAAATTGAATAATGAGGTTTTAAGCCATCGTGAAATGTTGAAAAAAAATTAATTGTTCACTTTAGAATTTTACTTATAAAAAAAAATTATGTAATAATTTATTTATATATATGTAGATTATTTCAATTCTTTTTCAGGCGTTTAGGGCCTTTTTACGTTGAATCGGCCTTAAGGGAGTATATTAGGTCCAATTCTCTATTTGCTTTACAGAGCAGATATGCCCACAAACAATCTCACTTAGACGTCGACATTTGCTGATGATACCGCCTTTCTCAGTTATCATAAAGACCCTAAAGAGACCTCAAAACAACTTTAACATCACGTATCCGAAGTAGAGAAATGGGCAAAGTTACCTTTACTTTACGCAAGGAAACTTGTTCCCAAATTTTCATTAACAACCATACGGTGTCTCAACGAATTGAGACGAAATATCTTGGCATTCACCTTGATCGCCGCCTCACATGGAAGTCACATATAGATGCGAAGTTGACACAAATGAAATTTAAAACGGCCCTAATTCACTGGCTAATTGGTATAAACTCTGTGTTACGTCTTGATTGTAAACTTTTATTTTACAACTCGATATTAAAACCAATTTGTTGCTACGGTATACAATTATGGGGCACTTCTTCCGCCTCCAACGTAGAAAAAATTCAACGCCGTCAAAATAAAATCCTAATGCATTAAACACATTCAAGCTACAAGAACACAGAAACACACGAACACAAAAGTTGCTTGTGTCCGGGTGGCTGCTACTGAAATATTTACTAGACTACCACTATAAAATAAACATATGAGCAATATGACTTTCAGTGGTGCCACCAAAAGTCTTTTTGTATTGTTTAAGCTATATTTTTTGTATCTTACCGTACTGGCAGCACTAATCTATTAACTGTCGCGTACAAAAATAGAAATCAGTTTAATTTCGACCACGCCACAAAATTAGCATTGACAGCAACCCGTAGTAGTGTTGCCTTGTAGCCATTAAAAAAATTATTCTCATAAGCACACGTGTATTCCATTTTCGGCTGGTTGTGTTCGGTAGCCTGTGGCGAGGAATGTATTTAATGCTTAAGAATGATAACTGGTGCTCCTTGGTATGTTAAAAACAGCAACATCCACATGGATTTACAAGCTCAACTAGTTAAATGCGAAATCCTTAATTATGTGGACAAGTATTTAAACAAGCTGGAAGCACATCCAAATCCGCTCGCTCGAAACATTTTGCAACATAGTGGACACACTCGTCTAAATAAAAAGGGATACTATTGCACTTAGATGAAACTACTGAATAATTTAATTTTATTATGAGAACTTAAATTTTAGTCTGGCACTGGCTGGACTAATATAAATTAAAAAGTTTTAAGATTTGAATACTTATTGTTGCCAAAGGCGAATAATAAAATTTATGAAAAAAATAAATAAATTTAATCAGGCGTGGCAGCACACCTTAAGTCGTTAAAAAAGGCGGATTTATTTTGCAATCAATATTGAATTAGAGTTTACGGGCTGCTTTGATAGGTATGAGAAACAGGTTTGCATAACAGGACACACAGCTAAGATACATAAAAATTTCATGAAATCAACATAAATGTTATTATTTTGAAACCAAATGTGGAAGAAAATATGTAATACAGCCGTCATCCAAAGAAATACACTAACAGAGATTTTTGTAAATCTTTTTTACTAAAATTAAATATAATTTTTTTTACCAACCAAAAAAACCATTAAATCTATAGTGGGAAAATTCGTCTAAAATTACTTTTAAAAGCAAATTTAACATATTTCTGAAACTATAAAATTTATTGTTTTGGACTTGGTAGGAGCTAATTAAGTTGTTATTGGCCTATTTAAAAAAGATAGCATAGTCATAGTTTACGACATTTCTAGCTTATATTAAAGTTGAATTTCTTAACAGGCAAGAAGACCGTGTCCATAAAACTGGCCTGCTTGTTATAGTTATATTTAAGGTATACATATCTACTATTATAAATTTCTTCTCCCTGCATTTGGCCAAAAAAACATAACTAAACATGAATTATGACCCTGGTTCGAAATCAGTACACTTTTCTTTTTTTAAAAATAAGTTTTTTTATGTCTTTATAGTCTGAAAACCATATTCAGTTATGGCGATCGACTTAATCTGACTTGCTTAGTTGATTAAAGCATGTTGGTCCGTCCGTCTTGTGCAGGTTAAATTTGTAAGAAAAATACGAAAAAACATTGACAGTTTTTATAATAAAAATAGGATTTGTTTGTTAATTTCCGTGCTCTCCCTTATTTTTTTTAATCAAATAAAAATTTTTTTTAAAGGTTTTTTGGATAATATTGCTTGAATTGATAGCAGCATTAAAATTATATATTCTAAATGTATTTTTTTAATAAGGACACAAAATTTAAATTGCCTTTTTAATGCCAGAAAAGGCAAGGGCTATATTAGCCCAACAGTTCACAAAAAAACTTGCAGCTAACTATATTGTTGGTATATAAAAGTCTTTAAAGAAACGTTTGAATGTTCAAACGACGACGGTTACAAAATAAAAACGGGTTCGCATAACGGTTGTCAAAATGTTGCTGGAAAGTATTAATTGAAAAATTAAACACGATTGTCCAATGATCTTAAAAACACATAAACGCAAAAAAAAAAAAAATTACGTAAGAGCATAATTTTCAAGAGTCGCGAAATAACCGCTCTTGTCAAATAAACGTTCAAATTCTTTGGTTACTTCATTAATACATGCTGGGTTAACTTTCTAGTTTGGTTGTAACTTAACAATTTAAAAAAAAAATTAAAATAACATATTACATTGAAAAATCAGTACAATCAGTACATTTTCTCAAATGTCAGTACGAAGATTTTTAATCAATATACTTAACCAAAAATCAGTACGTGTACTGATGAAATCAATGCAAGTAATAGTGTTATATTCGGCTGTGCCGAATCTTATATACCCTTTACATTGGCCTTTCGAAACCCCGAACTTTTTTTTTTTTATAAATTTTTGTATATACATATATGGAATATTTCTAACTTTTAAATAGGGATCGGTTTCATATTTAAACCCTCTAAGAATGACTACGGGGAAGTTGTAGGAGCTTTTACCTGATTTTTTCAAATTTTGTACCGCAACCCCATTATGGGGCTGAGATAATGGGGATGTCTGTTCCAAGAAAATGTTCGTCGGGAAAAATTATTGGGAATCGTTCTTACACTGCACACTGTACGGGACAACTCCGGTGCAGTTGTAGAGGATTTTATGTAAAAATTTTAGATAAATAAACAGAGGTAGTCTTGGTTTTTTGTTTAATTCTCAGTTAGTTATGGGACGATTTCGCTGTATTTAAATACCGAATTTTTCGCAGATATTTCTCATGGTTTGTTGCCACTTGCAAGTCTATGCGAAGTTGATTTCAACCATAACACGGACAGACGTATGAATGGAGAGAGGGACACTGATACGTAAAAATTCCCTATCTATAAGGATCCAGAATATATATACTTTAAGAAGTCGCAAATGAATAATAAAGAAATTACAAATGGAATGACAACTTATAGATACCCTTATCACTGATGTTAAGGGTATAAAAAAATAACAAAACGAAATTATAATATACACCCGCCTGCCAATGTTACACCCAAAATCAAAAAATCGCTGGAAATAAAACCCAAGTGATTTTGTTTTGGAAGGATTTGTTTATGAAAAATAATTATTCACAATAGTATATTAAACTAAAATAAAAAAAAAAGTTGTGAAAAGTCTTAACTCCAATATGTAAACATATTTTAAAAGAAGTTGAAAATATGTATAGAAATAAGTAAAGTGCTACTTATTAGTTAACTTCAAATATTATATGCTTTAAATTTTTTTTTATAAAGGGGTGAATATGTTTTTTTTTAATATATATTTTAAATACACAAGAATGCTGTCTTTTTATTTAGCACTATTGTTAGTTTATCACACAGTAGTTTTTATGTGACAAATTTTAGCGATTTGTTTTCAAAAATGACGATTTTGACGTTTATTTTAAATTTGACGATTTTTCGGAAAAAATGTCCAACAGCCTTGCATACCAGTACACAGAAAAAACTTGACATAATTTTTTTTCAAACAAACAGTTTTTTAAAATTTTAATTTTTTTCAGGCAATATTTTATTAGACCCTAATAAAATTATTATCTGATTTTTGTGTCAAACAAAATAAACGACAAATCAAAAAATTTTTTTGCTCTAAAGCAATAATTTTTTTATTGAAAATAGTAGGCATTTTTTTTCCAAATAAATTTCTTCAGAAATCTAATAAAATTGTGTATCTGATTTTATAATTTTGTTTATAGGACCGACATCAGTAAAGAATTCAACTGAGTCAATAATTTGTTTGTCTAAAATCGGACCTATAAACAAAATTGTAAAATCAGGTACACAATTTTATTAGATTTTTGATTTATGTTTCTTCAAGAAACACTAAAATAATTAGTTTAACTTATTAATGTTATTTACATAAGTAATTTTATTATGCAAAAGTACAAGAATGTAAAAAACCCGTTACTTAAATTGTAAATCAATGATTTTAAATAACATTCACAGAAAGAAAAAACACACTCTAAAATCAAGAATTTTATCTTTGGATTTATCCAAAATCTTCACACTCTGCACTTCGAAATTCTTTATAGAAGTCCTAACGCTGGAAGGGATATCACTATGGGTGGCTTCGACTTCCTTTCCGACTCCGTGACCAAAATCCTTGGGGATTTTCCAAACAGTAAAATTGTTGTTCCTGGTGATTTTAATGTTTACAATTCTTCTTGGAGTCGCCATTCTGGCCTTACGACTCCAGAGGGCCTCTATGTTGAGTAATTCGCCGCACACAATCACCTTGCGCAACTAGTGAACGAACGCACATTTCATGTGTTGAAGGGCACCAGAATACTACCCTCGACCTTTTTCTTACTTCACACCCTGAAAAGTACGAAGTAAATGTTCTTGCACCTCTCGGAAACTCAGACCATTGCACTATTTCCGCCTCCTTTTCATTTTCCGGGCTTCACAGCGCTTCGACGGCAGCCCCGAAGCGTTCGATTTTTATTTACGAAAATGGTCATTGGGCAGATCTCAACGATTTCTTTCGGCAATTTAACTGGAAACTATGTTTCTTTGACAATAAAGTCAATGCCATGGCGAAAATGGTTGAAAGTATTATTTTACTGGGAATGAAATCCTTTATTTCGGTAAAAAAGTTCTCCAGTAAACCTGGGCAGAAGTCGTGGCTTTACCAGACTTGCAAAACTGCAGTAAGGTCCAGAGAGGAAGCATTTAGTATTTGGAGTGCTAACAAGAACACCGATACTGATTCGCTACGCAAAGAGGCGAGATCTTCGTGTGCTAAAGTACTTAGGCGCGAAAGGGCTTTGTTCGAACAGTATCTGCGTGCAAGAATTCTTGATGCAAGAGCTTTTGGTCATTTGTTAAGAAAGTAAGGAATAACGCTGGTTCTTCAATTCCTGCTCTGTTAAAAAATGACATATTAGTCACTGACCCGGTTAAAAAGGCTAACCTTTTAGCTGAAATATTTGCGACAGATTCACATTTGCCGAAAAGCAATCAACCACTCCCCGAGTTTGAGAGATTGTCTAGTTGTCTGGGACTATGCCAGACCAATTCTTTCGAGCTCGTGCAGTTAAAAGGATTCTATCGGATCTCAACACTAGTAAGTCTTCTGGGCCGAATGGTATACCAGCACAGGTTTTGAAAGAATGCTCTTCGACGCTGTCGCGTCCATTAGCTAGCCTTTTCAGCCGTATTTATCATGCCGACGCATTTTCTATGTGCTGGAAGGTTAATGTTGATGTTACGCCGATCCCCAAAAAGGGAAAGGCTGGAAACCCTAAAAATTACCGACCAATAGCAATTTGTTCAGCGATCTCCAAGGTTATGAAGAGTATGATTAACTACCGCCTGGTTAACTATCTAGAGATAAACGGTTTATTAAGTGACCGCCAGTATGGCTTTCATAAAGGACGGTCTACGGGGGACATACTGGCCTTTCTGACAGAAAAATGGTGTACCTCAATTTATCATTTTGGCGAAAGTAAAGTGGTGGCTCTAGACATATCTAAGTCGTTTGATAGAGTCTGGCACTGTTAGCTTCTATCTAAACTTGTTGCTTTTGGTATCGGTAAAAAATTTTCTCGATTTATATCGAGTTTTTTTAGAGATCGCACTATTCGCGTTGTAATATATGGGATTTCTTCCAATGAGTTCCCAATTTATTCAGGGGTACCGCAAGGCTCCGTCCTCTCTCCTACTTTATTTCTTATCTTTCTGAATGACCTTTTATGTCAAACTTCGAATCCTATCTATTCCCTTTGCAGACGACAGCAGCATATGCCATTCGTACTCATTTGACCATAGGCCTAGCTCTTTGGAGATTGGAGCTCGGAGACAGAGTATGAATGTTGCGATTAACTGCGATCTGATGGTAATCTCCAATTGGGGCCGTGCGAATAGGGTCGATTTGAATGCCCGTAAAACCCAATGTTGTCTTTTGACATCCAAACGCACAGTGGACGATGCTGTCTGGTCTGTATTAATGGATGGTATAAGTGTTGAAAAGACAGAGACTCTTTATGTTCTGGACATGAAAATCTAGTGCGAGTTCGATGGATGGAACACATTTTTCTTGTGTCGAAGGAAGCATCGAAGTGTCTTGGTTTCCGATGTTGGAATTACTTTACAACATCTGATCTTCTCAAGATTTATACCACCTATATCCGACCGAAAATGGATTGCAACTCTAATGTATGGGCTGGTGCCGCAAAGTCTATTTTGGAGCTACTTGACCACGTACAGGAACGGGAGACGATGCTCATCGGCGACTTTGTGGTATCTAATCGCCTTGATTCACTCGAGCACCATCGTGATGTGGGGTGTGTTTCGCTGTTCTATAAATACTATAAAATTGTGTGCTCTAAGGAAATCAGGGAGCTCGTTCCCGAAACCCGGAACTTTTTGCGTGATACGCGTTTTTCTAGAAGAGCACACCCATACGGGGTCGACTGGCCAGTGAATCGCACCACACAATACATAGAGAATTCCTTCTTCAGTCGCACAGTTCGTATGTGGAATAAACTTCCTAAAGATGTCTTTCCTGTCACAGCAAATATCGAGAAATTTAAATCAAATGTCCACAGACACAACTCCCTTTATCCTCCTTCCCATAACCTATTTTCCTGATACCAACACAATAGGGGTCATCCCCCGAGTGCTGGTTATTATTTAAAAAAAATAAGTACTATTCGAATTTAGGTTTTCTTAGGTCAGGTCTATTCGAATTATTATATGAATAAAAAAAAAATAAAATATAAACCTCTTTTTCTTTAATAAAGCTCCGTTAGTAAAAAAATAAGTTTTCATTTTTGCAATAATCCCGTTTACGCTTATATCAATCGTTTTAATCTTACATCAAGTACGTTTTCGAGCTTAAAATAATCCTTTTTTGGCTTCAATGTAGCTTACTTGACTTAAGAGACTCTGCACTCACCGAACTTTTGACACCGCTACGGCTTGATTAATCTAAAGATGGTTTATTTTTGTGTGTAACAACTGATTTAGCAATAGGTGTGTTCATTTACAGAAAATTATCACTAATTTTCGATAATTATTACTAGTAAGTGTTCACGTACACAAAAAATTAGCAGCTAGAGAGCCAAAAAAGAGCGTAATATGTTTAGAAACAAAAATGTTTCTGTTAATTTCTACTAGTAAAAATTTTACTATCAGAAATTATTCAAACAGTCTTTCTGTCATAATGCTTTGAAAAAAAATTAAGTTTTAAATTTTTATAAGTTTACAATAACAAAATACATTTGCTTGCAAGTTTTGACTGTAAAAGTGTTCATTTACTTTTAAATATTTTTGAGAGCATTTTTGAAAATATTTCTTTTTACTCTCTCGTTGCTAGTAATTACTGGAAAGTTATTGAACACAACTAATATTGGCAGTATAAGTATGTAACAGTAAATAAAAAAACTATTAGATAATTATTATTTTTGCCACGGAATGTAGTTTTTATCGAATAAAACTGATACCTTTTCAAAAAGACAACGCGAAATTAAATAAAAAGAAATAAAACTTAAATTTCCTAGGTTTCTGGTGTATAAGTAAACAAAAGTTTCATGTGCATAATTTAAATTTTTCGAATATTTTCTTCTTAATATAGTACAAGCATTAGATTTGTACCCTTACATGTTGCCGTCCGATGAAATGAATTGCTTTGTTGACTTGTGTTTTTTGCCGATATGCTTCAGCGCATTTTCTTGTTACATAACAACTACTTACAGAAGTGCATATGCATGTTTTATATATGTATGTAGATGCACTCTGGCTTTAATAAACTTATAGATTTTTTGTTACAGTAAAGAAAGCTGTATTTGATTACAGTCACATCTTTAAATATAAGAAAGTCATATTTTTTTAAACACATAAAATTTGATTTACATAACAAATTTTAAGTTATCTATACTAATAATAAAGAGGAAAAGTTTTTTTGTATGTATTGATTTTTCTCCGGAACTACCCAACTGATTTGGATGATTTTTTCCCCAATGTTATTTTTTTGCATCCTGAAAGGACATAGGCTATATTTTATTTTTTTTACCTTAAGTGGGCGTAGTACCTCCCATACGAATTAAATGGACTTGATGGTATATCTCGAGAACTATGATCGCTATCTGCTTAAAATTTTGTGAAAGTTATTTAAAAAAACATTTTTCCATTTGGGTCAAATATTTTTATGATCGAAGCAGGGGAAGAGGTACCTCCGATACAAAATTATTATTTTTTTAAACAGAGGGTGATACATTTAGTCTCAAAATTTTGTGCAATAGCCTAAGTACTACTAAATGGAGCTTATAATGGGATAAAAACCAAGCAAAAGAGCAATTTACGAACATACATACACACGCTGTATGTAAATGCTTCTGCTTATATACAATAAAAAAGGATCTCAGTTAAAAAAAAAACAATAAATGTAGTTTTGTGTTAAACATATGTACAAAAATGTTAAAAGAAATTTCTTATTTTTTTATATCCCTTCCATCTAATCCTTACCTACCATAAATTTTTTTAAGGGGGTGTAGCGGAGCGTACCGGGCTTGCTAGTTTAAAATAAAATAACTATGTACTTAAATTACTTAAAAACCATTTACAATTTGAATTAAAAAAGTTTTGAATTATAGTTTTGTTCTCAAGTTTTTGTTATAGTTTTGTAGTTTTATTATATATTAACTCCAACTTTTAATTTTATATTAATATTCTAGTTCCTTGCTTACGTATTTGTAACAATAATTAAGTTTATGAACTTAAAATTTTACTTCTAACTAAAATTTTTACTATGTGCTCGTATAGCTTACAATAATAGCTTTTTAATGCACGCCTGTCTGTCTCTACATACTTATGTGCAACATGTAGAATATTTCAAAAATTCTGGACATTTGTATTATTTTTTTTCATTTTGCTATTATTTTCAACCTAAGTGAAAAAATAATAAAAATGTGAATTTTATGCAACAATTTATTAGATTTAAATATAGTTGCAACTTGCAATTTACTTAATTGTCTAGTATTTTATAAAAAGTACCGTAATGTGCATTGAAAATCGCTAGACCAATAAAGGTCGCTTGTTGTTGTTTCTTTTTGTCTAAGCTTAATAGGAAACAACAACGAACACTTTTTATGTAACTCACTATTGTCCGTCTGTTTGTCTCTTTAGTTTTGTTTGCGATTTACACTGATAAGTTCTATATTTGTTAAACTTTTTTGAATATTTTAAAACTTTATTCAAATGTATGTATTAGAGAGCTGCACCAATTTACTCGAACTTGTAGTATACTTGAGTATTTTAAGGGATGAACTCTTATTTGTAGTACTTCTAAATAATAAGAATCTTTTTCTATGAACTCGCTCATCATCAACTATGTAATCGATGTTACTTGACAGAGTTTTTTATTTGAGACTACTTGCTTTCTGCCGAAAAACTTTCAGTTAGTGATGAAGTACATAAATAACACAAAAAAATTCCTTGTAACACATCAGACAGACATTTTTAAACGTTTTAATTAACAAAAACTGAGTTTTATGTACCAAACGTAACAGGAGAATAGAAAAAGCAACAAACTGTTAAACATTCATACAAATTGAAAATATAGGTACCCTGTCGGACATTCAGTTAACTTAAAATTAACTTGAAGCTAACTATTTCTTAAGTAGTGGTGGTTGACACTTGCATTACTTTTATATGGAATTAACTAACTATTTTAACATTGCGATGTCCTAGGAAGTAGTCAATTGTCCGATTCTGCATTACTTTTAATTAACTTGAAGTTAGTTACATAGCTGTTAACTTAAAGTTAACGTTTTGTAGCTAGCTATAAACTTACTACTTTAAGTTAGCTTTAAGTTGGTTTTTTTTAATTAACTATAAGTTACGAATTTCTTACTTTTAGCCACAATTAAGCAAAAAAGGATTGATTTAAGTTCGAAACCGTACTTGATTTAAGCCAAAAAAGATTGATTTAAGCCGTAAACGGGATTATTTCTAAAACTAAATGTAATTTTTTTTTTGACATATGGGGCGCTTTATTAAAGAAGAAGAACTTTATATTTTATTTATATTTTATTTATAATTAATATTTACAATTTAAAAATTTCATTTTTTGTATTTACCGACGCTGAGATTCGAACCAGGGATTTCTGAACTGCAGCACAAGCGCATTACCTCTAGGCCACCGAGACACTTTGTTTTTAAATGTAAAATAATATATTGAAAGAACAAGTTTTCTTCTGCTTGATTTGTTAAAGCAATCTAATCTTATTTAAAAAAAAAATACTGCGCAGTGTTTGTATACATTTTGGTTAATGCAAATTTTGCATTGCGTAATAGTTGGCTTTAAGTTAGTCTATAAAAGCTAACTTAAAGTTAGTTTTTTTTTTTTGTAGTTAGCTACTCATTTGACGGCAGGGTACCTACAATTATATGTAAGTGTGTATGTAAACTATTTTGTAAGTAGCGTCTTTTTGTCTCAAGTTGTTGTTGTTTCTAACTCAACTTTTTTTTAGGTTTCTTCAGGGCCATTACAGTTGTTGTTGTTAACGCATGTGTGTGGTTGTCATTGTTGTTTTTTTTTTTTTTTTTTGCTAAGTAACATCATTTTCAATAATAACTTTTTATTGTTGCTTTTTGCATAGATTTTTCGTATGGGGTTGTTTTTACAGAAAAATATTTGTAACAAATTATAGAATCTTATAGCTGTTGCAGCAGGAGCACAGGAAAAATAATAAGCAAATATCAATATAATTTTCTAAATATAGGATAACATGTTATGATCAGTGCTGTCATGTCGTGAAATTTATATTTTGTTTATTTGAATTTTGACATGCAAATAACATTGCTATTTATTTAAAGGTTTTTTTTATATATTAAAATAGTTTAAATATAAAAATGCTGTAACGAAAACGTATGTTGGCTTAGAATTTCTTAATCTTTATCTTAAAAACATTTTTTAGTCAAACAAAAACAAATTGTATATCTCATAATTCTTGAAAATATAATACGACAACACTAGCAATAAACCCGTTGATTTTGTTGTTTTGTGCGTCGCATTCTTAATTTTTTTTGTTTGGGCTTTTCCACAGTCATTAGCATTTGTTAAAGGGTGTTTGTTGTAGTAATTTATTGATGGTTAAAGGGATTTTTATTGCTTTATTTATGCAGGAACAAATTTGATATATGTATGTGTATGCAACATTGTAGGGTGATACATTTATGCTTCTAGTTGTTTTCACAAAAATACTAAATAAATCCGGACCAATACTTTAAAATCCATTTGTTTATTTTATTTTTATAAATTATTTTATGTTTATTAAATACCAAAGCTTAATATTTATATTTTAATACCTTTGGGAAATTGTGTTTGCGTTTTCTATGAAACAAAAATATAAATCATTTAAAATGTCCATAATTCCGATATTAGCGATATGCTTTCTCACAACATAATTAAAAAATTCCAAAAATTGTTAAAAACCCCCAACAACAATAAGAGGGAAAAAGTTCATTTTTCTATAAAATTCTAATTTGCATATATGTATGTATATGTGTTTGTGGTAATCCCAAAAAGTGCTGAAACACACAGGCAGTTTCTCGATCTATCTCTCTCACTCTTTTTTTAAAACCCTTGTAAATGGTTTTGGCCTTTTCCATCATGCCGGTATTAATAATGTCAACAGTTCTGATATTCGCGACATGTTTTCACACAACACAGTTTAAAAGTTCCAACACTTACCATTCATTCTACCTACATACACTGAATCAATTAAGTCTCCGTACAGATTATGTCTCATATATATTGCTAATTTATTATGTCTCAAAAATGTTTTTGATAAATACTTTTAATTTTTTTTAAAAACAAATTTTATTAATTATAAAATTACATAAAACTAATATAACAATATTCATTAAAAACATAAAAAAATTAATTCAACTTCATTAAAATCAATCCCAAAAAAGTCTCCGTACAGTCCATTGTTTTTAGATTTTCAGCCCTTATGCTAACTTTTAATACGTAGTTGGTCCTCCTTTATTGGAAATTACGGCATTTAATCGGCTTTTCATTGAATGTACAAGTTTTCTTGTAGTCATAGGATCTATTTTGTCCCATTCGTCCCTAATAACAGCTTTAAGCTGATCTTTACTCGATATAATGTGTTGCCGGATCTTTTTTTTCCAAGTGGTCCCATAAATGCTCAATCGGGTTGAGACCGGGTGACTGCGGTGGGTGGTTTAACTGCTTTGGGACATTGTAAATGAGCCACTCCTTTATTACTCCAGAGGTGTGCTTAGGATCGTTGTCCTGCTGGAAGTAATACAAATGTCCCAAACCTAATTTTTCTACACTTTGCTTTAGGTTTTATTTTAGAATGTTTAAATACGCAAATTTATCCATTGTATTTTAAAACGAGGTTGCCAACACCAGAAGAGGCCATACATCCCCACACCATTACGTTACCTCCACCATGCTTTACAGTTGGGGTCAAATGCTTTGGATTCATTTCTGTATTTGGCTTTCTCCATACTATTCTTCTTCCATCTGACCCAAAAACATTAAATTTGCTTTCATCATATTTGCCTTGCGGACATACGGCTGCTTACGGCTAACCCGGCCATTATATTTATTTCATCACTTGTTTTTAGGTTTCCTGCAATAACACACGCACTTATTTTGGGATCATTGTTTACGGTCCGTATAATTCTCCTCTCCAAGTGTTTGTCTATTTTTCTTGGACGGCCAGTTCGAGGTTTGTTTGCCATTGTCCCAGTTTTTTTATATTGCTGAATGACGTACTGAATAGATGAACGTGGTCTTTTCACAATTTCACTAATTTCCAATAGGCTTTTTCCATTATTTCTGAGGTCAATGATAATTTTTTTGGTGCTTATAGAAATTTCCTTATTTTTACAATCCATAATTATCAGTTTTAATTTTTAACACCTTAATTTAGAGAAACCACTACTTTCTTTGATAAATAATATTTTTTTAGATCAAAAAAAAATGTTGGAGGACCGGATTAATACAAAAACAAAAATTGTACGGAGACTTTTTCGTTGTAAAAAATTAGTGTTGCCATATAGAAGTCATTATTACATGATTCTATTTGAAATACATCTCATAAAGTTGCCATAGTCTACTTCACTAGTAGGCTAAGATTAAATTAAAATGTTAAAGTTTGAGAGATATTAGGTGTTTAAGGTAAAAATATAAGCTTAATTACGAACAAAACAACTGTACGGAAACTTATTTTATTCAGTGTATATAACAAAAATCTCAAACCGTATAGGTACTTGTGAGATAAAAAGCTTAAGATTTTGTATTAAATACAGCCAGAAACTAGGATTGATTATTAACCTAAAATACCGTTCTTTTAAGTATTATTTTATTATAGGTAGGTTTATGAACTAACGCCTTATTTGAAAATTATTCCATAGATATCTGTCAAATAAGTTTTTAATAAACCTACTACAATTAGTATGAATACAGCCGTTTAGCTACATATACGTTTTTTTTATCTGGTAGTAAGTTTGTGTAATATTAAACGCAATAACAACAGTTTAAAAATTGTTTTTGTTACAATAACAAAACATGCACAATATGCACATCTTAAAAGTTACAATAAAAACATAGGCCGCTATTTCTTTTTTTAAATAACAAATGTTTTTCAAGTCGAAAATTTTTTTCTTTAATATAACACCCTTTTGCCAATGCCTGCTGCCGTCGAAAGATTGTTTGTCTTATGCAACAATGCGTGGTTCTCTTTCAGACAAAACCTTCTATTACTAAAAGTTATTAAGGACTTATAAAACATATACATTAAGGGTCTTATTCATAAACGTACAATAGTGTATATTAAAGGCTTATATGACAAGTATATATGGAATAATTGTCAAATAAGCCTTTAATAAACACTATTGTACATTTATGAATAAGACCATAAATATTTATATTACATTTTTAAATATTAAGCTTTGGTATTTAATAAACATAAAATAATTTATAAAAATAAAATAAACAAATGGATTTTAAAGTATTGGTCCGGATTTATTTAGTATTTTTGTGAAAACAACTAGAAGCATAAATGTATCACCCTACAATGTTGCATACACATACATATATCAAATTTGTTCCTGCATAAATAAAGCAATAAAAATCCCTTTAACCATCAATAAATTACTACAACAAACACCCTTTAACAAATGCTAATGACTGTGGAAAAGCCCAAACAAAAAAAATTAAGAATGCGACGCACAAAACAACAAAATCAACGGGTTTATTGCTAGTGTTGTCGTATTATATTTTCAAGAATTATGAGATATACAATTTGTTTTTGTTTGACTAAAAAATGTTTTTAAGATAAAGATTAAGAAATTCTAAGCCAACATACGTTTTCGTTACAGCATTTTTATATTTAAACTATTTTAATATATAAAAAAAACCTTTAAATAAATAGCAATGTTATTTGCATGTCAAAATTCAAATAAACAAAATATAAATTTCACGACATGACAGCACTGATCATAACATGTTATCCTATATTTAGAAAATTATATTGATATTTGCTTATTATTTTTCCTGTGCTCCTGCTGCAACAGCTATAAGATTCTATAATTTGTTACAAATATTTTTCTGTAAAAACAACCCCATACGAAAAATCTATGCAAAAAGCAACAATAAAAAGTTATTATTGAAAATTATGTTACTTAGCAAAAAAAAAAAAAAAACAACAATGACAACCACACACATGCGTTAACAACAACAACTGTAATGGCCCTGAAGAAACCTAAAAAAAAGTTGAGTTAGAAACAACAACAACTTGAGACAAAAAGACGCTACTTACAAAATAGTTTACATACATACTTACATATAATTGTAGGGACCTATATTTTCAATTTGTATGAATGTTTAACAGTTTGTTGCTTTTTCTAATCTCCTGTTACAGTGCCAATCGTTTGCTACATACAACTCGGGCTTTTTGTTATAATTAAAAAAAAAGGAATTTATTAAAAGTTTTTTCAATTCATAAATTAGATTTTGTTCTTTCTGTAGCGAGCTCATAAATAACTGTTGGTATTTGACAAACTACTGTTCAATTATGTTTCGTACTCGCACACTGCGAGCGACTACAAGTACATACTCGCTTTTACGTCGAGTTTCGCTACTTACTTGAATTCTTATCCGCTGCAGATGTCTAGTATGTATGTATTAGACATCTGCATGACTATATTCATTTAATTGCCTATACACAACAAAAACAATATTCATTCAAACATTTTTCATTCTATGGGAGATAAATAAAGTTAAGCCAGTAACAACACAAGAAAGAATGTATTGTGTGTTACACTCAATGATACAAGAAGAACACATTCATTTTACAGTTTTCGTTTTGAATGTGTATAAAACACACTTGAAAATACAAAAACATAGCAAAGTCTCATTACAGTTAGAGTTTTTATAAAAACATTCAGGTGTTTTTTCGAGTTAATGAATGTTTAACAACAACAATAACGACAAATTTGCAAACACAAATGAATAATAATTTTTTACACCAATCATACAGCAATATTCACACATTCTATTCAGTATTTATTTATATGAATGTATGGGTAATATTTTGTTTTCGGTTGAAGTTGTTTTTTATTTGCTTTCGCTTGTGGGTTCATTCATTTAGTTTGTTAAACATTGAATGAAAAACACTATGTTGTTGAAAAACAAACGAAAATTCTGGGGTTGGCAATTCCCATTTCTATGCCAATGAAAACAAGAAGACTTAAAAGTCCCCAAAAATTTTATATGGTCCTTCTAGGGCTATAACCAAACAGAAAAAACGGGATAGGATAAGTTTACTGTCTTAAATGCTCCCCTGTTTTACAGCGAATTCTTCAAGACGCTATTTTTAAAGGTTAAAAATATATTTTACATAGTTTTTACTTTTATTAACGAAATAATTTACATTTTATAATAAGTTACTATATTTCTTTTTAAACTTAATTGAAAACTGTGTAATTCAATAATTAACTTAATTATATGTGTATTGAAACAATATTAACTTTTTTTTTAAATTAAAACCTAAATGTAACAGACAAAGGAAAACGGAATATATATTCCTTCTTTTTTTATTTTGTAAGTTAGGACGAAGTTTGCTTTTCCATATACACTATGCTTTTTTGCATTTAAAGTCTCTTCGGCAACACTTTGCTAACGGCCAAGCATTAATCTATCTATCAGATGGAATGAACCGCTTTTTTATTATTGTATATCATATAATAGGGGCGTTAATCTTTTTTTTATTTCTTTTTTTGTCAACGACAAAGGAACTGAAATTCATATATCATTTTGCACCGTGCCATGTGTGCTTTATATGCTTTTTTTATTTTTTGTTGAACTAATTGTTTTTAATACAAACTTTTGCTTTTTAATTTGGCTTAAGTTCATATAATTTCTTTCTATTAGAAGAAATTGATATTTTCCGTTAATGTTGAAAGAAACTTATAATTGAAATACTTTATAGAAGGTTTGTCGTCTGGGTTTCCAAAAGTCATGAAATATTTGGCAAATGAGTCAATTCATGAAATCATAATTAGTGACATGTTTGCCGACTTCTTTGCTTCTACATACTCGAATGCAGTTTATAACACTAGTACTGTCTACCCATACAGAATTGTTAGTTATCAAAATATTTCTATGTCTGCAATTTCCACCACTCAGAGCCTGCTAAAAAAAATTTTAAATTATCCTTTTTTAAGTGGACCTGATGGCTTTCCAAGTTGTGTTTTGTTAAACTGTGCTGCAGCTTTAGCTGTACTTTTATCTATAATTTTTAATATTTCTTTAAAATATGTATAAATCCGGAAACAAATCTGTTGTAACTATCTACAGAGGTATAGCAAAACTTAGTGATAACTATACCAAAACTCTTTGAAAAATGCTTGATCGATGGTCTTTTTCACCAAATGTCCTGTCTACTGACACCACTTCAACATGGATTTTGGAAAGGATTAGCTGCTATGACTAATGTTTTACATTTAACAACAGTTGTGAATAATGCTTTTAATAATTGCCACCACACTGACGTTGTTTACACGGAATTTATTAAGGCGTTTGATAAAGTAAATCATATTCTTTTATTGGAAAAATTGGACTTAAAGGGATTCAACAATAATATCTTAAGCTGGCTAAAATCTTATCTTTTATGTAGAACGCAATCTGTCAAATTTAATTCTTGCTTTTCAAGGAATTTTCTTGTGAACTCTGGCGTACCACAAGGTAGTCACCTCGGCTCGTTATTGTTTTTACTATATATTAACGATATGCCAGAGGCAAATGTACATTGTAATATATTGATGTATGCCGATGATGTCTAAATATTTCTGGATGTTAAAAAACCGTCTGATCATATTCTTCTGCAGAAGGACTTAAATAATTTAGTAACTGGTGTAAATTTAACCTTATGGAATTAAACCTAGAAAAATGGCAGCATATGCAATTTTCAAGATAATAATAGCTTACAGTGTGTTAATGCGATAATGGATTTTGCAATACTTCTAGACAGTAAACTGAGCTTTGTAAAACATATTACGTTGGCCGTCAATAAATCCCGGAGCACATTGGCTTTTATTAAGAGGTGGGCGAAAGAATTCAAAGATCCTTGTATTACTCTACGTTTATATACATTAATTGTGAGACCCATTTTGGCGTTTGGTTCAATTACACAAGTTTACAAATTCCGGTCAACTTTTGGAGCTGAGCCGATGAGAACAAATCTGAACGTTACTTGAGGCGCTGAATTCGAATCCGGGTTCCGTTTTTCCAGATTGGTTTTAGTTTTCGAGATATTGCATAATTACCGTTATTTGCGTTTTTTAAAAAGATGATGTTACTTATATGCAAATATCTTCAAAAGTATTCGTCGGTTTATGCAATTGTTATTTTTTATTGAAAGATAATAAAATTGCTAAAACAACCATGGGTCGTTTGTGAAGATTAGTCAAGAAATGATTGTGTTACAGTGGACACAATTTCAAAATTCATGAAACATTTTATGATATTTTGAAATTTTGCTCTTTTCAACTAATTTTTTTTTACACCAGACAATTAAAAATTTTGCTATTTTATTACATAAGACATTAGTTTATTTCAATACGCACATTTTGCGCTAAACAAGACCCAGATTGGTGCAAAAATGACAAAGCTACAGAAGATTTAGTAAATAAACCCACTTTTTGCTTCCAAATGATTGGAAGTGATTTTTGTTTTAGTGTGAAGACAGTTCCACTCCTGCAACCGTGACGCGAGCAATTCTGCTTCTTGTTTCGATAAATCTAAATCACGAATCAAGTCATAAACATACTTTGCGATATTATGTGTGTTTCTTCCATGCTAAAATCTTCGGTCGGTGACGAACAGTTCGTCGGTGACAAACTGAAAGTTCACCTAGCATTTGCACTCACACCTGGGCAAATTGGCAAAGGGTCATTGTTCGTACGGGGAAGTAGCTTTGACACTGATGACACTTTAGCATATTTATACTTTGATAGTTTTTCTGCATTAAAACCGATCACACTCATCAAACAAAAATAACAATCATCTACATGATTTTTCGGCTGTCTCCATAATATTGGCATTAAAACTAAAAAGTATGCTTCTTGACTAAGTGACCAGTTGTACAGTTTTGTGCTTCACGCTTTACAAAATAATTTCGGTGCCCACGGCTTGTGAGTGTTTTCACACAGATACTAAAATAATAAGAATATGCATCTCTCAGCGCTTTTGATATATTTCTTCCACTTTTTCCGATAATATAACATCCCCAAACATAACAAAAACTCTTAGAATCAACTTTGCCCTTTTTTCTTTCCATTTTCACATGTTTTGGAATAAAAAATAACTTTAAGTTTACAATTGAATTGGCGTTTCCACCGATGCCAACAGCTGATTGCCGTTATTACAGTGCATTGCAGCCAAGATGCAAGAGCCCGAAAACTAGAACCAATCTTGAAAAACAAAAACCGGATTCGAATTCAGCGCCTCAAGTAACGTTCAAATTTGTTCTCATCGGCTCAGCTCCAAAAGTTGACCGGAATTTGTAAACTTGTGTTATCGGAAAAAGTGGAAGAAATATATCAAAAGCGCTGAGAGATGCATATTCTTATTATTTTAGTATCTGTGTGAAAACACTCACAAGCCGTGGGCACCGAAATTATTTTGTAAAGCGTGAAGCACAAAACTGTACAACTGGTCACTTAGTCAAGAAGCATACTTTTTAGTTTTAATGCCAATAGTATGGAGACAGCCGAAAAATCATGTAGATGATTGTTATTTTTGCTTGATGAGTGTGATTGGTTTTAATGCAAAAAAACTATCAAAGTATAAATATGCTAAAGTGTCATCAGTGTCAAAGCTACTTCCCCGTACGAACAATGACCCTTTGCCAATTTGCCCAGGTGTGAGTGCAAATGCTAGGTGAACTTTCAGTTTGTCACCGACCGAAGATTTTAGCATGGAAGAAACACACATAATATCGCAAAGTATGTTTATGACTTGATTCGTGATTTAGATTTATCGAAACAACAAGCAGAATTGCTCGCGTCACGGTTGCAGGAGTGGAACTGTCTTCACACTAAAACAAAAATCACTTCCAATCATTTGGAAGCAAAAAGTGGGTTAATTTACTAAATCTTCTGTAGCTTTGTCATTTTTGCACCAATCTGGGTCTTGTTTAGCGCAAAATGTGCGTATTGAAATAAACTAATGTCTTATGTAATAAAATAGCAAAATTTTTAATTGTCTGGTGTAAAAAAAATTAGTTGAAAAGAGCAAAATTTCAAAATATCATAAAATGTTTCATGAATTTTGAAATTGTGTCCACTGTAACACAATCATTTCTTGACTAATCTTCACAAACGACCCATGGTTGTTTTAGCAATTTTATTATCTTTCAATAAAAAATAACAATTGCATAAGCCGACGAATACTTTTGAAGATATTTGCATATAAGTAACATCATCTTTTTAAAAAACGCAAATAACGGTAATTATGCAATATCTCGAAAACTAAAACCAATCTGGAAAAACGGAACCCGGATTCGAATTCAGCGCTCCAAATAACTTTAGGAATAACTTGTAGTTGCTCAGCTCCAAAACCGTGTATACTTGTGTTATTTGGGACCCTTAATATAATCTACACAGCGATCGTATTAAATCCGCTCAAAAACAATTTCTTATTTTTTGTTTAAGAAATAGTTATTGTAATTATACTGAGCTCCCTTCATACGTCATAAGATTAGCGGAAATCAATTTAGCAACTTTAAAAAGCCGGAGAATCATGCTGAATATATTGTTCATGGTTAATCTTATTAACGGTAAAATCTGTTCGGAGTTTTTGCTGGGTAATGTAACTTTTAATATTCCTCAGCGCACATTACGATCTTTTAACCCGCTGTATGTGAAAACATATCGTACTTACTTTGCCATGTCTGATCCGTTTCGAAGACTGTGCTGTTGCTTTAACAAAATGTACAACTAAATTGATTTCTCTTTAAACATAGATGCCATCAAAAGAAACATTATTGTGTATTTAAAAATATAATTTTCTTTAATATTTTCATTGTTTGTTTGTTTACTTTGTTTACTTTTATTACTAAATTACTAAGCCTGTAAGAAATTATCTATAGACTCATATAAATAAATAAATAAAATAAAATCAATAATATGGAAAATTGCCTTAGTAAAGATGATTCCTAATCCTGGTAAATATCCTTTAAAAGTGGAGTCTTAAAGGCCTATAAGTCTGTTACCAACTATGTCCAAATTGTTTGAAAAATTGCTTAAAAACAAGCTTACTCCGATCCTACATGACAACAACTGCATTCCAAATCACCAATTCGGCTTTAGAAGTCAACATAGCACCACCAAGCAAAATCATAGTAGGTTAGGTTGGTACAGGTTATAAGAAAAGCATTTAAGAAAAAGAAGTACTGCTCCATGCTTTTTATCGATGTCTCACAAGCTTTCGACAAAGTATGGCATGAAGGCCTGTTAAACAAAATAAAGCTCAACCTTCCAGCTAATATTTTCAACCTTTTAGAAAAATATATAACCGGCCGACAATTTATGATCAAAGAAAGAAAGTTGTTTGAGTTATTTAGAAACTCAGATAATTAAAATGCATTTAAATTGGATACTGTTGAAACACTACACGATTTACCAGGATACCGCGAAATGGATATTAAAAGCAAAATTCACTTCGTTTTCTTAACAATTTAAAAGAATGGCTTGCCTCATGACGTACGAAAAAAAGCAACCCAGACTGGCTAAATGGAGTTATAACTTTTGAAAACATTGAAGAACCGCATGCATCTTCTGACAGCAAAAGACTATAAACAAGTGTTCTGAGTACACAATAAAACGTAAACTTAAAAATGACACAAAAGATATTTCTAAATTGCATCTTTTAGAAGAATTATGTCTTAAGTTTGTAAAAGATAAAGATAAATCAAGGTCCGACATTAAAAAAGCTGTGGTGCTTCCAAGCCCAGTTCGACTGCAGAGGATCAAAGGGAGTATTCTTACTCCACCAAATGCTTTACCCTCAAAGATTAAAAAAGAAGAAGCCTTAGCGTTGTTTATGGAATTGGGATCGTCAAAAAGTTTTTCTATTTTACAAAGCTCTTTGAAAAACCAGAATTTGAATATTCCTGAAAACCAAAAACTTTACATCTGACAAAAAAGAAGCTGTACCACCTAATGTAAAGGTTACTGAAGTATCGATGTAGGTAAAACTGCAAGACTTAATGGATCATAGAGCCAAATGTCATATTCAAAGTTTGCCTGAAGCGGAAGCAGTATCACTTTTATATGGGCTAAACAAACAATATTGACAACTGACACAACTACTAATCTGTAGTTGCTTTACGACTGAGAAGTGATATCACTGAGCATTGGAAAAATCCTCACACATCATCAGTTCATTTTGGCCGTCATTTTTAATATACAAAGAAGTCTTCAGAAATAATCAAATATATCGATATAAAAAAGAAAATTTGCGGAACTAACGCAATGTCTTAAATGTAATAACTCTAAAGTGTGCAATTTGTAAAAAGTCACAGAAAGACTTACAAAATTTTTATGATTCAAGTGATGAGCAAATTTATAAATATGGAATTTCTCCATCACATGCCAGAATTAGATGCATGGAGTTTATTTTAAGAAAGTGAATGTTTTGATATGAACGCAACACAAATAGAAAAACTATCTGCTCGAGAAAAAATTATACAAAATGAATATCTAAAGAAGCTTGGGCTGAAAGTAGACTGCCCAAAGCAGAGGCATGGAAATACTAACGATAGTAAAATGTCTAGAGCATTTTTTGAAAATGATGAAGTAACAGCCCGAATTACTGGGGTCGACAGTAATACTATAAAAAGGTTGGCAGTTATCCTAAATATAATGAGCTCTAGAGATATGATAAATGGCCCAAAGTTTGATTATTTATCAAAAACTCTTCAACTTTTAACTTAACTGTACCCTGAGAAGAAACTTACTCCTACGGTTCATAAGATTATGAATCATGGTAAAAATTTAATTGAATATCAATTATTACCGATTAAAGAGCTGTCAGAAGAAGCCCAGGAATGCAAAAACAAAGACTACAAAAAATTTATACACACGAGCACTTGCAAAATTAACAGATTAAACAGAATGAGCCAAAAAGAGCGTTACATGTTTTGAAACAAAAATGTTTCTGATAGTTTTTACTAGTAAAAATTTTACTATCAGACAGTCTTTCTGTCATCATGATTTAAAAAAATGTATAAAACATGTTTAAAATAACAAAAAAAAAAAAAATTACTTTTATATATTTTTGAAATTTTTATTAAATGTCTTTCAAGTCTTAAGTTCAATTGCAACACCTTTACACTGGTATCGATTGTTAAAACGCTTCTGTTGTCTAAAATAAACTATGCTCCACTCTTTTTTGGGAGCGCACCACCATCACGGCTTAAAGGGCTTAAGTCTAAGATTTCAACAGTTATACGGTTTGCACTAAGTGCTTTTCGAACAACACCTGTATCCAACATGCTGTTCGAAAGTAACCTACTACCATTTGACCAACAAAGGGGTATAGCGACAGCCCGCTTAATAAAAATACTGTACAACAATCGAGATACACCTCTTAGCAAAATAATTTTGAAAATAATTTAATCGAAAAAGACCCCTAAAGTACCATCGGTTTTGTATAGAATTATTGAAACTGCGAGAAAGCTAGATATACCCGGTCATAGGCCCTTTACTAATCTGAAGCCAAGACCGCTATGGCACTATCGACAAGAGTCTATAGACGTTTCTCTTAGTAGGTTCCCAAAATCCTCCACAAATTCAACAACATATAGTAAAATGCTTTAGGAAATACGTAACAGGAATAAGGAACATGCTTTTATCTATACTGACGCCTCCAAAACGAAGGACGTACTAAGCTACGGTATAACAACGCAAAATGACGTCATTAAACAATCTTTACTACCCTGTTTTACTACCATATTTACAGCTGAAACAACAGCCATTCTGGAAGCAATAAAAACCATTAAAAACAAATCTGAATACTTCGCAATTTGCACTGATTCCCTTTCTGCTTTGAACGCATTATCAAATGTTTCGAGTAACTACTACTATGCCCACATAATGAGAAACATACTTATTGAGAAGTCCCTCAATATAACACTCGTCTGGGCCCCAGGTCATTGTGGTATTAAAGGGAACGAACCCGCTGATAAAACAGCAAGCCGGGCCTCGAAATATCCCCTTTTATCAACCCCAAACTTTAATATAAACTATATAAACAACTTGTTTATGAACACTTGTAATTGGTACAAAATAATAAACTGTAGGGAACTTAGCATCGACAATTTCCTGAGAAGTAGGGATAAAAATCTTAACAGAAGGGACATAATTAAACTTGAAAGACTTTGCTTAGGGCACTCTAGACTCTCGCACGGTCAACTCATTAATATAACAACCCCGCCAGTATGTAAGTGCAACATTCCATTACCTTTAATTCTTAATCACATCCTTACCTCATGTCCAAAATTCCAAAGACAACGCAGAAATATTTTCTTAAACACAACAAATCCTTTACAACTGATCTCAAACCCAACCCCCGAATCCATAACAAAAGTCATTTTATTCTTACGTGAAACTAAACTGTATAATATAATCTAACAATATTGTTTATAAAAAACATTTTAAGAACCTAAGGTCCCAGTAACCATGTCCTCAATATCATTAGTCCCTAATTTGTAATTATGTACTAATGCTAAATAAAAAAAAAAATACTTTTAAATACTTTTGAAAGCAATTTTGATATATTTCTTTTTACTCTCTCGTTGCTAGTATTTACTGGAAAGTTATTGAACACAACTATTATCTATAGCATTAAAATGTTTGTATTAAAAATAGTAAAAAAAATTGTTTCCGTAATAGAAACAAAAAAAATTAATATTAGTTTAACATGCAAAGCGGACCGAGTTTAACTACCCAGGCAGAAAAAGACAATCAAACCGATTCTATCCTGACGTTGGGTGTGGACTCTCAATATCAAAATAACGTAAATTTAACAAGTTAACAATACTGTGTCGATGTTAAAATTATAACGCTAAATGGGCGTCTTTCGATTCTTGGTTTTTATGTTGTAGCAAAACTGTAAGCTTATATTTACGGTTTAAGAATAACATTTTTATTTTTTTTTTTATCTTAGGAGTTCGACTTGCGTTTGTTAAAATAATAAAATTTATATTTAGTAACTACCCAGGCAGAAATATACGATTCTAAAACCATGGTCCAAAAATGTTGTACCACCACAGCCTTGTAAGCTCAAAATTTCGACTTTTTCAAATTATTGTACCATTACAGTACTGTTTATACAAAATCGCAACCCTAGCTTATAAATGTCAAATCGGCTTTTAAAATAAAAAATGTTTATATTTTTCATTTAATAAAAATGTATAAACGTCAGAAAATCGAAAAAAAAACTTTTAAGATGCGTTTAAAAGGCGCCACTGTGCCCCGTCAAAACGAAATACTAAGAATTATAACTGGTGCTCCTTGGTATATTAAAAACAGCAACATACACACGGATCTACAAGTTTCACAAGTTAAATGCAAAACCTTGAACTATGTGTGGACAAGTATTTAAATAAGCTGGAAACACATCCAAATCCGCTCGCTCGCAACATCCTGCGACATAGCGGGCACACTCGTCTGAAAAGAAGGGATACTATTGCACTTAGATGAAACTATTTAAATTAATTAACTTTCTTATGAGAACTTACATTCTGGTCTGGTACCGACTAGACTAATATCAATTACATAGTTTTAAGATTTTAATACTTATTGCTAGTTCGCATGATTCAATAATAAATATGTATATGAAAAAAAAAATATTAGATTTTAAATTTTGTGCGCATATTTTCATTGGCAATTTCCAAGCCTGCAATTTTAGCGCACACTATCTGTATCAGACAAGTCTGGCAAAAATCTAAATTGATTTGTACGGATATCTAACAGAATTATTTAAGAAATGCCTGGAAATTTCGATGTACGACGTGTCTATAAGATTTCTTATTAGTTAATTAGAGACATGTTAATGTTAGTTTTATTCCCTTGTCCTTTGTTTTTGTTTTAGTAAGTAAGTTTTCTTTTTTGCTTATCTATTTGCCAATTTTTTTGTGGGCAATTTTTCCTCACTGCAAACAAAATGGGCATTAGCTTTTACTAGAGCCCGATCAAACGTGCATTTTTGAATCCAAGCTTTACCCGAAACCAAACTTTTGTAAAATTTTCATTGTACGGCAAAACGCAAACCGAACACAAACTCCTACACTGAACACGAACTCATAATTCTGTATTGAATTAAAGCTTCTATTTAATTTAAACAAAAACTAAAAATTTCGTTGAAAAGTTTATTTTTGCTCAAAAAAAAAAAATAATACTAAGACAAATGAGTGCAAAAACACATCGAGGAAAAAAAACGAATGCAATAATGGTCATAGCTAACCATTCTCTTAATTTAATAAATTAAAATTTTTTTTTTTTTGCATGAATTAAGTACTAAATAGTTGTGGCTTAAAATATTTTAAGTCACAATGTACACTTGCATTTTCTTAAAATTAACAAATCCAATCAATATTTTTTACATGAAAAGTTTAGTTAAGTTCGGTACAAATGTCGAACTCAAACATGGGCTGAACACCATCTTTTACTGCCCTCCGAACCCGAATTTTCGGTCGAGCTCTTTCTTTGCACAGTGATGCCAACAATTCAGAGGCAAAAAGAGCCAACCGAGTAGTACAAAAGAGCTAAAAGGAGCCAAATTTAAATATAGAAGATTTTTCTGTTTTAAATCTATGAATGTATTTATTATTTACTTTGTACTTCAAGAATTTTTTTTCAAAATAAAACTTATAAAAAAAATATGAAAAATTATTGTATTAAATAAAATTATTTCACAACAGCAATTGATACAAATGTTTATCAACATTAACAGAATGACCATATAAATAGGTTAAAAAAGAACAATAATTTTCGAAAAGAGTAACATTTTCTTCTTCCAGCCATATATTTGAATTGAAGTTATTTTTACGAATACGCTTGCTGGTAACTCGTAGTTTACCATCAGGTGATATACCTTTGTAAACCATATTTTATATGATCTAAACTTTTAACCGTATTCAAGGCCATGCGGTTTCTTATTTTATTCTTAAGAAATTCATAGCACTGAATGTTTTTTCCACTTCAGCAAATAGCGATTGTCTCCAGAATATTTCTAATAGTTTATTTGACTTCGGAAACTTTACTTTAACAGAGGATCCAGAATATAGATACTTTATGGGGTCGCAAATGGATAATAAAGAAATTACAAACGGAATGACAAACTGATTACTATGTGAAGGGTATAAAAATATGTGTAAAACTATTTTTTTTAAATTTAGCTTTTTTTTATTATTAAATTTCTTTTTATTAGAAGAAATAAATAGTTTTTCGTTAATGTTGAAAGAAACTTTTCATTTGAAAACTAGCCGAGTAGTTAGTTATTTTAAAAAAAATTTAAAAAAAATATTTTTTTAATAATTTAATTAATTACCAACATTCTATAAAGACTTCAGGAATATTGATTACACATTACTGAAGGCAGATCTTTCAACAACTTGCTGGTCCCAAATATATTGCATTGCTAAAGTTGAAGAACAAATTACTTTCCTGCAGAGTAATATAAAATATCTCTACAACAAATATGTCTTAACCAAACTCAGGAAGATACAATATGGTAAGCCTTGGTTCTCTACAGAAATAAAGACTCTCATTGAAGAGGGAATCCTTCAAATGCTAGATGAAAAGGATTTAAAACCCTACATCTGCACGATATATACAAAATTGCAAGAAAGAAGGTTACTAAAAAAATCCGTGCTTCAAAATTAAAATATTATGGAGATAAATTCAAATCTGCACTTACCTTAAAAATAAAATGGAGTGAAATTCGCAAAATGAGAGTTATTGAAGATAGAAATAAAAATAAAAAAAATATTAATGTAGATGAATTAAGTTAACAGTTTACGAATATATCACATCCAAACGCTAACGTTAATTTATACAGCACATCTTTAACTAACGCACTAAATAATAATACAAATATTTCAAACAACTCTAACACAAATAACATTAACCGAACGCCAAGCTTTGAATTTATACACTTTACTCAAGAAGATGTTGTGGAATTTATTTTAAATATTAAGTCTAGCGCTATAAGCCATGACGGAATTCACCATAAATTTATTAGACTTATTCTCCTATATACTCTGCCCTATATAACATACCTTTTTAACTCCATAATCACTACGTCAAATTATCTATCAATGTGGAAACATGCTAAAGTTCTTCCGATTCCCAAAGCACATGATGATTTCCGGCCTATAGCTATTCTACCCTACCTATCAAAAGTCTTTGAACATTTGATTCACAATCAAGTTAACAAGTACCTTTACAATGCATCACTTCTAACTGAGAGACAATCTGGCTTTAGAGCAAAATATAGTTGCACTCCGCCTTGATTGATGTAGCTGAAGAAATAAGAAGTAAAGTAGATGACAGCATGATATCGTTCCTTGTTTTATTGGACCATTCAAAGGCATTCGACACAGTTGATCACTCTATCCTTTGGCTTAAACTTAGGGCTATGTGCGATTTTTCCACGTCTTCAGTAAAATTAATCCACTCCTACCTGACAGAGTGTTGAAGATTCATGTGGATACCTGCCGCGTTGGCCCAATCCCACATTGCTCTTAACACAAGGTGAAAACAATGCGTCCACCAACGCCCCCATGGATGATATTTTGGGCACATGGCAAATTATCACAATTATGGGGCACTGCTTCCGCCTCTAACATAGAAAAAATACAACGTCGTCAAAACAAAATCCTAAGAATGATAACTGGTACTCCTTGGTATATTAAAAACAGCAACATCCATAAGGATCTGCAAGTTCCACTAGTTAAATGCGAAATCCTGAACTATGTGGACAAGTATTTAAACAAGCTGGAAACGCATCCAAACCCGCTCGCTCGAAACATCTTGCAACATAGTGGACACACTCGTCTGAAAAGAAGGGACACTATTAGGCTTGCCAGATCCAATTTGCCAAAAGGCTTGACATTGACCAAAAAAAAAAACTTGATTTTGAAAAAAAGAACTTGACAAATAAAAACACCCATACTATTGGTTTTTTACCTAATTGTTTATTTTTTTCATAAAATTTATTACAATAAGAACAAAAATATCATAAAAAGTACAAATAAAAGAAACAAATTAACAAACAAAAATATAAACTCACTTTTTACTTCTAAAAGCTTCAATGTACGTATTGGAAATAAGCTGTTCGATGATATCAATTTACTAGTATTGAGCAATGGGGAAAAATATCAGTGTTGGCACTTTTATTATAATTGTACTGAAAGAGAACTATATTTTTTAAACTTTAGTTGCACAGAAAAAAAAATGTATCATATTAGTCCTTACTTGTGTTGATAATAAAAATATGTTTTTTAGATACATGTTTAAACATAATTTTTTATGCTAGAATAAACTTGAGAAAAAATTAACTTACAAAAAAACTTGAAAATTACTTTTTCATTTTGCACTTGACGCGCATTAAAAAACTTGAAAATCAGGCCAAATCAGGCCCGTCTGGCAACCCTAGAAACTATTAAACTTAGATGAAACTGTTTAAATTAATTTACTTTGCTGTGAGAACTTAAATTTTGGTCTGGTAATGACTTAGTTTTAAGATTTAAATACTTATTGTTAGTTCGCATTAGCGAAGATTCATTAATAAAAATATGATGAAAAAAAAAATTAGTAGCTGGGCGTCTGCTAATGGTCTCTTACAGTTAAAAAAATTACTACCGTTCAAAGAGTACAGATGATAAAATTTCGTACTCGGCTAGTATCGGCAGAAAAACCTGGGGCCAAAACGTCGCATTCGATTCGAATGGAAGTTAAAAAATTCTTATTAGAATTCATATATCAAAAGCATTGACAACTCGATCGATCGAGTCAAATTTTTATTCGAACCGGATGCGACGATTTGGCCCCTGCTTTTTCAAATGAAAAGTTTTTTCAACATTAACGGAAAAGTATTAATTTCTTCTAATAAAAATAAATTAAAAAATGAACTTAAGTCAGAAAAAAAAGCGAAATTTTTATTAAAGCAATAAGTTCAACAAAAATAAAAATAAGAATTATTTTTTATATATTTTTGTTAAAAAAAGGTTTAAAAACTGATTTTAATTCAAATTTTGAATAAAACACTTGTGTTGTGTAACAGATTTAAGAAAGATTTATTACCAGAAGTTTCTCAGGTTTCGTTTGAACTTGTCGCCTACGAATTTCCCACGACATTTTTTATAATTTTTGTGGTAAACATTTTATATATTTCGCGGTCAGAATATGACAGGATACGTTAAGAGTTCAGCTAGTTTAGCCGACGTTTCTGTTAGGTATATGAAAGATGTTGACCAATTTTTCTGGGCGGATACTGACTAAGTTATTTTGGAAGTATTCCGTAAAGTTGTATTTAAATGAAAAAACAGTTAAATTTTAATACAATATAAATTTTTTAACTGGTTTGAAGGGTTATTGGAAGCTTCAACTAAACAAAAATACTGATTTTAAGTTGAAGTTAATTTTGTCAGTTATTTTTGTAGTAATATTTAACTTTGTTTATTTTTTTTCTGATACTCTGTGTTTTGCTGTAAATGACAGAAAATCTAGTTAATTTTAGACGAATATGTTAGTTAATTTTTCGATGTCTGAATTAAAATGAAATATTTTGTTAAATTTAATGAATATCTTGTTGGAGGGGTTTTAAATGAATATCCAGTTATTTTAAGAAGATTTCCAGTTATTTTACATAAATAATTTTTTTAATGTACACTTACCTCTAGCTCAATCGGAAATTTCTCCTTAAGAACAGCTGTAAAATCTAAATGAGGATTAAAAGCGCATATGGGTTTTTTGCGAACACAAACAAACAGCCAAAATTATATGGTTATAACATGGGTCTTAATTTTTACTTATACGCACAAGACTGGCCCCTTAGTTAATGTTAGAAAAGCAACTTTGTGTTTAAATATGTAGACCAGAATGATAATAATTCGATTTTAAAACTGGCCAAATTTAGTGATACGTATGCATGAATCAGGCGCGGATCCAGCTCTAGCTTTTTTAAACGGTTTATTATAACAAAAATCAAGAAGAAAGTTTAATTCATTTAAAATAATTATAATTACATAAAAGACAAAAAAATTTTTATTAAAATAATAATTTATGGTTTCCTGTTGAAGCAAATTTGTTAAGCACGACATTTGCCATGGTTGATCTCAGCAATGTTTTTATATGGCAAAGGGTGAAAAATTACCTTTTAGCCGTAGCATTACAGACCTGGCTAAAATATCTATTATGTTTTTAGGGCGATTTTTATAAATTTGTTTAGTTTCCAATGCAAAATTTTAGTCTTTAATTTCAATATAAGCAGTTTTTTTATAACAATTTTTTAAGCTTTAATAAATCTGCAAGTTGTGGAAATAAAATTTCTAAATCAGTAAATGAAGTAATATTCTAAAGAAGAAGTTGAGAGATGTTAAAGAAATAAAGGACGTCCTTTGAGAAATGTGTTTTTAAGTCTTGTAAAACAGATTCAATTAAGGGTATGTAGCCCTCGATGCGGTAATATAATGGGACATCTTCAAAATGATTTTTTCTTTCAAATCTTGATTTTTCAACTAAAATTCCCATACCAACGCAAATATTGTTTGCCTCTTCAAAAATAGTTTTGAATTCTGTTTAAGCTTCATTTCCTTTAGTCTCAAGATACATTTTTAGGGTTTTTATATGAGATGATCCTCTTTGAAAATCTATGTCCTGCTTTTGAAGACTTACACTAAGCGTCTGTGTGACATTAAGTATATCATATAGAATATGTATTTCGCAAATAAATTCGAAAGTGCTCAGAGAAGTTCTTAATAATAAGGCTTTTGTAGACGTATCCCTATCTTATCACTCAGATCTCTTTTTCAATGCTTCTATCATATGCTCTATTTTTATAGCAAATGGGAAAATTGAGTCATAACAATCCACCCATCGTGTTTCGCATCATGAAGACAACTTTGTGCCTAGATATTTCACAAAAAATTGCATTACGTTTAGGATGATGTTTTTTAAACAATTTGCTGCTTTCTTTAGCAAACGATACAACTTTTTGTATTATTGGTTTCTTGTTGCCTTTCGATGTTGAGTGGTTTAGTCTATGGGAAAAGCAAAACGTTTGTTTTGCGGTTTCTTGATTTTTTTACTGCTCCATTTTCTGTCAACATCAAGGACATCCGTCAGTTTCAATCCCTACACAATTCTCAAAATCACGACAAACGTTTACTGACACTTTGACTTCATCGCAAATATCATTAAGTGCGTCGATAAAGCCGACAAGTTCTTATTTTACTATCTTTTCGTTAACGCTAAAATACCTTTAAACTAAAGAAATTTGGCTTTTCCCTGATAAATCAATGGTTTTGTCAAAAATAATCGAATAGTATTTAGCTTTTTGGAAACTTTTATTTATTTCATTTTGGAAACGGTGGCCTCAAATTTTATCACCGGCATCTATACAAAACCGCAGAAGTGAACGAAAAATACCTTCCGAACTTGCGTTCTCAGAACATAGCAAAGGACCATCATCTCGATATCCACGAAAAGGTATTTTATGCCTGCCGAGGAAAATTAAGTTTTTATAATAGACAATAAACGTTCTCGAATTTCAATTTCTTGTTGAAATGGAGATATTTGTATTTGGTTTGCCACCTCGAGACGAACGTTTTCTTGTGCCTTCAAAAACATTTTTCCAAAAGCAACTGAATCTTTGAATATGCAATACATTTGTTTAATGAAATATATGAAACGTTTGTTTCATGGCCACTTATATTGTTGTTTATTAAATCAAATATGAAGTTTTAAACTTTTTGAGTGGGGTGGGGGGAAATATGCTTCTCTCAGATGGCTTTCACGAGAGTTTGTAAATCATATATTAGAGCTGTGGCAGCCCCTTGCAATACAATATTTACAATAAAAGATTTTAAAACATATTGACTGAATAAAAGAATGCAAATTAATAAATCGTGAGTTTAAAATAACCTTTAAATATGTTTTAAATTGTTAAAATAGTTCATCGTATATAATAAATTCGAACAAAGTAGTTTAGGTCATTTCCATTGCTGTTTAAAAATTATGGCAGCCTTGTATTGCTCAATGTTTCTAGTTTTAATAGCAACTGTATTTTAAAAAGGTAGGTATCTACCACAACACCACAAGCTAAATTGAGCTTCCAAAAGGTAATTTCAAAAAACACGGGCAGCCGTACATTGCCGAATCGACTTTTATAAGGATAGAACTAAAATATGTATATTGTTTTATATATCGGGGTTGTCATAGAAACCTGTTGCTATTAGAGTTAAATTTAAAAACGACGAATAAAAACTTTTATGTAACGACTTTTCAAATTATAAGTTTGGTGCTCGAATTATAACCAGTATTCCAAATTATCAATAAAAACACAATCAACCTTATTGTGTTTTGCGTTGTCGTGTCGAATGTTGTCGAATTCGACATAAAAACGACTAGGTTGCTGTTCATTTAACATTGGCGTATTTACTAGACGCCAACGCCAACCAAAATAAGAGTTAATACTAAAATTAATAACTCTGACCTTAGCTAACCCAGTAAGTAAGCAAAGAATATTGGAGATAAGAAATACTACTTTTTGTCTGAAAAACTAGTAACTTTTATTTAAGTAGTCCCCAAATTCATGAGTCCCGCTTACAAATATGCTAGGAAAAAAAACTAAATAACTAGTAATTAATCGTTAAGCTTTTTAAAACAAAAATTGTCGACATTTTAGCGTTATAAATTTAGAAAAACGTCCCGAAACATGGCATAAGTAATAAAGTTCGATTTTTTTTTGAAGATGTAAAACACTGCGTACAACTTTAAAAATTTTCTCAATGACCACAGGATATGTATTTTTAAAATTAGTCAATGAAACTTTAAGCACTTTCCACCCATTTTTTGTTTAATTTATATAGGTTATAGACCTATGGGCTGTTACTTGAGCACTAACATTTTAAAATATTTCTTTTAAAAATAAAATTATTTTCTATTTGTAAAGAACATTAAAAATAAAAACGCCCCTGTTGCGAAACATAAAAACGCTTAAGATATTTCTACGATTATTTGCAATTTTTGTTTTTGTAAAAATTAAGGTAAAACAGAAAGAAAATAATATTTTTTCACTTATAAGATCCAAAAATCTCCCAAAAAATTTTTGTGATACCTAAATGAAAACTAAATTAATATTCCATCACTGACAATAGACTCATGCTCATGTAGCAAACAATTTTATTGTTTGTATTACGATCGTTTTTAATTAAATAAATTTAATAACATACTTTTAGGCATAAGCTTTATTAAATGTGTTTGAAAAATAAAATCTAACATTAACACTAATTTTGCAGAAGAATGGATAACAAAACGAAAAACCGAACTAACAACAACACGTCAAATCGAAACTCACGTCAAACGTCAAGTAGTTTTCGAAGATGGCAAAGTAATCGAAGACAGTGGGCCAATTGTATCAACAAATACAACAGAGGATACGGATAAACAAGAAACTGAAACAACAGAGGTAAGTTGGATTGTTTGTGTGTATGTGTGGTTGTATGGTTAGGTGTGAGTGTGTTTTAGAGTGTTCCTACAGTTGAGTAACTCTTAAAATGTGATTTGCATAACCAATATGTATACACTTTAACGTGCGTTTTTTTTTTGTCTATTATTTGCAACTTGTATCAGAAACGAGATTTAGGTTTACCAATTGCCGTAGATTCAAACGAAAATAAGCAAGGGGGTGCTTTACAATATGGCAAAGAGGCTGAGAAAGAAGGAGGCAGTAACGAAAAATTGGCAAAATTAGAAACTGCTGGGGGAACAGTAGTAAAGAGCATTGTACCTAAACCGGCTGATGGTCTAGTGAAAGAGATCGATGAGAAACGGGTTGTGTCGCACGAAGAAATAAAAGATTATTTTGAAACGGAAGATGTTAAATATATGGGCAATTTTTCTGATGAGGTAAGTTATTTCTTGTTCTTTTACTACTATTTACAACTACTGCTTCACTTTTCAACCCAACATACACAGGGGGGGAAGTATTAAGCGCTAAGTTTTAAATGGCACTGAAATAGCATCAGAACTGAAAAAATGTAGATGTGTATGTACATTCATATGCACATATGTATATACATATAAACAAGTTAGTAAACAAATTATATAATTAAAATGAAAATCTTGTTTAAAAATAAAAGAAAAGAGAATGAAAGCATAACAAGCATCGTCGTAAATTGCATTAATATTAGACAAAAGCTACAGTGGTCACAATTGCTCAAAAGTTTTAAATCTGAAATATTCAAAATTTTAACGAAAAGCTTAATGAAGCTTCAAGTAAATCATAATTTTCATTAAATGTGCTTTGAAAATATGTTCTTTATAAAATATTTGGTAAGTAAAATCTAATATGAAATATTATGGCTGAAAATTATAGCGCAGCCGGTGGTTGAAATTCATCAGAGTTTAAATCCTTTGTGCCCAGCCAAAGGTTACGGTGAAACCGGTGGTTAGAAATTCGAATCAACCAATAAAATAAGTTTGACATTTTCATGTTACAAATATTCAATTTTGTATCAGGGCACACTCAACCAGGTAATACTCAGATCCCAGCCGATTAAAATAAATTTGACATTTTTACGTTACAAATTACAATTTTGTATAAAATTTAAAATTTTTCTGAAATTCCACCGTTCAAACACAGAAAGGAAATGCAGAAGGCGATTTGCCTTAATCCGCCTTGCTATTTCCTTGTTAAGTGTGCCCTGGTTTGCATGAAATTTTTAATTTTTCTGACATTCCGCCGTTCAACTACAAAAAGGAAATGCAGAGGGCGAATTTTTTTAATTCGGCTTGCTGTAACCTTGTTCGGTATATCCTGAGTGTACCCTGGAAAAAATTATACATGCATTTTTTTATTAGTTTATACTCTTTTCTAACAGCGTACTTAAAAATCCGTTACAATATTTTATCACAACTTGGAAAAATTTTTTTGAACTGCATAAATTCCGATTTTTACTCGAGTATCAAGCATTTAAGAGCGTTTATTAACATTCATCAACGTACATCCCAAGCGCGTAAAACTAGAGACTTAAAATTTGGATCTAGGGACCTCTCTTAATGTAAGTATGTATCTACTGAAATGGAATATCGAGAAATTCGGATTGGGAAAAATATTGGAAAATTGATATGTTTATATCTTCTAAACTTTGCGCGGTAGAGGCAAAATTTAAAATGTATCACATTTTGCCCAAAAATAAGGACATGTGTCTGACCCTTTTCCGAAATTTTTAACTCTAAGGAGTAAAACAGTTTAATTAAGATAAAAAATATAATTCAGATTGCATATTAATGGACAGCCCTTCAAAATAATTAATACGTGTTTGTCACTTTTTAAATTTTTACCCTAAGGGGTAAAAAAGGCTCGAAAAACGTAGAAATTATTTATTGTCACTTTTAAGTTTTTTTGTAACTTTTAAATTAACGAAGAAGCATAATTGAAATTGCGATCAACGGGTCTCGCAAATATATAAATATATTATTGTTTTTTTTTTTTTTTGTTTGAATTTTTGGGCCCCAAGTGGTAGAAAAACAGTTAGAAACTATACATTGGTGCCCACTTTTAGGCACTTTTGATAATTTCTAAACCAATAAAGATATAAAAATGGTGTGGATGGTATTTCAAAAGTTTTAAAAATATTAAAATATTTTTTGGTACTCTTGAATAAGTGGGAAAACAGCAAAATTTTGATACCGTTTAGACCCGTTTTAAACTTTTGAACCAATAGATGTAGAAGCGAAATTCAAATTGCGTTCGACAGGTCTAGTTAAAATATGAAACAGTTTTCGCTCCCTTTTTTGCAATATTTTGCCCTAAGGAAAAAGAGAAGATAAAAACTATATTTTGATACTACTTTAGTTCGTTCATCTTGTTGCTTCTGAATATAAGATAGTAAAAGAAAAAATGAAATCTTCGTTAATAGAAAATTGGTTTTGGGAAAAATCAAGTAGCGACGATGCTGTGTTATAAGTTTTTTCTTATATTTTTCTTTTATCGTCTGTACTTTAGGCTGAAATAATAAAATAAAGTAAAGCTATATTTACACTACCTAAGTTCTCATCTGAGTAGAGCGTCAAAAAAATAAGTTTAAATTTTTATGAGTGTCAAAAAACAATTTGAAGTTTTTATTTTTAGTATTACATTACATCTGAGAAATTAAAATAAGTCCGCTAATTCTAAAAGTTGTTAAACTGGTACAAAGTATATGGCAATAAAAAAAAAAGCATTTAATTCGGTAACTTTCAAAAACCTAAATTTAAAACTCAGACGTTAAATAATTTTAAAATAGAAAACGTTCTATTTTCAACTGAGGTTAGACAAAAATATTAACAAATGAAAATAGACATGTTATTACACTATACAAATAAGTCTCAGTTATGAAACTCAGATGACAACTCAGGTAGTGTAAATATAGCTTAAGGCTGTTTTAATATTTGTTTGAAAGTCCAAAGTTTTCAAAATCTTAAATTTATAAAAATGATTTCTTTATTATCCCTTATCGCACACCTAGTTCAAAAGGGACTCAATTCAAAATTTCAGTTTTTCAGGTTAATATGATCAGGATTGGTATTTATAAAACACTTATTTATAAATATTAAAAAAAAAACTTTTTACATCATGATGTGTATAGAATTTCTATTATATGGTTCAATGTCTTTGATCTTAACTATTTTTATTTTGGGTTTTTCCAATATCTGAAAAATTGAAATTTTGAGATAAGTCACTTTTAAGCTAGGCCTGCGATATACTTTTTTATGACTTTTTAATGACTTCAATTTGCAAGTTTCCCTTTTAATTTTTTCATCTATGTTATCTTTTAAATACCCTTACATTTCTATCTTTGCAAGAGCTCTTTAAGCGTTTTTAGCACATTTTCAAAAAATTATTTTTTTTGTATTTTATACATTAATTTCATTAATTAACACCGCTTTTTGTATTTGGTGGACATTATTGAAGCCAAATTACATTTTTAATTTGTATGTCACATGGAAGGTAGGCGTGGACCAATTTTTCCAAAATTGTTATTTGTTTAATTAAGCTATTTTAGGCGAGTGTTTTAAATTCTAAAATATCTGACAGCTCATATTTTTGTCCACTTGTTATATGTGAACGAAACACAGTGCATGGGGGACGGCTGTTCAAGTTCACTAGAGTTTAAATTCTTTAGGACATTAAATGAAAAATTTTATGACATATTTTCAATGCAAGCTATTTGTGCTAAATCTTTCTTTATATTGCTAAAAACGTAAAGCCATTCATATCTTTATTTTTGGTGCCATTTTTTTTTTTTTGCTTTGTACTTCGAAATAATTTTGGGGCTATTTTTCATTTTCACATTTGAGGTAATTTTTCCTTCCCTTTAAATTTTTTTTATTTTCTGGGCCATATCTTAAAATTTTTTGGGGAAATTTATAGTTTCTAAAATGGGATTACATTTAATTTTTCTAGTTGAGACCATTTTTTATTTATTGTTTTTGGGTCATTTTTCATCTGAACATTTTTTATAGTAACAAAAAGTTTAAAAGTGAAAAAAATCCACAAAACTTAATAAGTTTGAAAAATCATCCACCTCAAAAAAAATAAAAATGGCCTCAAGTTTTGTGCTGTTGCTTTCTGTACAAAATTTTTGTGGCCATTTTTCTGAGGGTCAAAAATAAAAGAAAAATTAGCCCCAAATTTTTGTGTTGTAGTTTTTAATGTAAAAACACAAGTTTACAAATTCCGGTCAACTTTTGGAGCTGAGCCGATGAGAACAAATTTGAACGTTACTTGAGGCGCTGAATTCGAATCCGGTTTTTGTTTTTTAAGATTGGTTCTAGTTTTCGGGCTCTTGCATCTTGGCTGCACTGCACTGTAATAACGGCAATCGGATGTTAGCATCGGTGGAAACGCCATTTCAATTGTAAACTTAAAGTTATTTTTTGTTCCAAAACGTGTTAAAATGTAAGGAAAAAAGGGCAAAGTTGATTTTAAGCGTTTTTGTCATGTTTAGGGATGTTATATTATCGGAAAAAGTGGAAGAAATATATCAAAAGCGCTGAGAGATGCATATTCTTATTATTTTGGTAGCTGTGTGGAAAACACTTACAAGCCGTTTGTACCGAAATTATTTTGTAAAGCGTGTAGCACAAAACTGAAGCATACTTTTTATTTTTAATGCCAATATTATGGAGACAGCCGAAAAATCATGTATTTTTGCTTGATGAGTGTGATCGGTCTTAATGCAAAAAAACTATGAAAGTATAAATATGCTGACGTGTCATCAGTGTCCAAGCTAGTTTCCCCGTACGAACAATGACCCTTTGCCAATTTGCCCAGGTGTGAGTGCAAATTCTAGGTGAACTTTCAGTTTGTCACCGACGAACTGTTCGTCACCGACCGAAGATTTTAACATGGAAGAAACACACATAATATCGCAAAGTATGCTAAATGACTTGATTCGTGATTTAGATTTATCGAAACAAAAAGCAGAATTGCTCGTATCGCGGTTGCAGGAGTGGAACTGTCTTCACACTGAAACAAAAGTCACTGATATATAACCGCCAATCATTTGGAAGCAAAAAGTGGGTTTATTTGCTAAATCTTCTGTAGCTCTGTCATTTTTGCACCAATCTGGGTCTTGTTCAGCGCAAAATGTGCATATTGAAATAAACTAATGTCTAATGTAATAAAATATCAAAATTTTTAATTGTCTGGTGTAAATTAGTTTAAAAGAGCAATATTTCAAAATATCATAAAATGTTTCATGAATTTTGAAATTGTGTCCACTGTAACACAATCATTTCTTGACTAATCTTCACAAACGACCCATGGTTGTTTTAGCAATTTTATTATCTTTCAATAAAAAATAATAATTGCATAAACCGACGAATAGTTTTGAAGATATTTGCATTTAAGTAACATCATCTTTTTAAAAAACGCAAATAACGGTAATGATGCAATATCTCGAAAACTAGAACCAATCTGGAAAAACGGAACCCAGATTCGAATTCAGCACTCCAAATAGCTTTAGGAATAACTTGTAGTTTCTCAGCTCCAAAACCGTGTATACTTGTGAAATTTAGAGCCATTTTTAATTCAGCTTATATATACAAATTTGATTGTTTCATTTTGTGTTTTCACATTGGAGCTTTTTTCAATTCGCTTTCAATATCAAAAATATTCGGCCTGTTTGTTCATATTACTTGACTTTTCTGAATTAGGGTGATTTCTCATTTTCGAAATTGGGTCGTTTTTCATTTAGTGTTTAGGGCAACTTTTAATAACTTTTATGTAGAATATTTCACGACAAATTTCTTTATAAACTTGATAAAAAAATTATCCTGGGCAATTCTATTGTGACCATTTTAATTACATTTTTTATTATGATTCAATAATTTTTAATCTGAGATCAAAAAAGGATATGATTTCTAGGAATTTCGTGTTTTTTAACGTTTAATCAAAGCTAGAACATTAAACTGAAACTGGTTACTTATAATCAGTTAATAATCTACTTTAAAAAACTGAAATTCCCACTTCTAAAAATCAAAATCAACAGAATAAGTTGAGTATAAATAATGCAACCGAAATATAATTACATGTGTACAAGTCTTTTTTAAAAAAAATTTTAGGAAAATTGGTATATTATTGAATTTTTTTTTCTCTAAAATCATGTTAATCCTACCGTTAAACTCACCTTAACCTCCACACAGTTCGGCATATATTGGTAATAAATATTAAAAAAAAAATAATAGTCGAAGTACGGTTTGACTGATTGTAATTTTTTTTGCTTGAATATTAAAAAAAAACTATGATCCTTTCCACGTCTGCTCTTTGGATGGGGTTTTTATTCCCTAAAAATTTTAGGATTGTATATATCATGAATAAACTCATTATAAGCGGTTTTAAATTCGTTGCGCCATAAAGTATATATATACATAGGCCCCTTTTCTCCTTGCAGGAGTCAACAAAATTATACAAATACTTTCCACAGACAACTATTATCCCACTGTGCAATATTAAACGTTTAATAAAAAGTCTATCAAGTTTTTCCTTTTTTTTTAGTAGAACATATAAAAAAACTAAACAAGCAATAACAGATAAGAAAAAAAATAACAAAAACTGAAAAACATCTACAAAATTGTAAATAATAATGTGTTTTTTTTTTGTGTAGACAGCAACATAGTTTTTTTGAGTTTAACGCTCAGTCTGTGATTGGAATACAAACCGTAAAGACGTCAAGGTTTGCAACAAAAACCGACGTAACGGTGAACGCGTTTTTAAATAATTTTTAAATAAGAAAAAAAAAAAACAAAATGGAATACAATTAAGTAAAAAGAAAAAAGAATTAAAATACAATTAATTTTTCCTTAACTCGCAACGTTATCATAACAAAAGTGAAATTTATTACTAAAAAGTTGTTTTTTGCTACAAATTACAAGAAATGCACAAAAATAAATTAACGTTTCTTTGTTGTAAAAGCAATAAAGACCCGCAATAATTTAATCAAGACAAAAAATAAATATAAAAAAATAAAAAAAAATTTACGAAAGAAAAATTAAATCATGCGGTTTGTTATTTTTTTATTTCTTTTGTTCATACAATCATTTTGACCTTTTGTGAAAGATTTAAAAACATTATTCGTGTTAATTATGTTGTTATTTGGGAAGATATTAGGAGCAAAAAATTTTATTATTAAAGTAACACACACAGACAAAATAATATTGTAAAATGTATAAACAGGGAATAGAGCAAGCATGTTGGTAACTAAAATAAAGTTCATTTGAGAATAAAAAACAAAAGACTTAAGAAGCAAACTCGTCTAGAACTGGCAGGCACTATTTGTGCTGCCTCTTCTCAAAACAAAAGGCATGTAATAATTGCCTACAATACAACAAGAAGTTTACCCAGGTACATGCTGCTGTTATTAATTGTGATCTCTGTTGAAGCAGGCACCACCTACCTACTTGCCTTTTAAAAATCATGACTTTAGAAAGTCCCTTTGAAAAAAGTCTAATTACTTTTTGATTAAATAACCTTCAACACAGAATCAAACATAATGCTGTGAAGCTATAATTTATTCTTGTTTGTGTTTGAATAACAGGAATAATTTGAAACACTTTTTTGTTGCTTTAAACTATTTTCAAAGCTGTTTGAAAAAAAAAGCATTTTAATATATTTAAAAAGAATCTAAATAAATTATTTTTATCAATTTTAAATATGAATATACATTACTATTTTTAATAATATTTTTTTGTTTGCTCTCGTTATAATTTTCACCAGTAGAAATTAATGAGATATACCAAAAATTAATTTTGCACGTTTTTTTACAAAATGTGAAAGAAAAGTTTGTTGGCATAAAAATTCAGTGCAACGTTATTTGCACTAAAAATATAAAATCTTTAGTATTTCAAACGTCATATTAACGAGCTGCCTGATAACACTATATGGGACTACAAAATTGATCAAAGGGACATAGTAAAATAGTTGTATTGTGCTTTGTGGGTTAACTAAGGGTTAACTAAGGGACATGTTATTATGCCCTTCACATAGTAATAAGGGAATATATTAGTTTATCATTCCACTTGTAATTTCTTTATTGTCCATTTGCGATCCCCTAAATTATATATGTATGTATATTCTAGATCCTTATATAAACCTAAGAAAATTGTAACTAGTGCTCTAATTTTTTTATTCCGCATAATTTTTTTTAATAAAACAGGTAGTAAAAAGCACTCACTCACATATGGGTAACTCCAGCAAAAAGTAACGTAACGCCAGATGAAACTCATCATTTTTGTCAAGGAAAATATTAATTTTTTATTTACAGTTTAATGGATAGAAGCCGCTTCTCTGAAAAAATGTATGTACATATATATGAAAAAGTTACGTCTTTCCCAAACAAAAAATATATATTCCAAATGGCGTTACGTTACTTTTCGCTGAAATCGCCCATATATCACTTTATCTTGTTAAGCACCAATGAATGTTTTAAACGGATTGTGGACGCCAAATACATTTTAAATCGTTTTGTTTTATATATATTTAGGGGATTCACTAGGTGTTCTATTTGTCCTATTGTCATATTGTCATAAAATTTTCACAATGGTTTAAAAACATTTGTCGACTATTGGACACTCGGCGCAGGTGTATTTGGAGTTGTTGTGACAATTTAATCAGCATATTAAACGACGTAGTATTTTTTAAGAACTATTTTTGTATAAAAGACAAAAAAACCATTGTGAAATTTTATAACAATATGACAATAGGACATAATAGGACACCTTGTGAATCCCCTAATTATATCATAAGTACACACTACGCTATTTTATGTCATCATTAGCAAAAATAATAGTGTATTCGGATCACACTTTATATATTCTAAAACTTATTACGAAAAAAATTTGGATAATTTATAAATTTTAGGGAACAGGATCTTTTTTGGCCAAATTTAATTTCGCATATTTTTTATGTTAAAGTTTTGGATTTTTTTTTAACAGTCGTGTGATTTTTTGTGGATTAGTATTGTTTCTTTGGCCAAAAACCAAGACAATAATGTATGTTATATTTTTGCTTCTCCAGACTTTAACAGCGTTCAAGAACCAAAAGCCTCAAACTAAAATTTTGAAAATTTGTAATATAATCCTTCGTTTCCAGTGGCTTGAAATTTACTTTTGCCTTTTGGTCCAGCTAATTTCCTTAAATATTCATCACTATCGATAACAACAGAAAAAGCAGCAGTAGCAAGGAACCAACTACAACAACATCATAATATTTATCATGATCATGTTCTACCTATCGGTCCTTCGTTATAATGACTAAAAAAGAAAGAAAACGTTTTTCAACATGTTTTTAATCCTATGATATCAATAAGTGGAAAAATTTAATATTCAATATATTAAGAATATGTTTATGGCATTAAAAGTTGCTGTTTCTTGCTGTGGTGACTTGAAATGGTCATTAAACAAAAAAAAATATGAAAAAGAACAACAACACTAAAAAGTACACAAAATCTTATGCTGTTGAGTGGATTTAGGCATCAACTGGAGTGGAGTAGAGTATATTTAAAAACGTATTAAAGCAAAAACCCGTTTAAGGGGAATGTATACCTATAAAATAATCATAATAAAAAAAGAAATAAGAAAAAGGGCAAATGCATTTTGCTTTTGTTGTTACTGATGCAAAAGTTTTTGCTGGTTTCTGTTGTTTTCATTTTCATTGTTGCTCGTATTTACACTAAAACTATAAAAAAATTAATTCATAAGGAAAATGCTGGTTGAACTCATTTATAATTTGCATCTCAGATGCGAAGTTGTGTTTGTATCTTGCTTTGAAAACTCTGCAAAGTACTTTATATAAAAACATTAAACTTCCTATGTAGTATTAAATTTCATATATTTTTTTTGCGTTCTTGCTTAAGTCTTTTTCAAAAGGAGTCAAACAACAAATATTTATTTTTATTTAAATCTTATGTCCAGCCCAAAACTTTAAAATGGTAGTTTATTTATGACTGTATTTAAGTAAATACCATTTTTTTTCGTTTGGTTATAATAATTATTCAAAATAATAAATCAAAAATAAAAAAGGAGCTAAATATAACATACCCCAGGCATTTCTTTTATAAAAAAATCATAAAGCGCACAATGGGACTACAAGTTAAATTAGATTAAAGCATAATATACAACAATAAACTGTACTAAATTTGCTTAAATCGCTCAACATTATTGCCATTATTTGACAAAAACTTTATTGAGATAGCATTTACGTTTATTAATTTTTTTTCCTCTACATAGTGCAACAAATAGTTTGTGATTTGAAAGAAAATATTTCTTTTTTTTAATTTCCAAGTGCAAAATAGAGAAGTTGACTGATAATATTATCTTTCATCGATACGCTTTCTATATTAGACGAATGATAAATTAACATATGAATTTTCTACTGTGAATTTTTTTGCCTCTTACTAGACACTGTGTTTTAAATAAAATTGTGATTTGCATTCAAAATATGTAACTACACGATTCATTTAACTCCAACCTAAGCACAAAAACTTCTGTCGATCTGTCTACCTTCAAATACAAGAGTACAAGTACACACTAACAGATATGCAGAAAGACTAGTGCCTTAAAAAAATATGTAAAATTAACAGCAACAACTGAGCCTTAAACAGTACAAAACAACATTGATGGCTGTTATAAGATAAACAGGCTTAAACAAAGGCGGACAACTGTATGTTGAACATAATCCAAGGCAAACAAGTATTGGGAAAAACAAAAAAAAAACGTTCATTAACCCGAACGTACATATTAATGTACATAAGTATGTAGAAGACTTAAATTTTAAAATTATGTGCATACTTTTACCAAGTAAAAGATGAAAACTTCTTCAATTTTTTTTTATTTTCTTATTTCCAATACAAACAAATGGCTTAAAATAAATGTAGGTAGGTAGATGTTTATTTAATTTTTATACCTAACACCTTAAAATAATAGTTTGAGACTTTCCGGTATACCAATTGAATCAGAATAACTTTCTGATTTTATTTGAGCATCTCCGTCAGGCTGGGTGACCATGTATTGTTGTGATCAAAGCACAGGTCGCAATTTGGAAGATATTTTGATGAAATTAGCCACAGGTAAGTTTTTTGGCACCAGCACTGAGCCTATTGTATGTGGTGATTATCGATAAATTTTTTTACTTAGCCCCATACAATCTCCTTCCAAATTAAGCTTTTTGTGCTATAGCAGGCTCCGAAATTACTTTTTTTCACAAAATGTCCTTAACCTTATGCCAGCAACTATTGTACTGAATGCAAATATTATCGGTTCATATTTTGCATAGCCCCAATACAAATGTGGTGTTGGGTACAATATGGTCGGGCTTGCCTTTCTTACATTTTTACTTTTTACTAATCATTTTTTATTATTTATCAAAAATACTCTCGGCAAAAAATTATGTAATAATTGTGTGTACACAGATAAAATAAATAGTAACAATGTTTTTTATTTACATATTTATTTATTTTTTTGAGCAGTTAAAAGAAAAGGCACGTTAACTCTAAGTCTTTTACATTTTACTTTTTTGGTTTTTTATCATGATTAAAGGCCTACAATTTACCATGTAATTTCTTTTAATGATTAAATGCACTTTCATCAAAATCAGCATGTTTTTACAAAAAAGCCATTTCATTTAAATATAAAAACACTTGATAAAGAAATCGTGTTAAATGTGCTTATATGTAGGATTATGACTTTTAAATACTTTTACTAAAAAAATGAAAATTAAGGTGTGTTTTTTCACATCAATAGAAAAATGTCGTTCAGTTTTTTGTCAAAAAAATATATATTCCTTTATAGAAACAGGATTTATTTAGTGTTTTTTTTTAATTAAATTAATATTTTAAAGATGCAAATTAGTGTATTAAAAAAGAGCAACCAGTTTGTTCATTTCAATTACCAATACAAAAGAAACAGAAACTTGTTCAATGCAAAATTTTAAATACGAAAATTTAGCTTAATTTGCCATTTGCGCCTCAAATAATAAACCTTTTTATACCCACACCCCATACGTGCAGATGTTTGTCACACCCAAAAGTAATGGTCTGAGACCCACCTTCAAGTATATCGATCGACTCAGAATCACTTCCTGAGTCGATTTAAACATGCCGTCAGTCTGGCTGGGTATCATTTTTTTTTTTTTTTTTTTTGTAAACACGGTACAGGTCGCAATTTTGAAAATGTTTTGACTAAATTTGCACAAATACGTTTTTTGATACTGGCACGAAACCTGTTGTTTTTGGTGATGATCGGTTCTATTTTTTGGCATAGCTCCCATACAAATGTCCTCCCGAAATTAGCATTATAGGCTAAAACTGACTCGAATAATACTTCACCTTTTTAAAATTTTTTCACACAATTTTGCAAATGCCACCAATTATTATACTAAATACAAACATTATCACTCTTCTTCTTTATAAAGCCTCCATATAAATTTGGTGTAGAGTGTACTTGGTTTATTATACTTATGATTATATGTATGCGAATTTATACAAGGTGAACGCAGGGCGAAAAATTCGTACCTATAATGTCAAACACAAATATTTTTTTTTTCACATATTTATTATTGAATCTTCGCCTGTGGCGAACTAACAATAAGTGCTCCAATTGTAAAACTAGGTAGTTAATATTAGTCCAGCCAGTGCCAGACTAACATTTAAGTTCTCATATAAATTTTCAAGCTTCATATAAGCGCAATAGTATCCCTCCTTTTCAGGCGGGTGTGACCACTATGTTGCAGGATGTTTCGGGCGAGCGGATTTGGGTGAGTTTCCAGCTTATTTAAATACTTGTCCACATAGTTCAGGATTTCGCATTTAACTAGTGGAACTTGTAGATCCTTGTGGATGTTGCTGTTTTTAACATACCAAGGAGCACCAGTTATCATTCTTAGGATTTTGTTTTGCCTGCGTTGAATTTTTTCTATGTTGGATGCGGAAGCAGTGCCCCATAATTGTATACCGTACTACCAAATTGGTTTCAAAATCGATTTGTAGAGTAGAAGTTTACAATCAAGACGAAGCACAGAGTTTCTGCCGATTAACCAATGGATTTGTGTAGCTTTAAGTTTCATTTGCATCAACTTCGCATCTATATGAGGCTTCCATGTGAGGCGGCGGTCTAGGTGAGTACCAAGATATTTTGTCTCGGTTCGTTGAGGCACCATATGATTGTTAAAAAGAATTGGAGAGCACGTTTCTTTGCGTAAAGTAAAAGTTACGTGAGTACATTTTTGCTCATTAATTTTTATTCCCCATAATTTTGCCCATTTCTCTACTCGGACTACGTGTTGTTGCAATTGGCACGAAGCCTCTTTAGGATCTTTATGAATACTGAGAAAAGCATAGATCGCCTCAACTTAAAAATAAACTGAAAGAATGCACAAACCAATTAAAAAACTTGTTGGAGGTGCACAGAATGGCATCACTGAATAAATATTTAGAAAGCCTAGACGCGACTTCCCAGACAAATTATTCTCTATGGCGAGCTGCCAGACGTCTCAAAAGACCTGTTATCGCAAAACCTCCACTGCGAAATCTGAAAGGATCCTGGGCTTTAAATGGCAAAGAAAAATGCGATCTGTTCGCAAGTCACTTAAGAAACGTGTTCACTCCCAACACGTGTACTGACGTGAGGGAATTACCGCCTGTTGTTGCTAGACGCCTTATGGAAATACGTTTCCGATTTTCAGATGTTCTAAAGGCTATCGTTAACCTAAATGATAAAAAGGCTCCTGGTGTTGATAAAATAAGCAACAAAATGCTTTTAGAGCTACCGTTTATCGCTAAAAGAATTATTCTTTTTATTTTTAATGCCATAATTCGGCTTGAACATTTCCCGGCAATATGGAAAGTTGCCTTAGTTAAGATGATTCCTAAGCCTGGTAAGGATCCTTCGAAGGTGGAGTCGTATAGGCCTATTAGTTTGTTACCAACATTGTTGTTCGAAAAGCTCTTTAAAAACAAGCTGACTCCGATCATGAATGGAAACAATTGCATTCCAGATCACCAATTTGGCTTTAGAAGTCAACATAGCACAATCGAACAAACTCACAGACTGGTACAGGTTATAATAAAAACATTTGAGGAAAAGAAGTACTGCTCCGCGCTTTTTATTGATGTCTCTCAAGCTTTCGATAAAGTATGGCACGAAGGCCTGTTAAACAAACTAAAGCTTGACCTTTTAGCTAATATTTTCAACCTTTTAGAAAAGTACATAACCGGTCGACAATTTATGATCAAAAAGGGAACTCAAATAAGTTTTTCTAAACCGATTGGGACTGGTGTACCTCAAGGGAGTATACTAGGTCCAATTTTGTACTTGCTTTACACGGCAGATATGCCAACCAACTGTTTTACGCATACGTCTACATTTGCTGATGATATCGCTTTTCTCAAACACAAATATGGCATCAATAAAAAAACACAAAATATTTACAGAAGAAAAACGTGTATAAAACTATTTTTACAACGTTTTTTTTTGCACAAAGCACAAGAACGCATCATTTGGTTTTACTGTTTGTTAATTCAAAACACTTTTTTAAATTTTTAGTTTAAAAATTCAACCGACGTGTAATTATTTTTAAATCAAGAAAAAGCACATAGACAAACTTTTGACATATTGTGAGGAAATTTGCACGAGCAAAAAATAGTCAGCTGATCTGTCGAGACCACCTTCTCTATGAATCCGCCTTGGTATATACACCTAGAGAAAAAATTGTTCACAGAAAAGCGGTTTATGCAAAAATAATACACTATTATTTAACTTATTTTTTTAAAACCTTGAAATGTATAAGCAATGGCGTGCAGAAAAATAGATTAACTTATGTCATTTTCTTTTCTGCCGTAATTCTGCTCATGGATTCTGCCCTATGCCCTCCTTTCTGTTTTTTTTTTCTAAAAACAAAAGGCAACATTGTTATAATCATATAATAGGAATAATATTATAATATAATAAGAATAAGCAATTAATTTTTTGTTTAAACGTTTAAAAATAATATATTTAACTATGTCCCTATCTCATTCTTTCTTTCGACTTGTTTTTCGCCTGGCTGTCATCTGTTTTTTTTTCGTGAAAAATTAACTCGACGGGAATGTTCGCCATCGTGAAGCTTGCAGTTAAAATTTAAGAAAAAAAAAACAAGTTTTTTTCAAAAAATTACATGTTTAACTATTTTGACTTTATTTACTATATTGTACTTCTCGTGTTTATTTGATCAAAATAAAGATATGAACGCAATGCTAATTAAATAAAACAATTTGACGCAACTGTATGCAGCTGTACAGTTTTATTGCCACGGGTGCGACCATTTTACTCAATTTTTTGTGCAAACAATTAAAATTTTTTAATTATAGGTTTATTAGTCAGTAGACATTGAAAGAACATGATTTCTACTTTTATTGACCTCTAGAAGCCTGTCACGGGTTTGGCCTTACAAATTTGAATTAAGAGAATTTTTACTTTAAGATAGAGTTATGTACAAAAATTGCTGAAAACAAGCTCTACATTTTTAATTGACATAATGTGATACTTTGTTTTTGCAAAATTTTTCTCAACAAACAATTTTTGTGACAGGTGTGAAATTTTCATCAAATAACGTAAAAAAGAAAAAGCCGATTATTCAGTGTATGAGCATTTTGAGATCTTGGCAAATACATTAAAATAACATATGAACTAATTGTTTAATTTCGATTTTGCTTTAGATGTACATTGGTCGATTTAAAAAAATAGGAAAGGATTTTTCCCTATTTTGGTCCGTTTTACGTAGAATTTGCCATCTTAAAATTTTTGTTCTATTGAAGTGACTAAAAATGTAGCACTTTGCAAAAGTTCATTGAATTTTAAGAAATTGCTAGAAAATTTGAAGGCAACAATTCTTTTTAATAAAACATCGTTAAACACACTGTGTATAAAAAAATTTAAGAGACAAAATAGTATAGGTTAGATTTTATTACCCTGTACTCAGCTTGGCAAGATTGGTGACCGTAATCTTTTTATGGGGTCCACACATTTTCCTAAACTTTTAAGGCATTTTTCACAAAGTTTACATTTTTTGCACAGTGTTATGTACATATAATTCTCTTGATGCAAAACGTACACCTATTTGCTAGACAGTTCAGATGTGAACAAATATTTCCTGCTTAAACAATTTTTCTTTCCAAGTCTAAAACTATTGTTATCCCACAACAAGCAGCCTTTAGAACATTATTTCTTTTTGGCACACTTTCTACAAGATTACTGAATAATTTTTTTTTAATAACTTCCCTAGCTTAAATGGCAAGTTCAGGAAATTTCGTACATAGTCGTAAAATTAGAAACGTTTGCTTATTTGATTTTAGGAAAGTTTTGTTTTGCTTAAGGACGTTGCACAGTGGTATGGCTTTATACATTTATCATTGAAAGTTTGCATCGAGGATTGTATTAACCGAGTTAAGAAAAAATGCAGTATCATCAAAACCGGTCAAGCCCGCCTTTCGTACAATTCAAATCAATTTTTCTGCATACAATTTTTTCTGTGTTATTTTAATTGGACAACCTACCTATTGGCCAACTGATCACAACAAAATTCCAGACGTAAGGGATTTCGGCGTAGCAAAAGGTATTTCCCCGGGACTTTTTTGAGCTCAAGCCTCGTTGAATTTATCTTCTGAACTCATCCACAAAAACAATTATTTGCAGTCCTCACCAAATCGCAACTAGTGATTTTTTTCCTATCTAAAAAAGTAAATTGGTTGAAATATAAAAAAATATATCAGAACTCATTGTTCGGGAAACCTACCACTAAAAACTCCCGAAGAAATCGAAGATTGCCTGAGCATGCTTAATGAAAACATTAAAAAAGCTGATAAAACATGCTTATTCAACCTACCGTCTGCCGATGTGGAAGAGCTTTTATCTGAAAAAATAAAGGCCAAAAGGGAATGGCAAAAGCATAGATCGCCCCAACTTAAAACTAAGCTGAAATAATGTTAAAACCAATTAAAAAACTTGCTGCACTCAGGAAAAAAATGGTTGAGTATGGTCACGGGAATTTATTCATGAACAATATCATTATTGTATGGTTGCAAAGATAATTATTATGACTGCCACAACCATACTGTAGTAGTAAGTTTTTGGCGAAAAATGGAATAATTGTAATGATCTAAATAGCCATTATATGTTTGTGGTAATCATTACTATGATTATACATAGGTAACCATTATCTTGATTATATGCTATCATCAGGCGCGGATTAAGGGGGGTGAGAAAATCCCCCCCCCCCCCCTTAACGATTAAAACTTCATATTTGATTTAAAAAATAAACAAATGTCTTGCATATTAAAAAACTCTGTTGTTTTTGAAAAAATGTTGTTGAAGACACAAGAAAACTTTCGTCTTAAGGTGGAAAATTAAATACAAATATCTGCACTTTGACAAGAAATTTAAAATCGAGAACGTTTGTTGTCTATTATTAAAACTATAATTTTCCTCGGCAGGCATAAAATACCTTTTCGTGGACACCGAGATTATGGCCCTTTGCTATTTTTAAAAATACAAGCTTGGAAGGTATTTTTAGTTCACTTCTGCGATTTCGTATATATGCCGGAGATAAAAATTTTGGGCCAGCGTTTCCAAGTTTTCCTCTTAGATGCTCCAGATACATACATATGTATATCGAAAACAATTCAAAAAAAAATAAATAAAAGTTTCTACAATCTTAGTTTAGAAATTATACTAAAAAATATTTATAACACTATATAGGTACTATTCGACTATTTTTGAAAAACTACTTATTTATAAGAAAAAAAAGCCAAATTTCTATAGGTTTTAGGTATTTTAACGTAAACAAAAAGTTAGCAAATAAGGAATTCATCGGCTTTATCGACGCATTTGAAGAAGCTTTAAACGATATTGGCGGTGACGTCGAAGTATCAATTAATTAATGCGAACACACTATTATTTGTAGTTTTAAGAGCTTTGAAAAACATTGGTCTTGGTTTTGAAAATTGTTAAGGAATTGGAACTGACGGGTGTCCTTTTATGTTGGCAGAAAATGGAGCAGTAAAAAAATACAAGAAACCGCAAAAAATGCAAAACAAACGCTTTGCTCTTCTAATAAACTTAACAATTCGATTTCGAAAAGCAACAAAGTACCAATAATACAAAAAGTTGTATCATTGTCAAAGAAACCAGCAAATTGTTTTTAAAAAACATTATCCTAAACATAATGCAGTTTTTCTGAAATATCCAGGTACAAAATTGTCTCCACTATGCGAAACACGATGCATCGCGATGGGTAGATCCAAGGTATATTGAACAAGGTAGGAATAACTGATCAGCTGACTTCTATTTCCGCCATATGATTTTAAACTTAGCTTGGACAATTGTTTATGTTGTACAATGGTTGTGTATACTGTGTACCAAGGTGGAATTAGCAACAACAAAATACATGCTGAAATTTTACAGGAAGTTGTTATTTTAGGGACGATCCCACCTTCTTATTCCACCATGGGTAGATCGATTCAACTCTACACTTTGCAGTAAAAATAAAGCACATAATAGAGGCATTAGAAAACACACCTGTACGGAAGGATAGATATACGTCTTCAAAAGCCTTAAGGCAGAACCATAATATGAATAAGCTGGCTAAAACTAATGTCAAAAATTAACGAAAAGCCTGTCAAATTCATGAGCAAAATTTATCAAGTATTTTAGGTGTACATAATGTGCTTAAATAAATACATAAACTGATTACCCGCAGTTGCCTATCTACGTAATATTTAAACTTTTGCATCAATATTATTATACCCTTCACTTTTCTTTAATTTTCAAAAAAAAAAACACACACATATAAACATATTAATATAAAGTTATGAAAGTATTATATTTTTTTACTTTATATCATAAAACCCAAATCTGTAATCGGGAAAATTTTAACCAAAACTACCCTTTTCAACTATTGCTATATGAGTAAAAATACTAAAAAAAACAACAGTGTGCATGTGTGTGTGTATACAACACTCAAACAGATGATTACTTACCAGTGGTACCACCAAACGAAATGTTAAATTACACATGGATTATGCCAAAATTACACAAGAAATAAGAAATTAAAAATGTTTTTTTTTTTTCTTATAAAAAGGGTTTTTTGTTCTAAATTTAATAGCCCAGCAAAAACTTACATTGCTTTGAAATTAGTTAAAATCAAAAAAAAACTCTTACTCATTAGCATTTTAACCCATTATTTAAACATGGCGATGACATAAGAGGCAAGTACTTACCATGTTCGCTTACAAAGAGGGAGTTAAATAAATACTTAGCATGCTCGCTTTTAAAGAGAAACTTACATAGCCTATTACTTTATTGGCATTAAAATAACCTTTTCCTGTTGCCAGCAGTTACTCATTGTTGCATTTAAAGTGTTTTTCTGCGATGTTTTGGTTAAAGTTGGCTTAAAAATTATGCTAGAATACGTCAAAAAGTTGTCAAACTGAAACTAACTGCCTTAATTTTAGATAAGAACGAACTCATTATCTAACAACTGCTAAGTTATACAGGCGGTATGTAATAGTAACTGAAAAGTAAGAAATTTGTAATGACTTATTACTTAAAAATTTTTTTGCTACAAAAATAACGGTTTACATTTTTTTTAAATTTAGGATTCATCGAGTTAAACACTCCATTTTTAATTTTTACAATATTTATTTAGGGCCCATTAAGTATAAATATTTTGGATTTTTAAAGATAGGTAAGTCGATAAGGCCATGCCTGTCCATCTGTGTGTCTTTAAAAATCAAGTTTCCAGACCTAAAAAAAGTCGTTTAGAAAACAGTCAGAAATATACCTGATTTAATCGTTCTTTAAAATCAGCAAAATCGGCTTACTATTGACCGAGATACAACTAAAACTCAAAAATAGTCCATTTTTTTAGGACCAAATCCATATCCTTTTTTATCTTAGTAAATAATGCCACTCTAGCCACAAAACTTAGCATGGATACTTTGAAGATAGGGACCTAAATTAGGAAAAATTTTTATATAAGTAGTAGCACAAATTTTGTGAAGTATTTTATCCAATAACAGCTATAGGAGTCAAATGTTCTACAACAAGTAATTTTAAAAATAATACCTTCATTTTGGAAAACAAATTTTTTGGATTAGAGCAGGGAATAATCCTCATCCCCATTCAAATTGACAATTTTTATAAAATTTTTTAGACGCTGTATTTCGGAAACTATAACATCTATAGACTTCAAATGTTCTACAATTATTAATTGGGCAATATTGCTTACATTTTGGAAAAAATAGTTGGATAGGAGCAGGTGGAGGGGCAGCACTAATACGAACGAACAATTTTTATTAAACTTTTAATACGAAATATGTTGAAAACTGTTGAAACTTTTGGCCTCAAACCTTTTACATGGTATTTCTATTTTACATACAAACGTTATTATTTTCTAAAGTTTTCTATTTTGAAAACTAGAATAGCTATAGACTAGAGTTGTGTCGGTCATGAACGAACTAGTTCAATTGAACGATTCTGTAAAAGGAAAGATGAGAAATAGTTCGTACTCTTTCCTTCAAACCTTTCTTCGTTCTTCTTTCACCTTTCATGTTTCACACAGAGTTGCGTCGGTTATGAAAGAACTATTTCAATTGAACGGTCTGTCACTGTGGCCGAAAATAAAAACAGTTTTTCATTTGGCACACACAATTGTTATATAGTTATTTTCTTTATTAGATTAATAGTTTTATTAATAATGAAATAACTATTTTAATTACAGACATCTCTTGTACTTCATGCCCCACACATTTATTTTTTTTTTATTATTAACATATTTTTTACTTATTTATCACTAAAAATTTTCTTTTTTTGTTTATCAATTAACACTCAAAAAATATTACCATTTTCGTTAAATAAGAAAAATAAGCTGTCAACAATTCTTGTTTCAGTCGGTCATTCATATTTCCCACAGAACATCTTTCACACAAAACATCTTTCATAAAAGAAAGATGAACGAAAAGAACGAACTATTTCCCTTAACCTTTCTGACCGATTGTGAACGATTCCCTGAAAAGAAAGATTATGCCCAACACTACTATAGACTTCAAACTTGGTACAAAGAATTTTTATTATAATATTTGCATTACGAAATAACTCTGTCAGATAATATGGCTATAAAAATATCAATGTGAAGGGTATATCAAATTCGACACAGCCGAATATAGCGCTCTTACTTTTTTTTAAATACAAGTGTAGAAAACTGTTAAAAAATATAAAAAAAATAATAATTATCAAAATCGATAAAATTTTAAATTACACATGAGTTACACATGCAAAGAGTTACACATAGGCTACACATGAAATGTAAAATTACACACGAAATGTGTAATTACACATAAGGTGGCAGCACTGTCACTTACGGAAAATGCGTTTAGTTTTGCTCTTTGCTTAAACAAACAAAACTTAACGAAAAGTTTTGTTAAGTACATTATGGTGGGGATCAAATGATTACATGCATTCGCATAGTCACTTAAGTTGGCATAAGCTCGTATATTTCTAATACGGTTGAGCTTTTATTATTCAGAACTTCCCTAAGCTCTAATTTATTTGAAAATTACATATTCTAAATGATATACTTACACTGAGAAGAAAAGTGCGCTTTAAAATTAAATGCGAACACTTTCAAATTTTATTTAAAGTGTCTCATCCTATAGTTTCTTATGGGAGGCACAAAAAAAAATATTTTTTAAAAGTGATAATTTTAAGTTTGTAAAGTCTTTACTCTTAACTTAAAAGTTAAAATTTTTGTTTTTAATGTAAAACACTTAAATTTAAAAATGTTGACTTTATTTTATAATGACAAACTTTATATTTTAAAGTAAAATATTTTATTTATAAAGTAATCACTTTTAAAATTGTATTGAAAGTAAATGCATTTAATTTAAAAATTTTTTACTTAATATATAAAGCGTCAGTTTATTATTAAAAGTGTCACTTTCAATTTTAAAGTGTTCACTTTAATATTGAAAGTGTTAACTTTTAAACTCAAAGTGTCACTTTTAAATTTAGAGTGTTAACTTTAATATTAAAAGTGTTAACTTTTAAACTCAAAATGTCACTTTTAAATTTAAAGTGTTCACTTTAATATTGAAAGTGTTAACTTTTAAACTCAAAATGTCACTTTTAAATTTAAAGTGTTCACTTTAATATTAAAAGTGTTAACTTTTAAACTTAAAGTGTCACTTTTAAATTTAAAGTGTTCACTTTAATATTGAAAGTGTTAACTTTTAAACTTAAAGTGTCACTTTTAAATTTAAAGTGTTCACTTTAATATTGAAAGTGTTAACTTTTAAACTCAAAGTGTCACTTTGAAATTTAAAGTGTTCACTTTAATATTGAAAGTGTTAACTTTTAAACTCAAAGTGTCACTTTTAAATTTAAAGTGTTCACTTTAATATTGAAAGTGTTAACTTTTAAACTCAAAGTGTCACTTTCAAATTTAAAGTGTTCACTGTAATATTAAAAGCGTTAACTTTAAAACTCAAAGTGTATTTGTTGGAACTAAACGTGAACACTTTAAAATGCAACGTTATAGTTAAGTGAATTTAGAAGTGTGAAAAAGATACAAGAATGACCAGTCAGGGCAAAATTATACAAGAAAGTGAATAGCTGCGAATTCTTGGCAACGATATTCAAATTAATGAGCAGGGTGAATTAACGTACACGAGTGTTGATGAAGATACGGATCTCCTTAATCTGCTAAAGGAGTTTGATTTGGAAGCACTTTTTCTTAACCTAAAAAGTAAGTAAAAATTCTTAGGCAATATTAACACTTATGCAATATTATTAATGTTTCTTAGATGCTGGAATAACTTTTCGAAGCTTAAAGTTTTTGTCAAAAGAAGACATTGCGGAAGCAGTTAAAAATATTGGTCTTCGAGCGGAGTTTAGAGAAAAGTTGTTTTTTTGGCGCAAGTCAAAGGTAAATATAATATTAATTTTAAAGCTAATTTGCGATGTTATGCACCTACATAGATGCAATTCCTGTTTCCATATTACTACGTTTATAATTTAGCAAGTTTATTTTTTCAGTTTGGAATAGAAGACGAAACGTTGAGCCAGACTTCGAAAGTTGTTGGTTGGCTAGAAAAAAACCGTCACAATCATTCACCTTGTTCTTCAAATAATTCAATAAGAAACGCATTTGGATCACAGGTAAGAATATACAGAAAAAAAGTTTTGTACTAAATTCAATAATACACTACATTGCAGCCCCTTTCAACATTTTTAAAGAATAACCCAGCCGGAAAACAACTTATTCAATATTATGAGGAAAATACATGTTTCACGAATAAGCAACGCGATGATCTCATTAAAATAATTGTAGAAGATGTCATGTTAACAAAGGCAAAGCTTAGACCGGAACACTTTGCTAGTATTGTGGAATAAATAATTAGTTTATTTCCCAAAGAAAAAGAGTGCCAGGTATTATTAAAAACGATATATTAAAATGAACATATTATAAACTGATTTCTTTCAGGATAATTATTACATTCCTCGTCAAAGAAAAAAAAACCCATCAGGCAGGCTCTATTCCAAATATTTTAACCTAAAAACAAAGATTAGAAAGAGTAGTTCATCTGCGGAAAGATCTATTTCAAATGAATTGCGTGACCCATTAGTGAAAGAAAATTTTGAAGTGGACAAAACGCTGTCGTTATGTTTAAAAACTTCGCTTCAAAAAGATGCCAGTAATTGGGATGAAGTTATTGACAAAAAACAAAAAAAAAACATTTACTTTTCGGAAGAAGGATTTAGCAAAGCTCTCAAACTCTGAATTTTTGCAGGAGTGGCCAATTTTAAAAGACTCCAGAGCCCCATTTCTGGTATTTTAAAAGAACTTAAACACAAAATTCAAGGATGTACAATTTTTTATATTTTTTTAGATTAATCTAGATTTCAATTTGATTTGTCCTCAAAAAGATAATCTTTTAAAAACAAAGTGGGATAACTTTAAAACCAAGATAGTGAACTACTACGATGTCAACATACGGAATCAGCAATCAATAGATCTGCTGAACCAAGCAAAAACGACGAAAAAAATTGGTGAGTAGCAATTATGGGCTTTTTTTGTTAAATTTATAAAGTAACACTAAATATTTTTTTTTTCAGATTGTCAAGACTACATTCTTCTCAATTCAGTTCTGCTGCCTTCAGCAAGATTTAGTGCGGATGGAAATACAAAAAAGAAAGCCACTATTAAAGATGCTAATGAAAGCTTTGTATTGCAGTTAACAACAATAAGCGATTACTCAAGACGAATAAAAGAACTTATTGGTAAATACTATCATAATAAATTGACTGTACAGCCGCTTATAATTGTGGTAGGAGACTCTGTGGACGATCTTAAAACCTTTTATATTTACTTTGACGAAACTTTGTACAAACTAAATTCTTTTATTGAAAGTTTGGATATATGCTTTAAAATCTTTTACGTGTTTAATCTTAAATATCCTAAGATCTGCGAAATGCCATGGATGTTTATCCAAAAGTATTTTTATGAATTAGATTCAAAATTTGATTTAAAAAGTTCAAATCTTAATTCATTGTTAACACACATGAATGAAAAAAATTAAATTTTGTAAATTTATCGATTGCCATAATGTATAAATGCTTCAGATGTTTTTAGTTATTTAATAATGTTGATTTGCTAATAAGACATTTTAAACACATGCATTTATTGTCTGGTATAAAACTAAATTGCCTAAAACTCATTAACATTTCACGTTTCACAAGCCTGCCTATGACAAATTAACAATGGAAAGACATATGCGAGATTAAAAAAGATAGGATAACATAATGATTTATTTTTTTTAATTTAAATTATATTATTTTATTTAATAAATTATAATTTTTAAATTATTATTAATAAGTTATAAATAAGTTGTTTCATAAATATAAAATAACCTTAAATTTAAATACGTTTGAATAAAAAAATGTGAATTAAAAACAATTGAAAAAAAGTGTTTCCTTTAAAGTTTATAGTGAACACTTTTAAATCGCATTTGAAAGTGTTCACTCTTAAAATAAAAGCTAACGCTTTTAGTTTGAAATTGAATATGTTTACTTTTAATTTAAATACAAACATTTTTAAATTAGATTAAAAGTGTGAACTTTAAAATCAAAAGTGTTTATATTGTATTCGAAAATGCGCGTATTAAAATGTAAAGTTTTCACTTTAATATTCAAAGTGCCAACATTAATTATTTACATTTTAAAGTGCAAACTTTTAAATTAAATATTTTTCAATACGGCTGGTTATCATACATGAAAACTTTTAATTTTAAAGTCCCTTGTACTGGATTTAAAGTGAATTTAAAGTGTTTCTTTTCTGAGTGTACTGTCACACAGTCGCTTAGTGTAATTCTAAAAAAAACAAAATATAGATTTACAAAAAGAATCATCTCTTACAAAAAAATCATAATGTGTCTTGAGACTTAAAGTAATGAAGCTCAAACAAAATTCAAAACTATTTTTGAAGAGCTAAAAAATATTTGCATTCTTATAAGAATTTATGTTAAAAGGTTAAACCGCATCGAGGGCTAAATACCCTTAATCGAATCTGATTTACAAGACTTAAAAACACGTTTCTCAAAGGACCTCCTTTATTTTTTTAACACCCCTAACTTTTGCCTCAGAATACTTCTACATTTACGGATTTAAAAATTTTAATTTCATAACTTGCAAATTTATTCAAATTTTAAAAAATTATTGAAAACAAACTGCTTATATCGAAATTAAAGGCTCACATTTTGCATTAGAAATAAAAATGGAAAATTTATAAAGACCGCCCAGAAAATATAGTACATGTTTTAGGTGCGACCCAGATATTTACCCAGATTTGCGAAAAATAATTATAAATTTTGTTTCAATGACCGTCAGTAATGCTCCGGCTGAAAGGTTATTTTCCACCCTTCGCCGTATTGAATTGCAATGTTGCATATCTTATATATAAAAGAACAATTTTTTTTTGTTAGTGACACCGCTTATAACTCGAGAACGGCTGGACCGATTTTAATGAAACTTGAAAAAAAGACATACCCGATATCTGGGAATGCGTTTTAGGCTTATTATTTTTTGGAAATTCCGACTGGGCGTGGCACCTCCCATACAAATTGAACAGTTTTTTTCACATACCTCAATACCTATTATAGCTGAAGTCTCCAAATTTGGTATAGGTAAATTATTTATTGATGTGCATAAGTGAGTTACTTATGGGCGGGAAAAAATAAATAGGCGTGGCACCTCCCATACAACGAAAATAGTTTTTTGTATATATCTTAATAACTGTAATAGCTGAAGTCTTTAAACTTCGTACAGATGTTTATAGTGCTAATATACATAATTGAGCTTTGTACGGGCGCGAAGAAATAAATGGGCGTGGCACCTTCCATACAACGAAAATAGTTTTTTGTATATTTCGCAATAACTGTAACAGCTGAAGTCTCCAAACTTCGTACGGATGTTTATAGTACTAACATGCATAATTAAGCTTTGTATGGGCGGGAAAAAATAAATAGGCGTGGCACCTCCCATACAACGAAAATAGTTTTTTGTATATATCTCAATAACTGTAATAGCTGAAGTCTCCAAACTTCGTACGGATGTTTATAGTACTAACATACATAATTAAGCTTTGTATGGGCGGGAAAAAATAAATAGGCGTGGCACCTCCCATACAACGAAAATAGTTTTTTGTATATATCTCAATAACTGTAATAGCTGAAGTCTCAAAACTTTGTAAAGATGTTTATAATGGTAATATGCATAATTCAGCTGTGTATGGGTTAAAGTCTCCAAATTTTGTGTAGGTGCTTACAATGTCGATGTTTACTATTAAGCTGAGTTTGGGCGTGAAGAAAATAATAGGCATGGCACCTCCTTTACAAGAAAAAATCTTTTACATATACAGTGAACTCGCGAAAACGTGAATATCCAGAAACGTGAACATCCAGAAACGTGAACACTTTTTATTTAACATTAACTATTCTAAATCGTGAACAAACATTGAAAGCCCTCAAACGTGAACAGTTTTTTCTGAGGTTTTTTGTTTGTTTACATTAATTTTATTAGTTTTGGGAGTCCCCGAATTATGCAATAAAAGGATCTATAAGCGATATACATAGTTTTATTTGCAAAAGGTTGATTTTTGTGGTCAGATTAATAAGACAATTATGTATTACCCAAAAGCTTAGGTTTTAAAATTTTTAAATTGGACTTTTCGGGTTAAAGCGTTGTTAAGTTTTGACTAGATTTGGATGTTTTTGAACTAATAACAATAAATTGATAAAAAAAAATTAAATTCGTTAGAAAATAATTAAAACATATCCAATCAGAAACGTGAACAAAATCGAAAACATGAACACCCTTGGTAAAAATTAGTTCACGTTTTCGCGAGTTCACTGTATATGTCAATAAATGTAACAGCTGAAATCTCCAAATTTAATATGGGTATTTATTATGAAAATATGCATAACTAAGATAAGTATAGGCAGGAAGTGAATTATGCATGTGGAACCTCTAATAGCATGGAAATATTTATATTTGTATCTCATTTACTGTGACAGCTAAGGTCTCGAAACTTTTTAGTGTGGCACCCCCCATACCATTGTTTTTTTTACATGTACTTCAATAATTCTTATAGCTAGAGTCTTAAAATTGTCTATGGATGTTTATGTTTGCTAATATACATAATTGAGGTGATTATAGGAAAAAAGAGAATAATGGGTATGGCACCTTCCATACAACAAAAATGCTTTCTTTTATAAGCCTCAATAACTGTAAAAAAACGTGTTCATATTTTTCTTAAGCCAGTTGAACGCAATTTAAATTATTAGTTTAAAAGTAACTGAAATAACCTAAAAATTACCAATAAAATGTTTATCCCTTTTTACCCCTTAGGATCAAAATGATCAAAATGTTATATACATATTTTTTCGAGAACTGTCGAACGCAATAACAATATATAATTTGAGCCCCTTTTTATCTTTTTCGGTTCCGAAGGTACAAAATGGATATAAGGAGTTTCAGAATAAGGTTTTTTACCCTGTCTCGCCTCTAATGGTCTAATATTTCAAAATAAGTACGAAAAATGCATTCATATCTTTGAAACCTGTCGAGCATACATTAAATTATAATTTTATATTTTTTTAGTTCAGAAGCTTTAAAATTAACCAATACATATTTGAAGTCTTGCCATAAGCATTTAGGTTATGCAATGATGAATCTGTCTGTCATTTAGCAAGTCATTAACGCAATTTTTTTCTATACATTGTTTTGTAAGTTCAACAAACATTTAAAAAAATAAAAAAAAAAATATTTACAAGTGGCGGATAGGGCTACAAACATTATAAACTGAATTGTTTGTGAAGTTTTTCTTGGTAATAGCTTCCCATCATGAAAGATGCGATAGGCTACAGCTTTTCTATTCACGATTTATCCGTAATTTTCAGAAACTATCAAAGAAACAAACAAAACATGTTTATAACGGTATTGACATGCTATTAGGGATAATATTTTGTGAATTTTGTGTGCTTTGGCAAAAAATTCGTTTGCTGATTATATATATTGTGAGGTAATACGTGTTCGGAGATACTCGATGCTGGAATATTCAATAAAATGGGAAAACGAGGCTTGCCGCATGCACACATTCTTATTTGGTTAGTCGAAAAAGTTCGACCAGACCAGATAGATTATATTATAAGTGCCGAGATTCCTGGTCCCGAAACAGATCAAGAACTACATCATGTTGTAATTACAAATATGATTTATGGACCGTGTGGCACCATCAACCCCCAATCTCCGTGCATGGTCGACGGCAAGTGTTCCAAACATTATCCACGTAAATTAACGGCGGAAACTATCACTGTTAATGACGGTTATCCACTGTATCGGCGTCAAACTATTACAAAGAAAACAAATGGAAACGTTTTTGTGATTAACAGTATGACTGTGCCATATTTGCCACTTCTTTCCAAATCATTTAAGACATATTGCAATGTTGAATATTCTAATTCAGTCAAGTCGATCAAGTGCATCTGCAAATATGTCACGAAAAGCAACGATATGGCTGTTTTAAGCATACAAACCTCCAATGGCAACGATGAAATTACGCGTTATTAAGTTGGGCGAAATGTGAACTGAAATGAGGCGGCGTGGCGTATTTCTCATTTTCTATTCATCCCACTGTTGTACATTTAGCGGTGCATCTGGAGAATGGCCAACGAGTGTATTTCACTGCGGCAAATATTGTTCAATGTGCTGAAATACCTCCAGCGGCAACATTGACAAGTTTCTTTGCTGTTTGTCAAAGCGATCCGTTTGCACAAACTTTACTTTACTCGGAGATGCCACGGTATTACACTTGGAACGCTTTTTTAAAAAAATTTTAACGTCAAAAGAAAGGCACTATGGTCTCTGGGCATCCGGATGTGCGTTTAAGTGTTGCTCTTGGTTGCATTTATACAGTTTTTCCGAAGAATGTTTTTATTGCGGTTGTTGCTGGTGAATGTTCGTGGTCCAACATCATTTGCAGCATTTCGTACTGTTTATGGTATAGTCTGCCCAACATTTCGTGCTGCGTGTCAAGAACTCAATTTGTTTGAAAACGATATTGGGATACGACAAGCGCTGAGGCAATTATATCTGCATATCCAAGCCAGATACGAAAATTATTGAATATTATCATTTTGACATGCTTCCCGTCATATCCAAGTGACCTGTGGAACAAATACAAGGACAATATGTCAAAAGACATTTTACATCAATATCGTGTCTGCTCGAGAAATCCAAATCTTGAAGTCAATGCGAAGATGCATAACCGGGACTTGCTCTTAATTGAAGACATGTATTACCTTATTTGCGGCAGTTTGTTAGTCAGGTTAGGACTGCCAGCACCAGAACATGAACTGAATGAGCTACTAAATCGACAAATTAATGTTTCCCTCTTAAACCTCCAATAGAAAGAAGTCTATGATATAATATTGAAGGCAATTGATGATGGAAACGGTGTTTTCTATTCTTGGATGCCCCCGGTGGAACTGGAAAGACATTCGTCATGTCATTGATTTTAGCCACTGTTCGTGCGAGATCCAACATTGCTGCAGCGGAAGCTTCATCTGGAATAGTGGCCACATTGTAAGAAGGATGCCGCACAGCTCACTCAGCGTTTAAATTGCAATTAAACCTTCAAAATATAGAGCAACCAATATGTAACATTGCGAAAAACTTCGTCATGTTCAAAGTTTTAGTAGCGTGTAAAATCATTATCTGCGCAGTGACCTAAGATGTTTTGGAAGCGCAATGGTTTTACTGTTTACGGCTGATCAAAAAAATGCTTGCGTTAAATCCTCAAGTCTGTGGCGTTTTCCAAAGATACTGCAGATGACAGAAAACATGAAAGTTACATTGCTCAACGATATATCACCTCAAGATTTCTCCAACCAATTGTTGACTATTGGTAATGGCCGTATTCCTGTCCACGAATCAAACGGATTGATTTCGTTTCCTCAAAATTTTTGTAATTTTGTATCGTCAAAAGAAGAGCTCATCCAGAAAGTATTCTTTAACATAATTGCTAGCGGGAAAAATATAGATATTGATGATTTAAACTTTGTAAATAGTTCAGAATCAAATCGTTGGCACTCTGCATTTTTTTAAATCAATTGATTGTGTAACAAACGAAGATGAAACCACCAACTATCCAACTGAAGTTTTAAACTCCTTGGATGTGCCTGACTTGCCACCGCACAACTTATAACTGAAGGTTGGCTCGGTATCGTCCTTCGACATTTTAACCAACCAAAACTTTGCAATGGAACGCGCTTGGTAATAACAAAACTAATAGTTCATGTTATTCACGCAATTATACTTAGAGGAAAATTCAGAGGTGAAGAAGTTCTCATACCGAGAATTCCGATTATACCAACCGTCTTGCATTCTCAATGACTATTAACAAATCACAAGGACAATCCTTGAGTATTTGTGGTCTTAATTAAGAAAATACATGTTTTTCTCAAAGCTAAATATACGTTGCATTTTCACTTGTGGGCAAACCATCTGCTTTATTTGTACTTGCATCTGATAACAAAACAAAAAATGTCGTATATTACAATATACTGCACTGAAGAAAATTAACCCAAACATAACCCATGCACGAAAATACATAACTTCCTTAACAGCTTTTACCTGAAACGCCATATTTTTAAAATCTTTTTTAATTTGTGTTTTCTTTATAACTATTCGACTAAACAAACTTTGTACTCTTTTTAACAAAATCCATATATTCAATAACTGTTAGGTGGTACGAAGTTCACCGGGTCAGCTAGTACATAATAAAATTAAAATTGGCGCAAATGTCATGCTTTACCAATTTGCTTCAACAGGAAACTATAAACTATTAAGTTAATTAATATGATTTTTTTGCCTTTTATGTAATTATAATTATTTTAAATGAATTGAACTTTTTTATTGAGTTTTTGTTTTAAAAAACCGCTTAAAGCTAGTTTTTCAATTATGTGCTTCATTTAGAATTTCCCCTCCTTAGAGCTTGAGCTGGATCCGCGCCGAGATATGGAATATCGAAAATTTATAAAAATTGTAAATATGTTTGGAAACTTCCCCTTGTGCTGCTCCTATTTAAAAATTTTTTTTCCAAAATGTAGGTCTCATTGTCCAATTACTTTTTGTAGAACGTTAGAAGTCGATAGCTGTTATAGTTTCTGAGATATAGCATTTCGAAAATTTCATAAAAATTGTTAATTTGTATCGAGCCTGGCCCTTCCCTTTTTTCCAAGTTTTAGGGCTTATTGTCCAATTGCTTCTGGTAGAACTTTTTAATTCTATAGCTGTAATAGTTTTTCAGATTTACCGCAAGAACTATTTCACAAAATTTGTATAATTGTAGGGGAAATACAACTTCCCCTAGTCCTATGTGAAAAAATTTTTTTTCTAATGTAGGCCCGTATCCGTAGCAAGTATTCGTTCCTAGTTTTGTGGCAAGAGTGTATATTTACTGAGATATATAGGGATATATGCACGGATTTTGCCCTAAAAAAATTGGTTATTTTGGGTTTTCGTTTATATCTCGGTCAAAAGTGAACCGATTTTGCTGATTTTATATAGCGATTGCCTTGTCTTGTGCGATTTTATTTAATTTCGGAAACTTGATTTCAACAGACACACAGACGGGCATGGCTATATCGACTTCCCTATCTATAAGGATCCAGAGTATATATGTACATATATATGTACATATATATGTATATATGTGCATATATTATATGCTTTATGTGGCTTAAAGTGAATATTGACGAAATTAAAAACGGAATGACAAACTGATATACCCATATACCCTTATCACTATGTGAAGGGTTTATAAAAGGCGATGTTTTTCAAAAAAAGCAACATAAAAATGCCAGAAGTAAAAATATCTTACACTCATAAGCTATTACAGTGATTTCACATTTTTATATATTTTCTAAGACAAGAAATTACTTTTTACTTTAACAAAAAAATTAGTTTTTCTTAATGAAACAGATTTTCAAAAGTAATTGTAAAAAATATTTCTTCTGCCACCAAAATACCATTGTGCGTTATCCTGCATGCTAAATGCTCTATTTAACCAGACTTCAAACGGAATATATATACTTACATATGTAGACTTGAGAGATATGAGTCTTCCGAAATAAGTTTATAGTCAGCAGCTTACTTTTTGCTTTGATTCGAACTTTTTTTGCTACTTTTTTTAAAACACTGGGTAAAAAAAATAAGTTCAGGATAGTAAAAAGTTACATATTTCCTTATTTGGGCTCATTAATTTAAGAAGTGCAGCGAACAAAAGTTTAAATACCAGAAGCATATACTACCTATAGTTTAAAATTATAATAATAAGTATCAGTTGAACTTGCATTTTTGCTTTTCTTTATTATATGTAACTACTTGATATCTTTGACGTTGCAGTTTTTGTTTTTTTTTTATAAAATTGTAACGCATTGTGGTTTTTTTTTAAATTTTTTGCGCTCTAAATAACGCTCTTGTGTTGCAAAGTGATTGGAGTTTGGCAGGCAATACCACCAGCAACAATAAATGAATTTTATTCAACGGCACACTAGTCCAGTAGCTTAATAATACTTATACAAAATACAGTGATAAAAACGCTAAAATAAACTGCAAATTATCATAATATTTAGGGTTTGCAAAAAGTATACTTGCCTGCACATTATTTGATTTTTTATATTTTTTGTTATTCGTTTTTGTAAAAGTTTTCGCTCGTGATGTATTTACATAGAGGCCGCATCATATCAATGTCTAAAATTGGTAACGTTTCGGAACAATTTTCTCAGGACAACAAGGAAAAAACTGTGTAGCACCTTGGTTTTCCGCTTTTAGGATGTGGGTGATTCTGAGATTACCGGACAATTTAATGTGCCAAATTATTTAAATAGGGAAATGTACTTTCTTATATATGTACATTAAAATAAAGCTTTTCTAAAAATTGTTTTGTTCCTAAAACAAATTGTCTATCACAGTCTTTAAATATCATTCCCCCGGCTGTCCCCAGTTCTTCTTTTACTTAAAATTGTCAAAATTTCTAACAAATGAGCGTCTACACTTCGTTCGGTATGTCCCTAAATATGTGGCTTAAAAATGTTTAATGTATGTATTTTAAAATTTTGCTTGCGTGTTTTAAGTTAACTTTTAATATCACCTCTAAATTCATGCCAATTTCTAAAAGTTTTGCAATTAATTTTTTGTTTATGCCAGTAATTTATATTTTGTCATTCCCCTGTCAAGAAAAATGGCCAGTGGAATGATATTCATTAAAATTAAAGTTTACAAATAACTTGACAAAGTGATTTTTTTAAGGTTTCGTAGTGGAAAGAATTTAAACAAACTTTTTATAAATAAAAAAGTATGGGTTTAAAAAATTATTGAGTAGCTTTAATTTAAACCCACTGAAATAACCTACTCGAAATATTTTGCAAAAAAAACTTTAACGTCAAAAGTGACGTCGGAATAAGCCCGTAATCTCAGAATTAACAATGTATATTACTTGTTTTTAAGAACACAAAAAGCTAACATTTCGTTTATGTGTACAAATATTTTATTAAAAACCTATCTAAAAATATAAAAATGGGTTTAATAATACTAGGGTAAATAATTGTCTCTCCTTTTTGTTCCAAACAAACCACTGTAATTTGGCCACAAACATTTAGTTACATAAATGTAAAAGTCAGTTCTTACTGCTATAAATTGTTTTCAATAACAAACAAAGAATTGTTTATGAAAATAACTTGCTATTTTGTTTACGTAACTTTATATTTTTAACAACTTTCAATATTTTTTTCTGTTCATATTTTACAGGCTTTTGTGAAAGCTGTAACTAGTGGTGTAGAAAACGTAGAAAAAGTCTTACTATCGCCAGAGCATCAAAAGCAGTTAGTACCTCGAGGACCGCGTATAGTGGCCGATAAAACAAAGTCGTACAAAACAATAGACTCGGAGAATGAACATAAAAAATCTTTGGCCCAAGATGATGGAAAAATAATAACAGAATCGAAAAAAACCACAGAGCACGAGATAATTGTTGATGACGAGCTGCCCGACAACAAATCGGTGGGAAATGCAGAACAAATAAAAACATTAGTAAGTTGATTTGAATGCGTACATTGTTTCAGAAGAAGAATTGACATTACAAATTTAAAAATGTTTTCCAACAATTTTCTTGCAACAATCGCTAGTAAGCTTGATGTTATGTATCTTAAACAAAAGTAATAGTCCAGCTCCACTAACGGCCGATAGAAAAAAACTTAATGTTTATAGGTAGCTGTTCCCGTTAAAATAAAAAAACTGTGTTTGAAACGAGCTTATGTATATATCGCTCATTAACTTAAGCATCATAATTTTAAAAAATGCCGAATATGTAAAAGGATATTCCCAGGACGGGGTACGAGACATACGTACGTTTTTAAAGTAAACAATACACATACATATGTACAGGGTACACTTATAGTGTTAGGAACCCAGCTGATTATGAATTCGTCCTGGAATTTTGTGAAAGTGATTGTCAGATTTATTAATTTTGTTTAAAATTTAAATTTTTTTGGCATTCACCTTTTCAAACAAGCTTTGCGCTTTTTATTTTTTGTTATACTTTATGTTTTATTTTATTAGGCATCCAGCAGGGTACACTAAAACAGGTACTATCAAGGCGTATCAAAAAAATTCGCCCTCTGTCAAGGCACATTCAACCAGGTACTATTAAGAGCCCAGCTGATTAAAATCAATTTGACATTTTTACGTTACAAAAATTTAATTTTATATGAAATTTTTAATTTTTCTGACATTCTACCGTTCAAACACAAAAAGGAAATGCAGAGGGCGAATTTTTTGAATTCGCCTTGGGTTAACCTTGTTGAATGTGCCTTGCGCTCTGCATTTCCTTTTTGTGTTTGAGAAAGCGAATGACAAAAATCTTTAAATTTCAAACAAAATTAATAAACCTGACAATCACTTTCACAAAATTTCAAGGCGAATTCATAATCAGCTGGGTTCTTAACACTACCTGTTTTAGTGTACCCTCGCACCAAGAAAAACATAGGAAGTTGTTTTAAAATCAGTTGCTCCAAGGCACATTTAACCAGGTAGTATTAAGCGCCCATCTGATTAAAATCAATTTGCCATTTTCACGTTCTAAAAATTTAATTTTATATGAAATTTTTTAATTTTTCTGACATTCTAACGTTCAAACACAAAAAGGAAATGCAGAGGGCGAATTTTTTTAAATTCGCTTTGGATTAACCTCGTTGAATATGCCTCGAATTGTTCTAAAATCAGATCCTAATTTACAAAAATATAATCCCGTACTTTAGTTATAAGACTTATAGTCTTGTTGTATGGGATATCAAAATAAATAAATAAAAAAAATCATAGCATTTTCTTGGAACAGCAAAAAATTTTAGAATTTAGGGCCTAATTAGGTAAAACGTAACGCACAATAACAAAAACAATTGTATGCAAAAAAATAAAATTTAAAAAACTTTTCTATACTTTTTGTTTTTGTTTTAGGGCGCTGCGTTTTAGAAAATAAGGGGGTTAATTTTTTTTAAACCTTATTTTATACAATATCCAAATATGTATGCTAAAATAAGTCAAGGATTTATGTGTAACGAATTTTTGGATAACTTTTAATTAAAACGAATGATTACAAGGCGAATTCATAGAGAAGGTGGTCTCGACAGATCATCTGACTATTTTTTGCTCGTGCAATTTTCCTCACAATATGTCAAAAGTTTGTCTATGTGCTTCTTCTTGACTTAAAAAATTTATGCGTCGATTAGATTTTTAAACTAAAAATTTATAAAAGGGTTCTTAATTAACAAATAGTAAAACCAAATGATGCGTTCTTGTGCTTTTTGCAAAAAAAACAGTGTAAAATTAGTTTTATTCCCGTTTTTCTACTGCAAATAATTTAGTTTTTTTTTAATGATACCATATACATATGTATGTATTTTGACATTCTCTGTGGGAGTTCTTTGCTCTGCTTTTGCTGCATTCACCTTGTATGAATTCGCCTTGGAATGATTAAATATCTAAGATATTTTATTTTTATTTCTTGGATCATCTAAGTACCTCATGTGACAAACACAACCTAAGTTCATTGATTTTTTCCTTTCATCGATAAATTTACTAATAAATAATATGTTTTTTTTTTTTTGCTAGGCATTTTAACATCATCGGGAACGTTTCTTTTAGGCAAAGTTGTGTTGAAGTTATGTTTTTGATAATTATAATATTTATACTTGTTTTATTACAACCTTTCTTATGTAAAATTAATCGAATATGTTTTTGTATTGTAATCATTATTATTATAAGAGGTTTTTCTGAGTAGTCTTGAATAAAATTTTATTTACAACAGGTTATGGGCTCAGAAGTCACTCAAATTTAAGAAAATAATTGTGTGTGTGATGAATTCCAAAGATTAAATCAAGATCAGTTCAAGGCTCAAGAATTTATTAAAGCAATATCAGTTCAAGGCTCAGGAATTTAAAGATTAAGAAATGGAATTATACAAGTCTATCAAGAAATTGTCTGGTGAAACAGATTGGCCAATATGGAAAAGAAAGGTTAGAGACATTTTTAAATTTTATGAAGGAGCATTGGATGTTGTTGAGAAGAGACTCACAAGACCAGAACCCATTGCAGATAGGGCAACTGAATCCCAACAAAGGGAACACAAAAAACAACTTAATGTTTATTGTAAAGCCAATTGTTATGCAAAAAGCATTATCACAACCACAATAAGTGATGAGATTTATCAAAAGGTAATGGATAAGAGGGCGATTTTGAAATGTGGCAAGCGTTAAAACAACAATTCGAGGCGACTTCAAAGGACCAACTATATAAAATGTGTACAGAACTGTTTTAATTTCAATGGAATAATAATGATGATGTTTCCACTCATATTTCAAAACTAAAGAACTTGTTTAATGAAATTAATAATGGCTTGAAATTAAAATGTGTTGCCAAATCTACTTTTGATTTGCAAAATATTGTACATTTTACCAAATTCGTTTGAGATGTTTAAATCAAGTTGGATGATGCTTACCCGAGGCGGTCACTAGATGAATTAACAATGCAGTTGTGCTTATATGAAAGAATTTTTAAAAATAAATGAAACTGAATGTGAAAATCAAGAAGCTCTTATGGTAAACCAAAGAAGGGAAGAGTATCGTAAAAAGGTTTTTAAGACACACAATAAAAAAGAAGACATTTGTCATTACTGCAAGAAGAAAGGACACTGGATTAAAGAGTGTCGCAAATGGATTTCAGATGGAAAACCAAGTAAGTTTTTAAAGGAAGGAGTACAACATTCTAATGTGGCACTTCAATCAGTATCGAGTGAAGCTAACACGGTTACATCTACAATGGATTGGTGGGTAGATAATGGTGCTACAAAACATGTGACTTATTCAACTGAATTTTTTATTGAGTATAAAACGTTTAACGAACCTCGTACCATTCAAGCTGCTGGTAAGGAGTCACTTCAAGCGTTAGGTAAAGGCTCTATAGAATTTTTATCGAAAATCAACAGAAAGAAAGAAATGAAGATTAAATTAGAAGATGTTTGGTATGTTCCGGGGATTTTAAGAAATCTTTTTTCGGTTTTGGCAGCTTATGACAAAATTTTCTCAAGTGAATTCAAGTCGTTTCCGGAAAAATGTTATTTTAAGGTAAATGGTGAGGTGGTTTTTACTGAAAATCGTGAAATTGGGGGGTCATTGTATAAAACAAGTATACTGCCAATATCAACAACAGCTAAAGTAAATATAGCTGTTGACAAAAGCTCACTTTTACAACTATATCATGAGCGATGAGGTGATCAAAGTAAACAACATGTGATGAATAAACTGCAAAAAGGGTTTGGTGTTAAAGTTAAATACAACGACGATATATGTGAATTATGCGTTTATGGAAAATCATGCAGGCTACCTCTTCTACTCTGTTAGAAGTGCTTGCTCACGCCAAAACTGAAGGCCACACAATTAAATGCTGGAGAGTTTACATGTAATGATATAAAGAAAATATTTAAAGATAACGGCATTAATCATAAGTTAACTGCTCTATATACCACTCAACAAAATGGCAAAGCTGAAAGAGAAAATCGGACAATCGTAGAGATGGCGCCAACATTTAAATATTCAAACAAAGAAGTTAAGTTTTTTGAAGCTTTGTGGGCGGAATTTGTGAAGTCATCAGTTTACATTCTCAATCGAACTGGAAAGAGTTCTGTCAAAGATGTAAGTCCATTTGAACTTTGGCATGGAAAGAAGCCGAGAATCAGTCATCTCATAATTTTTGGTTCAACATGTTTTATTCATATACCAAAACAAAATTGTAGAAAGTTAGATAAGAAAGCTATAAAAGGATTTCTTGTTGGGTATGATGGAGATAAAAGATATCGAATCTACATTGAAGATAAAAACTGTATTAAACTGTCAAGAGATGTAAAATTTGTAGAAAACGTTATTGATTGCAGCAAAGATGAAAATATGAATAAAGATAGGCTTGAAACAAGTATTAAGAAAGATGTTAGTGATTGCATTAAAGACAAAAACAAAGATGAAAACAGGGTAAAATTAAATAACAAAAATAATGATTTTACAACAATTAAAGTAAAGAAAAACGATTAGTATGAAAACAATGACAGTGAAAGTAATTGTGAAGATTTCGAAGGGTTTGAAGATGCGTTGCAAGATTCCGAAGCGCCAGGTGAACAAACAGAAAATAAAACACAAAGTATAGACACTATATTTGAGGATGCGGTGCAAGATGCCGAACCGCGAATTTATGAACGTTTACAAACAGTTTTGGATAATGATGAACCAAAAACAAAAAGTTTGCGTAATCTTACTGTTATCATTGATAGTCTAAGTTATGATTTCGTACTTACGTCTCAGGAATTTGTTAATCAAATTCAAACTCCTAGTACATATTAGGAAGCTATTAAGAGTGAAAAAAAAGAAAATTGGGAAGAAGCAATAACGTCAGAAATGAATTCGTTGATAGCAAATAAGACTTGGGAGCTTAGAGAACTACCAAAGGGTTACAAAGCTATTCCTGGAAAATGGGTTTTTAAAATTTAAACTAATGCTGATGGTAGTATAGATAAGTACAAAGCCAGACTTGTAGTAAAAGGCTTTAATCAAAAGCCCGGTGTTGACTATGACCAAACGTATAGTCCAGTAGCAAAAATTTAAACTATTCGTTAAATTTTAAGTATTGTTGCAACCGAGGACTTACACTTGGCTCAATTTGATGTATCCACGGCATTCTTATATGGTGAGTTAGAAGAAAATATATTTATGAAACAGCCGGAAGGTTTTAATGATGGAACAAATCGAGTATGTAATTTAAAGAAAAGTTTATACGGACTTAAACAAGCTTCTAGATGTTGGAATAAACGAATTGGAAGTTTTATTAAAAAGCTTGGGTTTGTTAATAGATCAGCAGATACCTGCTTGTACATTAGAGAGAAAAATGGAAATAAATTAATTCTTGCGTTGTATGTCGATGATGGATTAATAGCAGCTTCTAATATAAATGAGTTAAAAGATGTAATAAAAGAAATGCAACGTGAATTCAAAATTGTTAGTAAAGAAGCTTCACAGTTTCTTGGATTAGAAATTGAAAAGAATGGAGATATTTATTAAGATAGACCAAAAAGCATATGCCAATAAAATATTAACAAAATTCAATTTTTCGGAATGTCGACCAGTTGCTACACCGATGGAGAAAATTTCTGGTACGAATAGTAAAGAGAAAGAAAACATTGAATTCCCATATAGACAGGCAGTTGGAGCTTTAATGTATTTAATGTTGGGAACAAGGCCAGATCTAGCATAAAGTGTGGGTTATTTGTCAAGATCCCTAGAGAAACAAACAATGGAAGATGTGCAACGTATTAAGCGTGTATTTAGGTACATATCTGGAACATTAGATTTTGGTATTATTTATAACAAAACAGGACCTAAGTCGCTAGAATGTTTTAGTGATGCAGATTTTGGTGGATGTATTACCACTGGCAGATCTACAACTGGTGTTGTAGTTACATATGCAGGTGGAGCTGTATCATGGATAAGTCAAAGACAAGCAATGGTATCAACATCTACTACCGAAGCTAAAATTGTAGCTGCTAACGAAGCTGCAAAAGAGTTAGTCTGGTTGACAAGACTGTTTAAAGAAGTAATTAATTTGGATCAAGTACCATGTATTCAAGTTCATAACACCACAGCAATTCGTTTGGCACAAAACCCTGAATTTCACAAAAGAACAAAGCACATTGCAATTAAACATTTCTTCATTCGAGAGTTAGTTACAGAAGGTATTTTATCTGTACAACAAATTTCAACAGAAAAACAAGCAGCCGATATGTTGACAAAACCATTACCAAAGATGCGTTTAAAGTTGCTATGTGATTATTTAAATATTAAATAATTATTTAAAACAGGGGAAAGTGTTGAAGTTATGTTTTTGATAATTATAATATTTATACTTGTTTTATAACAACGTTCTTATGTAAAATTAATCAAATATGTTTTTGTATTCTAATCATTATTATAATAGGTTTTTCTGAGTAGTCTTGAATAAAATTTTATTTACAATAAGTTGGAAAATGGTTCTTTTAAATTATTTTGCAACTAAACTCAACCGAGAAATCATATCAAAAAACAAAATTAAAATATAGAACGCGGCACACTTTTGATATGATTATTTTACAAGGTAATTTTTGTGTTATTTAAATACAAAATATTTTTTATTTAAATTAATATTTAAAGCTATTTCATCACAACGATCAAGACTTATTTATAAGAACTCTTCTTTTAAGGAACGGAATAGATCTTTTTTTTACAATTTTATAAACATTTAGATACCATTTTGTTATACTGTTTAAAATATCATTTCTTTGTTAGCACATACATTTTCAATCTCGGTAGTAATTTCGCCGAAAATCCCCATAAATGTTTTTACATACATATGTATATACTTATGCTTAAACGTTTTTTATATATAATAGAAAATTTGTTTTCAATAAGTTTTCAATATGCATGTATGTACATATTTATAGGAAGCCAATCAAAGATATTTTAAAAAGCGGGATGAACAACATGTGGACATTATTAAAGACGGCAAGGTGGTTGGCAGTGAAATGAAATACGCAGCCGAGACCATGCACATGGAAAAAGATGACATACTGGAACGTCCAGATGATTGGGATAGTCTATCAGATCGAATAAGAAAAATGCGCAAACCTCATAATAAATCTTTAATGCCGCACCCTAAAGGTAGGAAATAAGTACTTACATATTTACATATAAATATATATGTACATTTACTTATAACGATTAATAAAAAAATAACTTGATTTTAACTTTTAGGGAGCGTCTTAATGGATCGCAAAGATGCACTTACTAAACGTCCTTTAGACTTTGACAAAGAAGAAGAAACTCGCAAAGGTGAAACTATAAAGTGGTTAGAGTCACATTTTGGCAGTGAATCGACTGCTTCAAATGATTCTCGTGAAGATGAAGCTGATGTTATTGAACCAACCAAAAAAACCTACTTTAATGTTACTATCAAATCTAATCAGAACCACATAAGCCCTAATGTCCACTATGAAATTAAGCGCGGTGTAATCGAGTCTCCTTTACCAGCCACAAATGGAGCAAAATACTATCAAGGTATTTCGAATTGGAGTAATCGCAATGAAACAAAGGCACTTACAACACCAGCCAATCATTTTGCTTCCAAAGCATTTCGCGACGATTTACATGCTTCCATAGAACGTAATCAATTGAAAAAAATTAGTGCCTTATTTTCTAAAAATGACCATTTAAATGCGGATACTAAGCCGCATGAAAAACCTCTGTCAAACGATAACTATGTTAGTCGAGAGGATATAATGCAGCAAAAAAGGCAAAGTATTTCCTCGCAATTCCTTGCCAGATCCAGGCAAAGTTCCCGAGATCATTTAAATGATTTAGATAAAACTGGACCAGATTCATTTGAAAAAAGCCGTTATATAAGTGGTTCGCGCACAGATCTACACTACGGCATCAATACAAAGGATAAAGAGAAACGCAATTTTACTAGGGCTGAAATAATTAATAATGTAGATTCTCAGGTGCCACCACGTAAAAACTCTTATGTTGATGAGAGAGGAAAATCTTACGAACGAAGTTATGTTGAAAATTTGCGTTTTAATTCTTTGCAAAGAGAGACAAAGCAGCATGATTCTTCTTCACCTCACCGAGAAGTTAGTACTCTAGAACGGCCCACCGTACCACAACGAAGAAAAAACGGGGAGAAAAAACAACGCCAACAAAGCGAGCTGTTAGCAGAAATTAAAAATCCTCTACAACAAGTGCCAATCGATGTTAATGAACCGCCACCTGACTATTCACCGCCACCTAGAAGTCGATCATCCTCACCTAGAGAAAATTACATTCGTCATAGTTTAGGGGCCAAACAATATGCACATTCACAACAACAAAAATTTACGCCACCTTCGCTCGTGGAGCAACATGACAGTGAAGCTCATACTTTAATTCGAAAACAGAACCAACGTACCAGATTTGCTCGCAATACCCCATCCCCACCTGTAGTAATGTCGCAACAACAAAACGCATTAAGACCCAATATGCTGACACAAACTACACAAACTACACCTTCTACCATCTCAACATCTACAGTAGCGTCTCATCGTTCTAGCAAAGTGGGACAAGCTATAGGTAATTCACTAAAAAAACTTGTCGGAAAACTTAGATCTGCTAGTGTTGAGCGCAAATTGCGTATAAAATCGAAATCAAAGTCACGTGAACATTCGCCAGCACAAGTAAATCATCAGGAGCAGGCAAATTTACGTACCTATCAGCAATACAATGTTATCGACAGCCATATTGAAGGAAATCGTCATACAATCTCTCATGATGAATCCGAAGAAGAATATAATAGCCAACAAAGAAGTTATAATCCACCAAAAAAAGAGGCGCGATATAAGACCCAAGAACATTCAATTTACAACAATGCTATTCCGGATCGAAAGGTTTTACTACATTCAAGCTCTTCCCATCCAGTAGGAAACAACCGAGACAATGGCTACCAGGTTACGATTCCTAAACATCGTTACTATTTAGGGGAAGACCCCTACTCCAGCACACTGTATGGCAAAGAAAATGTAAAATTGCGAAATGGAGCTGTGCCGTCATCGTCAACCATCTACAATAATCAGGAAAGTTCAACATCTTCTCAAACATTAGGACGTTATAAGAAAAGCAATCAACGCATGTCAGGCTCAACTCCCAATCTTAATCAGGGCTACCGAAGCACTCAAACACTGCCACGTAAACTCAATGAGCATCCGCCTGAACATCATTATGAAACGCAAACTATAAATTTAGCCCGATCAAATGCTGCAAGCAAAGTTCAAAGTAAATTACGACAGCAGCAACCAGTTGAGCCGCGAATTTCCTATCAGCCGATTAGTCAAAGTACTGGCCCTCTTAAGCCGGCAAGAACTTATGCAAAGTCTCTTAATCGTAGCAAATCATTTAGCGTTCATGCTATGAATGGAGGCAATGATCCTAGTCCTATTTATATGGAAAAATTAACAAGCAACAACTACACGAATAACAATCTACAATCTAGCCAGACATACAAGTCTAATCCTCATCTATACTCTAGTTCCAAGGAAAATACATTGCAGCAGAGTGCCCTCAAAAGTCCATCAATTGTTAATCTAATTAGTCGTAGTCAAAGGGATTTAACTAAAATAGGAACGAACGAAGACGCTGTCGATCATTATTTCGACAGGCAAATTTATTCCACCAATAATCGCTATTTAGTAACGAAGCAACAACATAAACATGAAGACAGAAAAATCATACCAACTTATAGATCCGGTTCGTACATAGAAGACGATTACAAACATCGGCCAGCTCCACATTATCAACTTCAGCAAAAGAATTCATTAGATTCTCGCGCTTCTATGGGTATTAACAAGGACACGGCTAGTATAATAAGACATGAAGAATATATAAGACAAAAACGAAATCCGCCCTCTGGATCAACAATTATTAAAGTTCGCAACATGAATTATAAAAAATGAAAATATATATGTACATGTACATATATGTACATACAAACAAACATACATTCCCATAAAGTTTTTATTAAAATCATCTTATTAAAGTTCAGACACGAATAAACAAGAAAAACTTTTGTAAACGCTTTAATCGAGATCGTGAAGAACTTTTAGGACGATTTTAAAGACTAACCCATTGCTTTGGCTTTAGTTTCATTTGACATGTTAGCAAATAAAAATCCTAAGCCATTTAAAACTAGTTTTTACGAAATAGTCGGATTTTTGGTCCGTATTCTTTAACAAATAGCAATAATTTTAATATATTTTTATGACAAAAACTCTTAACAAGACACGTTGATGGCTTCCATTCTTAATACAATTAAAAAAAATTATATACATATTTCCTAAAATTAATTAACATTTATTAAAAAAACCAATAAAATAACGTATTATGCTCTAGTTAATTTTATAAAAGTTTAATTCTTTATTGAAATAATATTAGTTGACTAATGTAAAATAATTTGTTAAAAGAAAAAAAAAATTAACAATTAACATTAATAAGCTGACATCCGGCTACACCAATACAGGTAGTATCAAGGCGAATTTAAAAAATTCGCTCTCTGCATTTTCCTTTTGTGTTTGAGAAAGTGGATGACAAACAAATTTTAAATTTATAAAGTTGACATTCACTTTCTTAAATAGTATTTGTCAGCTGGGCTCTTGATATTACCTGTGTTAGTGTATTTTGGCTGACACTAAAATATAACAATAAATGTATATATAAGTATGTTTATTAACCAATGTAAAGTCTACCATTTATTGTGGTTGTCAAATGCAATAAAGTGCCAAAATTCAATAAACTAAAAAAATCTCTTTGTATGTTAATGTCGTTTATACACGTATATACATAATAACCTAAATACATATGTACATACACATAAAAGGAATATTTTATAATTTAAGCCATGTGAATGAACCTGTAACCCAGTCTAGTAATCAATAGTCTTAACATTATTTAAAGCCTGACACAAACAATATTCAACAGTTACAGTTCGTATGGGTAGCCCCCATACGAACTTCCTCCTTCCTACACAAATATTTTTTTTAATGTACAGACCGTGTTAGAATAAATGTGTAGCAGGTTTCAAATCGACCACTAAATCATAGATTATTCAACACTAAATCTTGTCTAAAAATAGAAAAAAAAACATAATGGGTGGTATTTAGGGTTGCCAGAAGCTTTGAGAAGAAAATCATCATTTACTAAAAATAAAATCATATTAAGAGGAAAAAAATCATAAGGTTTTTTTAATCAAAAATTCTATTTTATAGACAAAAAGTGTAAACACAATTCAATTTGTATGTATAAAGACAAATTTCTTTTTGATGCACAGCGCTAAAAGCTCCGATATTTTTGCCAAAATTTTTTATAACTAAGATAATCAAGAGCTGCTAGATGATCCTAATAGTTAATAAACGAAGATGAAGTTTTCTTAGCTCGTCATCCAAATTTTGAATATTCCTATCTGAAAATTTAAATGAGCCAAGTCGTAAGAGTTCTTTTAGAGAATGATGTTTTCAACTAAATCATTTAAATATTTGACAACAATACTTGATATAAAATGAAAAAAAATTTTAAAAATATGTATTTATTTTAATTTTTTTAATTTGCAGTAAGTTTTAAGTTAGATTTTTTTTAGCCAAAATTCATATATAGACTTCTTCGTTTTGTAAAAAAAAATTATTTTTCAAGTCAAGGTTATTATTAAAATTCATATTATCATTGTTGGTTTTATAAAAATTTTCTAAAACGTTGGGATTTAAAGTGCTTTCACATGGTATGTAAACGACATACGAAATTCTTAAATTTTTTTACATGTTTAAATTGGGTTTATTGGTTGAATTACAAAGATTACATCGGCATCCAGCCAGCCGGATGGACGGACAAACATCGTTATGTCGGCTTATCAGGTAACTTTTATTTGATCGGTATAAGTGAAGGTGGATTTTTACTTGTGCTTAAAATATTAGCACAAACACATTATATCCCCACCACCAAGCTCACGTGGATATATAATGCTCAAACGCTCTCATGTTTATAATATTATTCTGTGTTTCGATTACGATAGTGATATTATTGGTTTCGCACGGAATTAAGAACTTAACGGAAAGAAATATCGACCGATGTTTATACATGCGATTTCCGAGAAATCAGTTTAACATATACGTTTTAATTAATTTTGAGTTGCTATTGAATCGCTGTTAAAAAAGGAAACATTTTAAAATTTTGTTAACGTAAAAGCAGTGAAAAATAGTTAAACCCAGAAATTATATAATATTAAATGGATACAATAGCCTGTTTTGAGGATAGTTGTGATGATGATTGTGTAGACACTAGAGTAAAAAAAAGAGTGTTATGCTTTAAACCTGATGACGTGCTACAGTTAAATGATAAAGATTAAGTTGGAATTAATATTTTTAAATATGTATGTACATATTTAGGGTGTAAAATTTCTGTTTTTTGTTTTATAGCTTCTAAAGAAATTTTCGCTTAAGTAAAATAGCATTTTAATATGTAGGGTAAAATAATGAATTTGTAACTTTTTACGTCGCATAGCTAAAGTTATTATCGAATCTTTCACGCATTTCCTGTTGGCGTTTCCTCTCTAGAAAAACTGTTGCGCTAGTTCATCACAAAACAATCGCTTCCAAAGGTTGCGTATGAATTTTTCATACAACTTTTCTTATGACATTTAAAAAAAACAAAAAAATATAAAGTATTTATATACACATAATAAAATGTAAAGGAACAACACAGAAAAAAAATTTAAAATGTATCGTATTCTACTCAAAAAAATAAACGGAGCCGTGTCTAAGGTAAGAACATAGTTTAAATTTCTTTTAAAATTTTTGGTCCTATTTTTTGTTGTTGTATATATGAGTCTAGAAAGTTAAAATTAAGGATGGTTAACGTAGACTGATGTTATAAAAACAGAGAAAACTATTGATTCTGAATTAAAAATTGTTGTATTTTTCCATTGATGAAAATTGTTGTTGTGGAATAATACAGGGTGTTTGGTGGCAGATTTATATTTTTAAACTTAAATTAAAAACGAAATAATTGACACAAAGTTTTACTGAGAGCATTGAACGATAGAATGGAAATGCGAATTTTTTTAAAGAGTATGTCATCTAGATATCTTCTATCGAAATAAGCACACTGTTCAAAACGAAGCATTGGGTTCTGCGCCACACGCTTCAGTAAACTTGGTTCAATTGAGCTGATTTCTCGACGTATTTTTTCTTTTAAAATCACAAGACATTGCGGATTGTCATTTTAAACCCTCTTTTTTTAAGTAGCCCCATAAAAAATGCATGGGAGTAAGATTAGTTGCGATATCTGGAATCGATCTAAATACCAACTCTGACGGGATGGCACTGGCTCTAAAGACACTCATTGAGTGGAGCGAAGAGAACGGGTTATCTATCAACCCTTCTAAAACGGAGCTCGTACTGTTCTCGAACAAGTACAAGATTCCTTCATTTAAACTTTCGACGCTGAACGGGGTGATACTGACTTTGTGGAATAGTGCAAAATATCTAGCAGTCATTCTGGACAGTAAGCTGTCCTGGAGGCCGAACGTAGAGGCGAGGGCGGCGAAGGCACAGACTGCGGTGTATGTGTGCAAACGCGCCATTGGTAGAACCTGGGGACTCAGTCCCCGTAATGTAAGCTGGCTCTACAGGGCGGTAATAAAGGCGGTTCTATTTTATGGAGCCATGGTCTGGTGGAAGGCTATGGACTCTGTCACGAATCGTTGTCGTATTGAAAGAGCGCACGTTGGGTTGAAATGGTTCAAAAGTGACGCTTAATTGATTTTTTAAAATTAGATTTTTGTATTAATATTTGGTTTCGGATAAAACTAGATAAAATTCTACATCACTATGTCAATTTTCAAGTATCTAGTCAGCTGACGTGTGAAAGTACAAAATTTTTTGCAATTTTTAAAAAAAAGCGAAATAAGTAAAATTTTGCATTAAACGAGTCCGTAATTTCCAAATTTAACGTTAACAAAGTGTTATTTTAAGAATGGAACCTTCAACTTCAGGTATTAAAGTATACAAAAATGATTTAGTGTTTTTGAAAATATGTCTGAAAATATTTTTGACGATTTTTTTAAAAAAGGTCCGAAATTGGCCTATTTTTGATGTTTCGTGAACCATAACTTCTAAGTAAGTTAAGGTTGGGTTTTGAGTCTTATATTTTCGAAAAGTATGAAATCTTAGCTTACTATTGCAAAAAAGAAAATTGGCGGTTTTGTTGCTCCATTTTTTGCTATTAACATTTTTCTGTTTGAAGTCGTGTTTTTTAAAGTCATGTATTTAACAAAACTAAAGTTCGTTCAATACTTACTATTGTTGTTATTGTTGTCGGAGATAGGTGCGTGAACAAGTATCAGTCATCTTTATTCACGAGAGTGTTCACAGAAAGAAAACTCGCTTTCTAAAATCAAGAATTTTATTCTTGAATTTATCCAAAGTATTTCTTGAAATTTTTAAGTACGATCCTTACTTACATTTTCTGAAATCAAGCCTATTTGGATTGTTTCAACAAATTAAGCAGAAAAAAGCTTGTTGTTTTAATATATTATTTTACATTTGAAAACAAAGTGTCTCGGTGGCCTAGAGGTAACGCGCTCAGCTTCGGTAAGTACAAAAAATTAAATTTTAAAATTATAAATATAAAGTATCTATAAAATAAAAATAAAATATAAAATTCTCTTCTTCTTTAATAAAGGTCCATAAGTCAAAACAATGGCATTTCGTTGTCGAATTAATCCCGTTTACAGCTTAAATCAATCTTTTTTTGGCTTCATCAAGTATAGTTCCCAACTTAAATCAATCCTTTTTTGACTTAATTGTGGCTAAATGTAAGAAATTCGTACTTGAAAACTTTTACTTGGAGTAAGAAATTTCGTACTTGATTTAAGAAAAACCGTACTCACCGTACTTTTGACACCGCTATGGCTTGATTTAAGTAAAGTTTTCTTAGATAATTTTTTGTGTGTTAAAATGGTTTTGTATGACTCCTGCAATACATAAATTTTTAATTCATGGTCCCGAAATCATAAAATATGCCCTTTTACCGATTGGAGAACTTTCAGAAGAAGCTCAGGAAAACAGAAATAAGGATTTTAAAAATTATAGGGAACATTTTGCTCGCAAATCCAGCCGAGAAAAGTCGAATGAAGATATTTTTAATAGATTTTTTCTCAGTTCAGATCCATTCTTATCTAGTATTAATAAACAAAATGAGCGGAAAGAAAAGCAACAATTATTAAATTCCGAAATACAGCTTTTGCTATCGCCTATTATTTTTCAAGAATTACATGAAAGTGAGAGTAATGATAGCAAATAATATGGTTTCTTTTTAAGTGTATGACAATTATTGATAAACAAAAAAAATTATAAAAATTTATTTCGTTACTTTTTTAAAAAAGTTGTAGAATTCTCAAAATCTTTCAAAACCCAAATTCAGACTTTACATCAAACTTATATTCATATTTAGGCAAAATATATATATATTTTTTTTATTTTTTAGAAAGAAGACAATATAAGCTTTTGTTTGCTTCTAATTTTTTAAAAAAATCACTTTTCATTTTAAAGTTACGGCGAAAATTCTGAAACAAACTATAATTTTCCGAAAAATAAAAATGTCTATAAAATCGTGTATCTTTTTTTCAGAATATGTATTTTTATGCAAATTTAACGATTTGACAAAAAAAAATTAAATTACGGCTCCCATGAATTAATCGCCACTTTCGGTGCCATCGAACCCACTGTGGAGCCATGCGCAATGCGGCGATCCTGATAACAGGCGCAATGAGGACGACTCCGACTAGGTCACTTTTTAACCTACTTAACTGGCTCCCAGCGGATCTTCTAGCGAGAAAGCTGGCGCTGAACACCGCGATAAGGCTGCATGCTGTGAGGATGGAAGCACAGGACAAGCGGCCACGCGAGTATTATCGGGACGGTCGATATTGTTCCCGATCTGATTGACTACTGCACACCGGAACCTTTCATTCGCAGAAAATTCTCCTTCGTTGTTTCAGAGGGAGAGGCGGGTGAATTGATCTCTTCGGGACCCGTCGATCTGGAAGTATATATGCCTCCACCAACTGGTGTTCATTGTTCAGGCAGGAGTCCAGATTTCATTCAGTCTTTCGAACGAATGCAGTGTTCTGCAGGCTGAATTGTCGGCGCTATGCAAGGCGGCTAACTGGCTACGGTATTACAAGATATTCGGCAGGAATATCGGGATCTTCACTGACAGCCGTGCTGCCATCAGGTCCAATACTGATGTATATTCAACATCACAACTAGTCCGTGAATGCCGGGCATCCTTGAACTGGATGGCGATGCATTCTGGTATCACCTTGGCGTGGGTGAGGGGACACGGGACCAATGCGGGTAACTGTGCTGCTGATGCACTTGCCAGAAATGGAGCCGGATTGGATAATCGGACAATTGACCACTTTTGTGGCATCCCCCTCTCCTCTTGCAAATCCCGCGTGGATGAATATTCTCGGAGAATTGCAGGGGCTAGATGGTCTGACGAGCCCAGGTTTGGAACTACTCGGATAACCTGGCCGAGAATGAATCCGAGCCGTTAGAGGTATCTCCTTGATCTGGATAGGAGAAGGATAAGGGGCACCGTGGCTGCAATCACCGGCCATTGCCGATTTGGCACTCATGCCGAAAGATTGGGATTGCCTTGGAACGACTTCTGTAGAAGCTGTCGAGACGAAGAGGAGACTGAAAGCGTACAGCACCTCTTGTGCTTTTGTCTGGCGCTGGAGGACATTCGGATCAGGCACTTTGGTATCAGTAGACTGAATAGCCTGTCAGACGTGGCCAACATTGGCCTAGCCAACCTGGCGTCCTTTATCAGGGATAGCGGTTGGTTCGGGGACAGCGGCCAATATGGGGCGACTACCGCTGACTTTCTTTCTATCTCTCTATCTTTACTTCTATCTGATCTAATCTAATTTATCTTTTTCTTCCCCAGGTATCACATAGGGAACGAGAAAACGGACCCAAGTGGGCTGCACAACTATCACTTCCGCAGCCGCCTGTTCTACCTAACCTAACCTAACCTAGATCGGGCGACCTGGGTGGCCATGTGATGTACCCAAAGCGACTGACTAGTTTTTGGGGAAAATTTTCCCGAAGCAAATTCATCGAAGCTCTGGCTGTGTGTGCAGCCGCTCCATTCTGTTAAAACAAAGTGTGTGAAGAGTATGATGGATAAGCTCGCAGGTTTGGCAAAAGGAATTCCGTAATCATGCGTCAAAAATTTTCACCGTTGACATTCGTCGCCTGGCCTCGAGAATTTTCGAATAAATGATCAAATTATCTCATGCGTGGAAAAGGCATACTGCTAACTTCACGTGCTTTTACGTGAGAATTGATTGATCCTGGTGGCTCACAGGGATCAATCAACAATCGAAATGAGTCACAAGGATATAAAATATAAAAAAAACACTAACCACCTTAAAAAGAATATCGCTTGTAACTGATAGCTTTATTCACATAATTCTAGTGTTTATATATGTAGGTTAAACAGATAAATATTGCGTGTTTGCCAAAACCAAACATATATTCTCAAGCACACAACTGTTTTTTATTTACACTAAATTATTTTTTCAGACATTGGATTATTTAAGCACTAGATAGCCGGGTGTTAAATATATGTCTGCACGTTCGTGAGAACAAATATTAGAGTGTTTGTAAAAGGTATGCGGTTGCACTAAATTATTTTCGCAGACGTTTAATTGTTTAAGCACCAGATCGCAGGGTGTTGAATATCGGTTTGGGTGTTCGTAAAAACAAATAATTCAGTGTCTGGTAATACGAAACCGCACTTATGCCCTTTAAAAGATTGTTTTTGTTTGATAAATTAAAAAAAAAATCTAAAGAAGTAACACACACAAACAGTTACCCTGAGCAATGCAATGGTTTTTGATGTTTCAATCGAGGATTGTGGATTCTTGGAGATCAGTAACGGCAGTTTTGCTTTTTGACGGGGCCGAGGAAGTAAAAATTACCCTCGTCGCTTCAAAAAGATGGGATTTACAGTGCGAAAACGTTCCAACATCGTCTCACAAATTTTTTTTTCATAAATCAAAGTCACTTTCAGTTTTTGAACAGTTTATGTTTTAAAAGGATGGAACTTCAGATCCAATTTTAAAATTTCATAAATATTCGCTCTTGGAAGTCCCAAAGATGCTGCTCCTTTTTTGTATTGAAAGTTGTGAATTTTCGTCTAATCTACTTTTAACTACTACAATGTTTTCGGGAGTCCTTGAATATCGACCGAATCCTGGCCGTGGGACATTCATAGCCGAAGCAGATGCGCGGAATCTCTGCACCTACGAACGAATTAAATTTACACTTTGAACAAAATCGTTGACAAGCAATTACGTCAGAAGCATCTCTCTTAAAAAATGTCTCCACAGCGACCGCGCGATGCTCACTCGACTACTGCGACATTGGGACTGACAAATCCGCACAATATATAAAGGTGGTGGCACATAGAATCCGTCGTACGTCATACTTCGCCTTTTTTAACTGACATTAACGTAACAACGCAAGAGGTTAGCACATAGAATCCTTTATAAACGGATGTTAAATCAGCTGATTTTAAAAAACTTTATGGCCGCGTGCAAAAACAACTAATCATGGCGCAATAATGTATCAGGTGTTGGTAATTCTACAACAACAAAATTTGGTAAATATAATTATTGTTTTTGTTGGCTCCGTTGTCAAAAAAAGATATGTAAAAGTAAACAACTTTGACTACCAAGAGTCGATTTATGCATGAAAAAAGTAGGTCAGTTGTGTTCGTAACACCATCTGGTACACATAATTTCACCATGCAACTAATCAAAATTAAGGTTATGAACCAGCTGGTAGTTGTCAAAGTACTTGACGTACGTTAAAAGTTACCCAACTTTAGTACGTTGCGTTGAAGGAGACGTACTGAATGTGACATTGTTCATAATAAAACATGTTTTTCAACTTAGCTGTCAGTTAAAAAAGGCGAAGTATGACGTACGACGGATTCTATGTGCCACCGCGTTAATTCCAACAGCGCCACCCTCTCCCTCCGCACTTTTTGAAATAATCGTATAAAAACATTTAAATTTGCCAACACACACCCTAAATAATGACCTAAAGCAATGTCGCCATATGCTTTGGTTTAATGGATGAAATTTCGCTGCGAACTGAAATCATCTGAACATTAAAACGGTCACTTTTCGCATTTATAAGGTTTATCTCTAAAATTACAAAGTAACACATGGACTATTTGTTTCTAAATATAAATTGATTAATTTGGAAAATAGGCCTAAAAATACTTTTACCTCTATTTATCGCATTTGTTACATGATACTCACAAACATATACATACATATGTATTCTGTTTTTTTCTTTTCATTTTACTTACCTTTTTGTAAATTTTTTCACAATGAATACCTTATTATACCCTTCACATAAGTGATAAGGGTATATATCTGTGGACTTTTGACAAAAGCACTTATTTGAAAAAAGTGAATTTTAAAGGAGAGCAAAAAAACTACTTTAACATCGCAAAAAACGTCGTGATTATTATCTGAAAAGTTTTAAAACCTTAAATGTAAAGTAAGTTAGCTGAATTATTTTCCAATATTGAATTTTCGCAGGTACTTGCGATGTTAAAGTTGTTTTTTTGCTCTCCTTTAAAATTAACTTTTTTCAAATAAGTGCTTTTGTCAAAAGTCCACAGATATAAGTTTGTCATTCCGCTTGTAATTCCTTTATTATCCATTTGGGAACCCATAAAGTGTATATATTCTGGATCCTTATATATAGGGAAGCCGATTTAGCGATGTCCGTCTGTCCGTGTTATGGTTGAAATCAACTTTCTAAAGCCCCCCGATATCGCATAGACCCGAATGTGGTATCAAACTGTCACAGATAGTCGCGAGAAAATCGGTATTGAAATTCAGCAAAATCGCTCGATAAATGACCGAGATATAAGCAAAAAACCAAGACTACCTCGGTTTTTTGAGTCTACAACAACAACAAAGAACATACTTTTACATGTAATAATATAAAAACAATAAACAAAAAACAAGTAAGAGCGTTATATTCGGCTGTGCCGAATCTTATATACCCTTCACATTGACCTTTCGCAATCCCAAACATTTTTTTCTTTGTAACCATTTTTTACTTATGAAATATTTCTAATTTTTAAATTGGGGTCGGTGTCATTTTTTAACGCTCCACGGGTGACGGGGAAGTTGTAGGGGTTTTTATCCTAATTTTTACAAATTTTATATGGCAGCCCACTTAGAGGGTGAAGATACGGGGTAAGTATATTTTAGGAATATGTTTTGGAGGGGAAACTAATGGGGGTCGGTCGTACATTTTATTGCTCTAAGGCGAATTCTGAAGAAGTTGTGGGCATTTTAATATCATTTTTGTAAATTTTGTATGGCAACCCCATTAGGGCGTGGAGAGACGGGGTAAATATATTCTAGGAACATACTTGGGAGGGCAAACTAATGGGGGTCGGTCGTAAACTTTATTGCTCTAAGGCCAACTCTGAAGGAGTTGTGGGCATTTTTACATCATTTTTGTAAATTTTGTATGGCAACCCCCTTAGGGCGTTGAGATAGGGGGTAAGTATGTTCCAGGAATATGTTTGGGAGAAGAAACTAATAGGGGTCGGTCGTACACTTTATTGCTCTAAGGCCAACTCTGAAGGAGTTGTGGGCATTTTCATTTCCTTTTTGTAAATTTTGTATGGCAATCCCCTCAGGGCGTGGAGATAGGGGGTAAGTATATTCTAGGAATATGTTTGGGAGAAGAAATTAATGGGGGTCGGTAGTACACTTTATTGCTCTAAGGCCAACTCTGAAGAAGTTGTGGGCATTTTCATATCATTTTTGTAAATTTTGTATGGCAACCCCCTCAGGGCGTGGAGATAGGGGGTAAGTATATTCTAGGAATATGTTTGGCAGAAGAAATTAATGGGGGTCGGTAGTACACTTTATTGCTCTAAGGCCAACTCTGAAGAAGTTGTGGGCATTTTCATATCATTTTTGTAAATTTTGTATGGCAACCCCCTTCAGGCGTGGTGATAGAGGGTAAGTATGTTCTAGCAATATGTTTGGGAGGGCAAACTAATGGGGGTCGGTCGTACACTATTTTTGCTCTAAGGCCAACTCTAAAGAAGTTGTGGGCATTTTATCATTTTTGTAAATTTTGTATGGCAACCCCATTAGGGCGTAGAGATAGGGGGTAAGTATGTTCTAGGAATATGTTTGGGAAAAGAAACTAATAGGGGTCGGTCGTGCACTTTATTGCTCTTAGGCCAACTCTGAAGAAGTTGTGGGCATTTTCATATCATTTTTGTAAATTTTCTATGGCAACCCCCTCAGGGCGTGGAGATAGAGGGTAAGTATATTCTAGGAATATGTTTGGGAGTAGAAATTAATGGGGGTCTGTGATACATTTTTTTCCTCTTCGGGCGAGTCCGGGGAAGTTAAAGCGGTTTTTACCTTAATTTTTAAAATTTTGTATGGCAACCATGTCAGGGGCTGGAGATAGAGGGTAAGTATGTTCCACAAAAATGTTTGGATGGAAAAAATAATTCGGGTCGGTCTTACATTTTACCTATCTAGGGGAACCCTGGAAGCCGTAGGAGCGATTTTAAAAATTTTTAAATTAAGCTTTGTATGGCAACCCTGTTGTATGTATGAACACTAATACTAATAAAATTTTTGTTTTGGATATGTTTCAATAATATAGACATGACTGATTCTGTTTTTTTCTTTTTTTGTTGTTCTTTTATTATTACATGTAAAAGTATGTTCTTTGTTGTTGTTGTAGACTCAAAAAACCGAGGTAGCCTTGGTTTTTTGCTTATATCTCGGTTTTTTATCGGTTTTTGCTGAATTTCAATACCGATTTTCTCGCGACTATCTGTGACAGTTTGATACCACATTCGGGTTTATGCGATATCGGGGGGCTTCAGAAAGTTGATTTCAACCATAACACGGACAGACGGTCAGACGGACAGACGGCCATCGCTAAATCGGTTTCCCTATCTATAAGGATCCAGAATATATATACTTTATGGGGTCCCAAATGGATAATAAAGGAATTACAAACGGAATGACAAACTTATGTATACCCTTATCACTTATGTGAAAGGTATAACAACAAAAAAAGAAAAAAACAGAATCAGTCATGTTTATATTATTGAAACATACCCAAAACAAAAATTTTATTAGTATAAGTGTTCATATATATAACAGCGTTGCCATACAAAGCATAATTTAAACATTTTTAAAATCGCTCCTACGGCTTCCAGGGTTCTCCTACAAATGTAAAATGTAAGACCGACCCAAATTATTTTTTCCATCCAAACATTTTTGTGGAACATACTTGCTCTCTATCTCCAGCCACTGACATGGTTGCCATACAAAATTTAAAAAAAGAGGTAAAAACCGCTACAACTCCCGGAGTCGCCCGTAGCTGAAAAAAATGTATAACAGACCCCCATTAGTTTTTCCTCCCAAACGTATTCCTAGAGCATACTTACCTCCTATCTCTACGCCCTAAGTGGGTTGCCATACAATATTTACAAAAATGATGTAAAAATGCCCACAACTTCTTCAAAGTTGACCTTACAGCAATTAAGTGTACGACCGACCCCCATTAGTTTTCCCTCCCAAACATATTCCTGAAATATACTTACCCCCTATCACCACGCCCTTAGGGGGTTGCCATACAAAATTTACAAAAATGATATGAAAATGCCCACAACTTCTTCAGAGTTGGCCTTAGAGCAATAAAGTGTACGACCGACCCCCATTAATTTCTTCTTCCAAACATATTCCTAGAATATACCTACCCCCTATCTCCACGCCCTGAGGGGGTTGCCATACAAAATTTACAAAAATGATATGAAAATGCCCACAACTTCTTTAGAGTTGGCCTAAGAGCAATAAAGTGTACGACCGACCCCCATTAATTTCTTCTCCCAAACATATTCCTAGAACATACTTACCCCCTATCTCCACGCCCTAAGGGGGTTGCCATACAAAATTTACAAAAATGATGTAAAAATGCCCACAACTTCTTCAGAATTTGCCTTAGAGTAATAAAGTGTACGACCGACCACCATTAGTTTGGCCTCCCAAACATGTTCCTAGAATATACTTACCCCCTATCTCAACGCCCTAAGGGGGTTGCCATACAAAATTTACAAAAATGATGTAAAAATGCCCACAACTCCTTCAGAGTTGGCCTTAGAGCAATAAAGTGTACGACCGACCCCTATTAGTTTCTTCTCCCAAACATATTCCTAGAACATACTTACCCCCTATCTCAACGCCCTAAGGGGGTTGCCATACAAAATTTACAAAAATGATGTAAAAATGCCCACAACTCCTTTAGAGTTGGCCTTACAGCAATAAAGTGTACGACCGACCCCCATTAGTTTGCCCTCCCAAACATATTTCTTGAATATACTTACCCTCTATCACCACGCCTTAAGGGGGTTGCCATACAAAATTTACAAAAATGGTATGAAAATGCCCACAACTTCTTTAGAGTTGGCCTAAGAGCAATAAAGTGTACGACCTACCCCCATTAATTTCTTCTCCCAAACATATTCCTAGAACATACTTACCCCCTATCTCCACACCCTAAGGGGGTTGCCATACAAAATTTACAAAAAGGATATAAAAATGCCCACAACTCCTTCAGAGTTGGCCTTAGAGCAATAAAGTGTACGACCGATCCCTATTAGTTGCTTCTCCCAAACATATTGCTAGAACATACTTACCCCCTATCTCCACGCCCTAAGGGGGTTGCCATACAAAATTTACAAAAATGATGTAAAAATGCCCACAACTTCTTCAGAATTTGCCTTAGAGTAATAAAGTGTACGACCGACCCCCATTAGTTTGCCCTCCCAAACATGTTCCTAGAATATACTTACCCCCTATCTCCACGCCCTAATGGGGTTGCCATACAAAATTTACAAAAATGATATGAAAATGCCCACAACTTCTTCAGAATTTGCCTTAGAGCAATAAAGTGTACGACCGACCCCCATTAGTGTTCCCTCCTAAACATATTTCTAGAATATACTTACCCTCTATCTCCACGCCATAAGGGGGTTGCCATACAAAATTTACAAAAATGATGTAAAAATGCCCACAACTTCTTTAGAGTTGGCCTTAGAGCAATAAAGTGTACGACCGACCCCTACTAGTTTGTTCTCTCAAACATATTCCTAAAACATACTTACCCCCTATCTCCACGCCCTAAGGGGGTTGCCAAACAAAATTTACAAAAAGGATATGAAAATGCCCACAACTCCTTCATAGTTGGCCTTAGAGCAGTAAAGTGTACGACCGACTCCCATTAGTTTGCCCTCCCAAAAATGTTCCTGGAATATACTTACCCCCTATATCCACGCCCTTATGGGGTTGCCATACAAAATTTTCAAAAACCATATGAAAATGCCCACAGCTTCTTCAGAATTTGCCTTAGAGCAATAAAGTGTACGACCGACCCCCATTAGTTTCCCCTCCAAAACATATTCCTAGAATATACTTACCCCGTATTTCCACCCTTTAAGTGGGTTGCCATACAAAATTTGTAAAAATTAGGTTAAAAACCCCTACAACTTCCCCGTCACCCGTGGAGCGTTAAAAAATGACACCGACCCCAATTTCAAAATTAAAAATATTTCATAAGTAAAAATATGGTTACAAAGAAAAAAAAGTTTGGGATTGCGAAAGGTCAATGTGAAGGGTATATAAGATTCGGCACAGCCGAATATAGCGCTCTTACTTGTTTTTAATTTATGTGCACTGTTTAATTAACTTTTGAATTCTGCTGCTGCGTGGTTAAACTCTGACGCATAAATTACCTGTTGTTTAATATTATTAAATTTTTTGCCTCTTTGATGCAAAAACGAGAACCAGAGATATTGTTTGTTTTTTTGGGATATCGATCTCCTTAGCAGTTTTGTTGACAAACACCAGAACACAATACCGTTTATAAATATTTGGCGAAAAGTTAACACAGAACAATTTTTTTATTGTACCATCAAAAATTCATCGCGAACATTCATTTATACATATATTTATTTAACAACAGTTTAGCTAATGTTTTTGTTTCGAAAATTCCCGCTAATAGCGAATCTTTGCTTTTGGCAAATCTCTGGTCAAGCGGGTAGACTAAACCAAAAAATTTGTTGTGCAGCAAGAGGATATCCATGAGGATGAATTCAAATGAGGGAAGAATTGCGAAAATTCTTTTGACGAAAAATGTGGTAGTGGCTGTGGATGATACTCACGTTAAACTTATTGCTTCAATCGTAAATGATACTACGGCATACATTTTATGATTGTGGGCAAACCTTAAAGTATGACATTTTTCTTATAAATGAAATGCTACAGATATGTGATCATGAGCAAAAAAATAAGATTTTTTTAAACACAATATCTTGAAACTAGTCACGACTCTCACATATGAAAAACGAACCCTGCAAAAAATCTCCTTCAATCAAAATAGAAAAAACTCACCCGTTTTAGGTTAATATAAATAAAGAGTTCTCTTGCAACCATGGCTATTATTGCCCTTCAGAGAGCCAGTAACTTAGTCGCGGAAAATAAAGTATTAATCCTGCACATTAAAAGAAAAAATTACCTAAGAAAGAACCATTTGAATATTTAAAGCATTTTTTAGATGCTTAAACAATTAGAGGAGACTACATTATGATCCAGAGAAAGCGGCGAAAACCAATAATTTCTGCTGCGCACTTTACAAAATTAGACTTTGTTATAATTTAACAGGCGAAGAGATGAATATGCCGAAGAAAATGCAATAAACAGTCCCATTGAAAATTAAATTAGCGACAAAGCAAACGAAATAAGAAAGCAAAACAACAATATTTTCAACTTTTACTTCAGTCTCATTTTATTAAGAAAATAAAATAATAATAAAATAAAAAATGAAATAAATAAACAAATACATAAATAAAAAAAACAATCACAATTTAAATTTTTATGAAACAGCAAACTTAGTGTGCATAGCCACATAGCCATTTTATATAATTAGTTTAATTTTAACTGCTTGTTAAATTTATTAATTTCAAGCTTTAAAGTTTCTTCCTAAGTGCAATTTTTTTTATTAACAGTTACGTCATTGCTTCGTTGTGTCTCTTTTGTTCTAAAAGCTGCAGTTCAAGGAGATTTGTCTGTTTTTTCTTTTCATCGCTAAATGTGTATGTGGCTCTTTTTATATCCTTCATAACTTTAAATTGCTCCTTGTTGTGACGGGACTCCCTAATTTTTTTTATGTTACTTTGTCCTTGAAACAGTTCTGCCTTTACTTACTTTCAATTTCTTTTTAAAGGCTGTGTAATATATGCGAAAGAACTACTCTTTTCTTTAGCTTTTTATGACCAGTTTCCTGTGCTGCAATGGTTTCATTAGGAAAAAAACTGCTTGCAATATTATAAGATCGTCTTCAACCTACAGATCTACTTCTGAACGGTGTGAAACGACATCCATTTTCGACAAAGAATTTCTTGAAGTGTCAGAATTTCGGACCCTTGGCATTTCATAAACGGGCATCTAGTTTTAAAAATGTTTGTGAGGTTGACGTCTTAAACTACTTATCTACGAATCAGATTATGCAAGCAAATTATGCAAAACATCAGTATTTGTATAAATTCAATTGCCATTTTTATAAAACATTAATCTATATTTCCTGTTATCTTTATTACGAGCTTCTGCTTCCTCGGAGACCATACCAACAGGAAGTACCGCTGCATCAATAATCTCCTTTCTATGTATCAGTATTTTATAGACAGTTACAGGCATGTAGTACCAGCTTTATTTTTTAACAAATAGCTCAGCCGTATCCCACGAAAATTTTTGAAAGTTTACAGTTTAAATTTTCTGGCCACATGTTATTATCTGAAGAACAATTCAGAAGCGATCTATGAGTTTTTCATTAACACCTATTATATCAGCAAGAAGTACAGGGTTGAGAAAGAAACGCCTTGAGGTATTGCCATCGTTCGAAGAGCCAGCAAGCTTATTCGTTTATTTAATGCCGCCTGAACTCAATTCATGTTTTTTGTTTAAAAACCTTGTTTTTTTCTTTGAGCTCAGGCCACTTTTTGAAAGGTATGTTATAAGCTAGACGGAGTATTCACTTTATTAATTTCATTTGAGAGTTTTATAATGAAATGGCCAATTCTTTTCTTTGAAATTATGTCCAAATCGTTCATTTCTGAGAGTTTTGCTTTACAAATATAACATACAGCTGCTGAAGCAGTATTTGTAACGGACTGAACCGTTTTGCCATATAGCATCATGAACATTGGGTCTTACACTGAATTATTTGCCGCATACTACAACATTCGTTTTCTCCAAAGCAGCAATATCGGACTTCATGTTCTCAACAACCACTAAAAGTTTTTCTTTAGTCTCTTTTGTGAATTCAACCAAAATTGGACGACTGTACCTTGTTGATGATGAACTTTTATTATGCCAGTATGTATCTTTTTTAGTGTCTGATTTTAAACTTAAAGGTATCGTCGATGCTAATAGCAGACTTCTGTCGCTTGCATTAGTCGGCAAACACTGATTGTACTCTGCATGATCAGAAGATCCATCGCAACCCCACTTCGACGTAAGAGTGTATTTTAATTTTTGCATATCATTACCTTTTTCGCGCAAAAAACTTTCAAAAAGAGGTTTTGTGGTGTGATCCATCAAACTTTGCAAGCTTACAGAAGCTTCATTTTCATATAACATTTTTTCTTCTCTTTTAGTACCTTTAATATAAAGTGGTAAAATATCATATATCCCCCTTTTTGAAAAACATATTTTACTGTCTCCTACTGATGTTTTGTTAACTCTGCCCCCATATATATGGTTGTGATTAATTTTTTGCTCTCGTTGCTGCACTTGCCATTAGTAATTGTTGTTAGGTGTACTGGGATGCTAAATCAGCAGCTTTGTACCTTTTACTACGTTCTTTGCAATCATCAAATTCCTTAACAGGTCTTCCTTTTCTCTTTGAACAACTAGGTTGATCATCAGCAAGTGATGGGTGCCCCGGTAGATCAGTGGTACGTGCACGAGTCTACCAGTCTGGGGGTTGTGGGTTCGATTCCCACCAGAGACCCTGGTAAGTTTGCTTCATTTTTCTGTTCTCAACCTGTTCTATCTGCTTCTCCAGGTAACCGAATTAAGCGGACCCAAGTGAGCTGTATCCTTTCCTTCAGCGGCTGCCTGTTCTACCTAACCTAACCTATCAGCAAGTGATACTTCAAATACATATGTCTAAAAAAATGTTTTGGCATTTAAAATTTACAATAGGTGATTTTTGTTTTAGACCTTACTCTTTAGCCAAGCACAATTTTTCTTAAAAATACGAATTTTTTGTATATTATTATTAATATCAAACTTATTTTTTTTTTTTGCAAAATGACCAACTACTTACTGTCTGATAATAGTACTGACGTTATAAAAATGTATATTTCTATAACATTTTAAATATTGTTCTTTAATAAATAAGTCTATTTTTCCAAATTTTACACACAAAAAATTCTATAGGTTATATTGCCCAAAAACATAGTATGAATTCAACTAAAAAAAGGGTAGAATGGCAGTAACTATGTTCCTAAGGTAATATGCCTTAAATTTAAATTGGTTTTCATGTTCGAAAAATCAACTAAAAAATTAGTCAAAGTTACTTACAAACTTTATTAAACTAACAATGAAAGCAAAGTACATTACCCTTATATCTGAGCAAAATTTACCTTTTTTAAATTAGCTAATCTCCAAACCAAATTAAAAACTTTTTATTTTGACTCACAATATTTTATTGAAAATTGCGCATATTACACATTTACTTTTATCTATGCGGGTTGTTCAAAACGTAAATTTGTTTCGAAAGTTGAATTAAGCACGTAAAAAAATTTCAAAACTTTAAAAAACAAAATTCCATGGTTACATGCCCTTTTTTCCTCTTACTTTTTGGGCACTGTCGAAACAAATTTAACCTCTGGAACATACCTGAGAGGAAAGTCATTACCAGATTCCAACGGAAATCTTGAATTCCTTTTTTACCGAAGCAAAGAAACAGGGTTTGAATTTTGGGGGAACTGTTCTGTTGATAAGAAATTCGTTTTTTTTTTTAACCTAGATTAACAACAAATGTGTTAAATTACTTACTTTTTAAATCATCTCCAATAATTGCCTCCGCATTTGCTTAATTTATATAAATACATTTTTTACGCACCTTCATTTTCTAAAACATTTTTTTACCAGTGACAACTAAAAAAATATAAAAAAACAGTAAAAAATAATTTTGAAGGCGATACCTAATTCGCTTAAGGTACCTTTACACGGTAATACATATCCAACATTAGCTTGGATTTTTTGTTAAATTAAAATGAAATTACCTTTTTGACTCAGTTAGTAAAACTTAGTTTTTCGTTTTCATACAAAAAGAAATTAACTAGCGAGGTTTGTTAATATAACCTTGATTATTTTTTGTGTGTATGTCTGTTATATTTCTTTTTGTACAAATTTTCAATATTTCGCACTCCGTTATGTGGCATCATCAGGAGGTTATTTCAATTAATTTTTATAATTTTCATAATAGTTTTAAAATTAGCTTTTGGCTTTTTGGTTAGCAATTTTTAAATAACGGCAATAACATTAACAAATTTTGTATATAAGCATAAACTTCGAAATATATTTGTGAAATTGAAATAACCTCGTGATGATGCCACACAACAAAGTGGCAAAATATTGAAAATTTTTACAAAAATAAAAATAATAGACTTAAAGATTAAAAATAGACTTATTTATTAATATTAAAAAGGTCAAAAAACTAGAAAAAACAGATATTGTTCTTTAATATAAAAAAATTTAAATTGTTTTCAAAATCCACCACTTTATTTAAAAATAATTAATGTGTGCATATATAAAAATAATGTGTACTTAAACATTATTTTACATTAACTCTAAATCATTTAAATGAGCCGTGTACCAAAAAAGAAATCATACATAGTATATTATAAAACGGCAAAGCCTTTTGTGCATGAACTTGGTTGCACTGATTATTATTATCACTCAACAAAATTTATTTCCAGAGAGAATTTTTTTTGCTCTCTTTCAAAATGAGTGAAAAAAAAGTATGTTAACTTCTCCCACGTGTGTTCCAATAATATCAACGTGACTGATTCTGTATTAATAGCGGAAATCACTCTTCGATGCATATTTGCAATGTTAGCAAATATGCTATATTTTTCTGTTACAAAGCGTGAGTGTCTATTTAATGCGTTTAGAAAATTCATTATAACAGCTGAGCTTTGATAATAGAGAAGTAAACAAAAAAAGCAAAAAAATTTTTAAAAATTTGGTTTAAAGTTTACAAGACGAAATATAATGCCTAAAACAACAGGAAAAAAACAAATCATAAATTTTTTGATAAAAAATGCGGTTGATGAAATTGATTTTAAAGAGATTTTAATGGACGAAGGTAAATTGAGTCGATGTAAGTTATCTTGCACAGAAGACTAATAATTTTTATGTATAGATTCATATGATGATCAATTAGTGGATACAATCTTTGATGAGCTCATCTAACAATGTTCCAAGTGGCATCGATTTGCGTTGTTTCTAAAAGCTTCCTGTAAAAAATTTGCGCTGTCGGCCTCTAAAAAGGAAAATAGTTTTTCAAGTTGATATTAGTAAAGAATGAACAACAAACCTCAAATTCTCTATTTTCTTGCAAATATTCAAGTATTTTTTTAATTTCACTATCGCTCCACCTCTTGTTGTTTGATTTTTGTTTCATATTTTTAATTTTATTTTTTATTTCTTCACTATTCATTTTTCTGTTTGTTATTTATTTGTTTGTTTACAAAGTTGATAAAGTATCTTTGCTGCGGCAACAAGGTAAGCCGCCGCCAACATTTATACTACAACACCGCCGCTAAATTTTTTTAATTCAACCAAGTTTTATTGGTTTTCTGTAAATTAGGTAAAAAAAATAATATAGATGATATGACATTTGTTTAGTTTTTTAATTTTAGTATTTTACCAATATTTCTTTGAGCAGTCTGCGCTCAAATTTAAAACCTCTATAAAAAGTTTTTGTGGCGGCTCCGTCGCCGTTAAACTATGTAGGCGTAGATCTTAAGTTGTTGTGAATGTAAACATGAAACGAAAAACACAGCTGTTTTAGAATTGCAAACTTTAGCAAACTAGCCATTTGCAACGATTTTTGGTGATGCATATTTGCTTTAGTGTTGCAAAATACAGTTTCATATATTTTGTTGTTGTGGTATTGCAAACGCTTGCACTTATGCTAGATTTGCAAGACGTGCTAGGTTTGCAAGGGCAGTTTGCACCGAAGCGTGATTTCCGCTATTATTTTTTTTTTTGTTGTTTTTATTATTACATGCATAAGTACTATGCTCTTTGTTGTTGTTGTAGACTAAAAAAAGAAGGTAGTCTTGGTTTTTTGCTTATATCTCAATCAATTATCGGGCGATTTTACTGAATTTCAATACCAATTTTCTCGCAACTATCTCTGACAGTTTGATACCACTTACGGGTCAATGCGATATCGGGGGCTTCAGAAAGTTGAGTTCAACAATAACATGGACAGACGGACATCGCTAAATAGGCTTCCCTATCTATAAGGATCCAGATTATATATACTTTATGGGGTCCCAAATTGATAATAAAGAAATTACAAACTTATATATACCCTTATCACTTATGTGAAGGGTAAAAAAACGAACAAATATTTATAATTTCATTTACATTTTTACGTACAACTTAATTTTTTTTATATAATATATTAAAAATTTGCAATATACCCAACTAATTCTTGAATTTTAAGATAAACAAAAATCAGCTGGTTTTAAAGTTCTTGTCCGCACTTGCACAAAGAAAAAGTTCGGTCAAATTTGTACAGGAAATGAAAAATAATAACGATGATGTCAATGTTTTGTTCTTGGTCAGTCATCGTTGTCAAAGAAAATGTATGCTCAACCATGTCTACCATCAAGGTCATGGCGCAATAATTTATCAGGTGGTGTTGATTTTACAACAACAAAATTTGGTGAATAAAATTTTCGTTTTTGTTGTAGTTTTCGTTGGCTCGGTTGTCAAAAAAAGATATGTAAATGTAAACAACTTTGACTACCCAGCCTCGATTTATGCATGAAAAAAAAAGATCAGCTGTGCTCGTAACACCACCTGGAACAATAATTTCACCATGATCAAGGTGGTAATAGTTTTAGGGTGGCTAACTTATTTATTTTGACATTTAAAACCGACAAGTGAAACACAAGGCGAATTCATAGAGAAGGTAGCTCGTGCAATTTTCCTCACAATGTGTCAAAAGTTTGTCTATGTGCTTCTTCTTTAAACAAAATTACGCGTTGGTTAGATTATTAAACTAAAAATTTAAAAGAGTGTTCTTAATTAACAAATAGTAAAACCAAATGATACGTTCTTGTGCTTTGTGCAAAAAAAACACTTAAATTAATTTTATTCGCGTTTTTCTTCTGCAAATAATTTGTTTTTTTTTTAAGATGCCATATACAAATAATTTGTTTTTTTTTCAATGATGCAATATTTGTGTTTGACCTTGTATGAATTCTCCTGAGTGAAACCTTAGTCGCAAAGAGAATACTACTTGATTATTATTTAACACTATCATCTAATAAACTATAAATTGACAAAACATAAACATGAGTTCGTTCACTCCACGCCAAAAAACGTAAGCAAATTTTTTACAGTTATTCTGCTGACGTCATGTTCTTGTCCCAAAAAATGTTTGGCTCGTCAAGACGTAGAGTTAAGAACAACAATTTTAACAATTGAAAAAAAAACAGCTGATAATCAGCTGCGTCAACGAATATACCTTACTTTTTTGAACCATGAACAAAATATTTCCTTGAACTTAGGTGCTGTTTTTGGTAGCCGAATTATGTGTATTTTGTTAACAACAACAAAATACATTTAACTCGTGCCAGGACGATCACTACTCTGTCCAAAAACAGCACATTAATACGTGAAGCCGCTTTTTATCACAGAGGTAACCTTTTTATATAACGAGAATTAATTGGGGATTTTTTGAAAAATATCATCTGGTATCCCCATACTACCGAATAAACTAGGCATCACTGACAACAATTTGACATTTAAATAATGATAAATAGCGTCACGTTGTTTTCATGTTTACTACGTCTATGTATTGTGAAATTTATAACCAAAATATTAAAACATGGTTGTTGAAAACAAAACTACAAAAAATTGTAAAGAAACAAAAACAGATGGTGTGACTTTAAAAGATCCGGAAGAATCTGGAAAAAAAGGAAAAAATTGTGATGGTAGAAATGTTCTTGATAAAGAAAACACTAACAACAAAAGTGGATCGGCTTTTGAAAACAATTTGGGCACAGCACAAAAAACAAATGTAAACACAAAAGCCGGCTGCAATCAAGATATGGAAATTAATATTGGTGATGTTTATATGATAAAAAGAACCGACGGCAATCTTCATGCTGCTCAAATCATACAGTCCAGAGAGTGTGAACAAACATCTGGGCCACAACAGCTGCAAGAATACTATGTACACTATGTGGGTCTAAACCGTCGTCTGGATGAGTGGGTATCCAGAGATCGTATTACCGGCTGTTCGGAAAGTGATGCTGAAGGAACTAATGCTGCAGGTGGGCCTGATCTAATAGAACCTCTGGGAGGTAAGACAATGAAACAGTTAAGCAAAGAACAGATAGCATCTTTGGAAAATCCCTCAGCAGTAGAGAACAGTGATCGCAAATTGACCAGAAACCAAAAACGACGTCACGATGAAATAAATCATGTGCAAAAAACCTATGCTGAAATGGACCCTACTACGGCGGCATTAGAAAAAGAACACGAAGCTATCACCAAAGTAAAATATATTGACAAACTGCGTATTGGTAGATTTGAAATAGACACATGGTATTTTAGTCCATATCCAGATGAGTATGGTAAAGTTGGTACTTTGTATGTGTGTGAGTATTGCTTAAAATATATGCGTTTTCAAAAGACCTATCGTTATCACGCCTCGGAATGCAGCCAGCGACAACCACCGGGCAGTGAAATCTACCGAAAGGGCACTATATCAATATTCGAAATTGATGGTAAAGATCACAAACTTTATTGTCAAATGCTTTGCTTAATGGCAAAATTATTTTTGGACCATAAAACCCTGTACTACGACGTGGAGCCATTTTACTTTTATGTTTTATGTGAAATTGACAAGAAGGGAGCTCATATAGTGGGCTACTTTTCCAAAGAGAAGGAGTCGCCTGAAAATAATAATGTGGCTTGTATTCTTATACTGCCACCCTATCAACGAAAAGGCTATGGAAAACTTTTGATTGCATTTAGCTACGAGTTGTCTCGACGTGAAGGTGTTGTCGGCAGTCCGGAAAAGCCTTTATCCGATTTAGGACGCCTCAGTTACCGCAGTTATTGGGCCTATACTTTATTAGAACTAATGAAGGATTGCAGAACAACTACTCAAAGCATTAAAGAGCTAAGCGAGCTTAGTGGAATTACCCATGATGATATTATATACACACTACAGTCCATGAAAATGGTAAAATATTGGAAGGGTCAACATGTCATTTGTGTTACACCAAAAACTATAATTGAACATTTACAATTACCACAATTTAAGAAACCTAAATTATCTGTTGATCCTATATACTTAAGATGGTGTCCACCAAAAAGGACACCGGGAGGAAAGTTTAGCAAGAAAACTTGAGTGATTACACATATTGCTTACAATAAATAAAGCTGGAAAATATATTTTAATGCATTTCGCCTTTAATGATGTTTTATTCAAAATTAATAGTTCCATGTAGTTCTCAATATCTAAATCGGTATTAAATGCGACTTTCATATCATACGCAAACAGCATAAACATTAATTTTATAATTAGTAAGTCTATTTTTCAAGCTTAATGTCTATTTTTTTATTTATTTTTTAATATTTCGTCACTCCATTTTGTTAAATCATTAGAACGTTTTATTAAAGAATAATGTTCGTTTTTACAGTTTTAATAGTTTTCGGTTTTTTTTTTTTGTTTACAATTTTCAATGTTATTATTATGTTATTGAAAATTGTAAACAAAACAACCGAAAAACTATAATAACGAACATTAACCTTTAAAAAACTTCTAGAAAATTATATAAATGTAATTTTTTTTTTTTTTTTTTTTTTTGTTATTAATTCATTTATTCAAAAGAAATTTTGACAAATAATATAAGTGCCCCGGCGTCTCTATTAAGAACTTATGAATTAAAATAACAAAAAGAAATGGCGATGGTAAAAAACAAGAAAATTATATATAAATAACTAGTAAGTGTATTAAAAAAATAAGCTAATAAATAAAAAATATACATATATCACATATTGGTTAAGCTGAGTTCAATATATCACAGTAGTTTATTGAAAAACCCATATTATTATTACATCAGAAGCATATCTATTCCCTGAAGTAAATATTGTTTCAGTCTTGGTTTAAAGGTTGAAATTGTGGATATGTTTTTAATACTATCTGGAAGATGATTGTATTCATAACAGCCAGCATATTCTACACGTTGCTTCGTAGTTTCTAACCGACATCTCTTAACCATTAAGTTAGTATTATTCCGTGTACTATAGTAGCTCTGGTTGATAGTAAATTCTATGGAGTGATACCCAATATTCCGTACAGCTTTATACATATATAACGTCAGTTGCATTTTGTACAATCTAAAAATAGGAAGAATAGTTTTTGATACATCTCGGTATAAGGATGTAGATGAGTGCATTCTAGGAATGTTATAAACAATTTTCAAGGCTTTGTTTTGAAGTCTTTAAAGAGCTTTTAAATCAGCAGTTTTTTTATAAGCATATATCATGGGCAAGTAATTTAAATGACTTTGAATAAGAGCATTGTACACTAGAAGCTTAGTCTTTACATCAAATACATTCTTAAACTTATAAAGTATGCCCATGGCTGGAGCCACTTTTCGTTTCAATGACTGGATGTGCTTATTCCATTGGAGATTATTCTGAAAAAGCATACCCAGGTAAGTTACAGAATCGCTTTCATTAACTTCCGCACCACCAATAGAAATTTTAAAAACTGTATCGCTCCTAGAAGCATATGGACGAAATCTTACTAGTTTTGTTTTGTCCTTATTTAAGGATAGTCTATTAATTCTAGTGTATTCTAGTAATACTTCGGCATCATATTCCATTTGAGATTGCAGTATTACTTCATGATTATAGGGATAAAAGAGACAAATGTCGTCAGCGTACATTATAAGTTTGCCGTATAGTTTAAGATTTGATACATCATTTAAAAATATTGTGAACAGTAAAGGGCCCAACACACTTCCCTGCGGTACACCAAATTCAACCACGCCAACATCACTTTTATCATTATTAATAGCTACATATTGTAACCTTTGCTGCAAGAAACTTTTGATAAGCTTGATAGCACTTTCCTGTAGTCCATAATATGAAAGTTTGTCCAGCAATATGTTGTGGTCAACAAGGTCAAAAGCTTTCGAAAAATCATAAAAAACAGCGCCGACACCACCAAAGCCACTGTCTAGACTATCACATATGTAGTTCACTACATTTACAACTGCTTCCTGTGTCCCACTTCCTTTTTTAATTGAGCAGTGAAATAAGAATTTTAAAAGAAGTGGCTACCAACTGCATTACCAATTCGATCCTTTAACAAGGCATAATATTGAAGTAATTTTAAAGAAATACCTATGAGCAACCTAAAACGAACTGCATTATGTATAGAGGAACCATTTATTTCTGGGTCGAAATCGGTACGCTTTTTACTTGTTATACTCTAAAAACGACATTCAGCTATAGCGATCGTCTAGGTGCTTATGTATTCTTGTAGTTAAAGAACAGGTCGCAGGTGTATATTTGGTGCAGAAAATAAATTTTCAAAAAATGTATAATAATTTTGAAGAGTTAGTAATCGACTCAAAACTAGTTTTCAGAGTTTACAATAATTTTAGTACACTTCCCTTGCTAGAAAAATACTTTATTATCTAGTTTTGATCTAGTTTAACAAATTTAAAAAAAATGTATAATATCAAATTATCTTCAAAAATCAGTACAATCAGTACTTTTTTTTAAAAACAGGATATAAATGTTTAATCAGTACAACAAAACTTCAGTACATGTACTGATGGAATCAGTACGAATGATCACCCTAATTATGTATCAATTTGTTTTAACTCAAATGTCTAATTTTTTATTGGGTTGCGACAAGCGTGACTTTTTTTAATTGATTTGTAAGCAGCTTAACCAAAGGAATTGATTTACTGATTCTGTGTAAGGCCGTGCAGATTTCGTAACGCCACTAGAACTGCAAGTATTTTTTTAAGCAAGCCAAAGTCTGCCCATAAAATAAAAAAAGGTGTGAGAATCGGAAACGATGCATCTGCTGTGACATGACAAATATGTAATGTAATGGGGTTAAATAAATACTTTATGCTATCTAAAAGTTTATGATTTTGATCCCGTCGTTGCTTTTGTTTTTTAAGTACCTTTTGTTGGTTACAAAAATATATACAAAATAATTTGTCGAGATTAAGGTCACTCGTTCTTTTTTTATTTTCATTATATTCCGATTTAAAAATACCCCGCCTAAAAAATCTCTTCATTATTTGAAACTGAAATATCGGACAGTAAAAAAACGTTTGACGTCACACTCGACAAAGTAATAAAATATTAAGAAAAAAGTCGAAAATAAAAGACTTCAGGTAAAATTTTAAATAAGGAATAAAAAAATTAGTACTATTTGGTTGAAAAAAGTACCAATTTAGAGGGTTGCTGGTACGAAATCAATTTTCTCATTTAACATCCCTGTATCAAGTCCTATTTCAAGATAATTCAAGACCCGGATGATTTTCTAATTCTTGTGCTGTTGTGTGATTAAACTGTTTAAGTGCTGTAATGTAGTGTAGCTGACACAGTTTGTGTGTTGCAATGTAGTGTAGTTAAGAATAAAGAGTGGTGTCATGCACTGTTGTTGACGCAACTTATGTACTGCCAAAATTTTTCTAGGCAAAATCAGCAAAAACTAAAGATTTTTTAACAAAAAATTTGCAAAATCTGCACTTCATTGTAAAAATCTGCAAAAACTCTTCACGTGAATTAAAACCACTTTATTCTCTGTTTATTTTATTTTAATTTAATTTTATACATGTAAACTAACAAAATAAGAAATCAACCTCGCTTATAACATATATATATTGAAACTAATTATTGGTTAATTAAATAATAATTTCAATAACAAAACAAAAATTTGTACGTTAATGTCAAAGCAATATGTGTTAGTTTCAGTTAAAAGGGATCAATGGGCAAAAAAATTATTTTTGGAGAACAAGGATTTTGAAGTTAACAAGTTAATTTTGAAACGCCTAAGCGCTTTTCTTTCCTTTTCTTTGTTCATCAATGCGTGTTGTCTATTTTAAGAATCTCCAAAAAAGTAAAAATAGGATTTTTTATACGTCGCCTATTTAAACTGAAACTTTCAAATAGGTAAAAATTTTATTAACATCAATATTTATTCATCCGCGTTAATACCCAAAAATAACATTTTAAGTAAGCCTGGAGAAATTGAATTGTCAAAACAGTGGGAATTTTTACTTTTTAAATAATCTTTTGTATATAAGATCCTGAATAAAGATTCGTTTTCCAAACGATCTCGGGCTTTAGTTTTATAAGGGTTAACCTGGTTAAACCTTTTCTCAACATTTGCCGACGAGTGTGGCAAAATAATTATACATATTTTGAACAAACTTAGTATGAGTTGTAAGCAGATGATCAAAACAAAAGCACGTCGTCAACAAAGCTGTGCGCGAGCAACGAAAGATAAATTTAAGCAAATTAGTCGAGCCAGCCTTTAGCGTGTACCATAATTTTGTTTTTGATCATAAACAGTTAATATTTTTGGATTATTCTAAGAAAAATAACAAGAAACTTTTTGTTTTAGTTTTAAATGCTTAAGAAAATCTAATTTTTAGGCAAAAATCTACCAATCTACATTTCGATATTTTATTTACACAGTGCATCAAAGAGAAGTTTGTTTTTATGCTTTTAAACTTAATTATTATTATTATATTTTTTTTGTCTATAAAATAAAATTTTGGAATAAAAAAAAATTTGATGATTTTTTCCTTAATATATGGCGAGCGTAATTTTTATTATAATTCTCGTTTTTGGAATTGTTATCGCCAGGGTTGGGCAGTATTTCAAATACTTGTATTTGAAATACGTATTTGAAATACAAATACGTATTTTGTATTTGTATTTGAAATACCACCTTCTAATGTATTTTGTATTTGAAATACCCAACACTGAAGTATTTTGTATTTGAAATACTTATGATGGCAAAATACATTTTTGCAAAATACATTTTTTCGTTATACAAAAGTTGTCATTAGAAAAATTTAAAAATGTTAAAATTGGCAAAAAAAAAAACAGAATGGAAACTTTGTCTTCGTATTCATTCACGTCTTCGCCTTAGCAAGGCATCTTCTTTTACAGGTCTCACTCATTTAGGTAATATCAAGAGCTAAGCGGATATTTGAAAATGTGAATGTCAAAAAAATTAAATTTTGTATAAAAATTAAAATTTTTTGGCATTTACACTTTTAAACACATCAAGTAAGATCGCTATATTTGCCTCTGCCGAATCTTATATACCCTTCACATTGCTCTTTAAATATACCCAGCCGAGTTATTTTGTACTGAAAATAATATAATAAAAATTCCTTGTGCCAGTTTTAAAGTCCATAGAAAACTTTACAAAATTTTAACGTTCGTATGGATAATAGAAATAGATGAAGAAGATTTGAGGTCGAGAGTTATAAAAGTTTTCGACATTATTTGTATTAATAGGTTAATAAAAGTTGTTAATTTTTATGGGATCTTCTAGTCTCTCTGCTCCTCCTTAACCTTTTTTTTTCCAAAATGTAGGTCTTATTATCGAATTACTTTTTGTAGAACACTAGAAGTCGATAGCTGTTATAGTGTCCGAGATATAGCGTATCGAAAATTTCATAAAAATTTTTAATTTGTATGGGAGCTACACTTTCTCTTGCCCCACTCAAAAAATTTTTTCTCCAAAGTGTAGGTCGATAGCTGTTATAATTTCTAAGATTTAGCGCATGAAATATTTCAAAAAATTTGTGCAATTGCAGAGAAAAAACCACTTCCCTTGATCCTATCTGAAAAAAACTTTTTTCTTTTGAGGTCCCTATTTTCAGAGTATCCGTGCCAAGTTTTGTGGCAAGAATGACTATATTCACTGAGATACATATATAGGGATGTATGCACGGATTTTGTTCTCGGTCAATAGTCAACCGACTTTGCTAATTTTAAATAGCGATTGTCTCCAGGATATTTACAAAAGCTTTTTTTTCTCATATTTTTTTATCGAATCTTCGCTTAAGCGAACTAACAATAAGTATTCAAATCTTAAAACTAAGTAATTAATACTAGTCCAGTCAGTACCGGACTAAAATTTAAGTTCTCACAATAAAGATAACTAATTTCAAAAGTTTCATCTTAGAGCAATAGTATCCCTTCTTTTTAGGCGGGTGTGTCCACTATGTTGCAGGATGCTTCGAGCGAGCGTATTTGGATGTGTTTCCAGCTTATTTAAATAATTGTCCACATAGTTTAGGATTTCGCTCTTTACTAGTGGAATTTCTTGATTCTTGTGGATGTTGCTGTTTTTAATATACCGAGGCACCATATGGTTGTTAATAGTGATTGGGGAGCACGTTTCTTTGCGTAAAGTAAAAGTAACGTGGGTACATTTTCGTTCATTTATTTTTATTCCTCATTACTTTGCCCATTTTTCAACTTGGGTTACGTGTTGCTGCAGTTGGTTCGAAGCCTCTTTAGGGTCTTTATGAATACTAAGGAAAGCAGTATCATCAGCAAATGTCGACGTGTGTGTAAAACTATTGGGTGGCATATCTGCTGTGTAAAGCAAGTACAGAACTGGACCTAGTATGCTACCTTGAGGTACACCAGCCCTATTGGTTGAGAAGAACTTATTTGGTTTCCCTCTTTGATCATAAATTGGTGACCGGTTATGTATTTTTCAAAAAGGTTGAAAATATTAGCTGGAATGTTTAGCTTTAGTTTGTTGAACAGGCCTTCGTGCCATACTTTATCAAAAGCTTGAGAGACATCAATGAAAAGCGCGGAGCAGTACTTATTTTCCTCAAAGGTTTTTCTTATAACCTGCACCAGTCTGTGAGTTTGTTCGATTGTGCTATGTTGACTTCAAAAGCCAAATTGGTGATCTGGAATGCAGTTGTTTTTATTCAGGATCGGAGTCAGCTTGTTCTTATGCAATTTTTCGAACAATATTGACACTGTGGGTAACAAACTTATAGGCCTATAAGACTCTACCTTTGAAGGATCTTTGCCAGGCTTAGGAATCATCTTTACTAAGGCAATTTTCCATATAGGCGGGAAATGTTCAAGCCGAATTATTGCGTTAAAAATAAAAAGAATTATTCTTTTTGCCGGAAAAGGTAGCTCTAAGAGCACTTTGTTGCTTATATTATCAACGCCAGGAGCTTTTTAACCATTTAGGTTAGCAATAGCCTCTACAACATCTGTAAATCGGAAACGTATTTCTAAAGGACGTCTAGAAACAACTGGCGGTAATTCCCTTACGTCTGTGCAAGTATTGGGAGTGAGCACGTTTTTGAAATGATTTGCGAACAGATCACATTTTTCTTAGTCATTTCTAGCCCAGGATCCTCTCAGATTACGTAGTGGTGGTTTTGCGATAACGGGTCCTTTAAGACGCCTGGCTGATCGCCATAGGGAATAATTTGTCTTAGGAGTCGCGTCTAGACCTTCGAGGTACTCTTTAAGTGAAGCCATTCTGTGAACCTCCAGCAAGCTTTTTAATTGGTTAGTACATTCTTTCAGCTTAGTTTTAAGTTGGGGCGATCTATGCTTTTGCCATTCTCTTTGGACTCTCCTTTTTTCAGCTAAAAGTTTTCCCACATCGTCAGAAAAAATTTCGCTGTACCTGGCCTGACGATAGGTAGAAGACGCATGTTCAACGGCTTTTTTAATGTTTTCATTTAGGGCGCTCAGACTATTATCTATGCCTCCGGGAGTTTTCAGCGGTTGGTTTTCCGAGCAATGGGCACTAATATATTTTTTATATTTTAACCAATTTATTCTTCTAGATAAGAAAAAATCACTTGTTGCTATTTGGTGAGGACTGCAAATAGTAATTATTGTGGGTGAGTGGGCTGAAGATAAATCCAAAAGTTTGACACCAATAACTGGTCCGTATCACTTTATTTGACTGCGGAAACTTGATTTCAGCAGACTGACAGACGGACATGGCTATATCAACTTTCCTATCTATAAGGATCCAGAATACTAATACTTTATGGGGTCGCAAATGGATAATAAAGAAATTTCAAACGGAATGACAAACTGATATATACCTTTATCACTATGTGAAGGGTATACAAAATAAATACAGAGGGCGAATTTTTGAATTCGACTTGATATTACTTTACTTTTAATTTAATTTGTTTTTCACATAGAAGGCACATACAAAAAACCAAGACACATTTAATCACGTTTTAAAAATTTAATTTTGCATGAAGTTTTAAATTTTTCTGACATTCTACCGTTCAAACACAAAAAGAAAATGCAAAGGGCGAAATTTTTGAATTCGCCTTGGGTTTACTTTGTTGAATGTGCCTTGCAGAGAACTGTTTTCATAAAATTTAACACCAGTCTGTTTTCATCAGGACCTGTAGAAAGATTGTTTTTTTTTTAGCAGGATGTATATATTCTTCAACAAGAGGCTGCTTATCTGATTAAACTTTTAAAAATCTTGTGTTCATGATTAATGGCATATGACATCTAGAAGCACTTTTAAAATTAGTGGATACAATTTTTATGATTCAAAAGATCCCAGGGATAGATCCTGTGGTGGCTCTGCTATTTTAATCAAATCAAGAATTAAGCACCAATGGTTGGGTGGCCTATCTGAATGTTATATGCAAGCAACAAACGTCTGCATTGATGAATTTTTCCATAACCTTGTTATTTCATCAGTTTACTGTCCACCCAGATTCTCCATAACGAAGGATCAGTACAACAATTTCTACAAATCATTAGGTCCCCGCTTCATAGCTGCTGGAGACTATAACGCTAAGCACACGTACTGGGGCTCCCGCCTAATTAGTCCCAGAGGTCGTGTCTTGTATGACTCCGTGTCGGAAATGGGACTTTTCGTTATTTCAACTGGACAACCAACCTACTGGCCAACAGACCACAATAAAATTCCAGACGTAATTGATTTTGGCGTAGCAAAAGGTATTTCCTTGGAGCTCATTGAGGCTCAAGCCTCCTTGGATTTATCTTCTGACCACTCACCCACAATAATCACTATTTGCAGTCCTCACCAAATAGCAGCTAGTGAGTTTTTCTTATCAAAAAGAATTAATTGGTTGAAATATAAAAAATATATTAGTACGCACTGCGCGGAGAACCAATCGCTAAAAACTCCCGGAGACATAGATGATTGTCTGAGCGTCCTAAATGAAAACATTAAAAAAGCCGTTGAACATGCGTCTTCTACCTACCGCCAGGCTAGGTACAACAAAATTTTCTCTGAAGATGTGGAAAAGCTCGTATCTGAAAAAAGAAAAGCCCGCAGGGAATGGCAAAAACATAGATCGCCCCAACTTAAAACTAAGCTGAAAGAATGTACAACCCAACTAAAAAGCTTGTTGGAGGCTCACAGAATGGCATCACTGAAAGAGTACCTGGAAGGTCTAGACGCGACTCCTCAGACAAATTATTCCTTATGGCGATCAGCCAGACGTCTTAAAAGACCTGTTATCGCAAAACCACCACTGCGCAATCTGAGAGGATCCTGGGCTAGAAATGATGAAGAAAAATGCGATCTGTTCGCAAATCACTTCAAAAACGTATTCGCTCCCAATTCATGCACTGACGTGAGGGAATTACCGCCTGTTGTTGCAAGACGTCCTCTAGAAATACGTTTCCGATTTGCAGATGTTGTAGAGGCTATCGCTAACCTTAACGGTAAAAAAGCTCCTGGCGTTGACAAAATAAGCAACAAAATGCTCATAGAACTGCCTCTTACTGCTAAAAGAATCATTCTTTTTATTTTTAACGCGATAATTCGGCTTGAACATTTTCCGCCTATATGGAAAGTTGCCTTAGTAAAGATGATTCCTAAGCCTGGCAAAGATCCCTCGAAGGTAGAATCTTATAGGCCCATAAGTTTGTTACCCACAATGTCAAAATTGTTCGAAAAACTGTTAAAAAACAAGCTAAATCCGATCCTGAATGACAACAACTGCATTCAAAATCACCAATTCGGCTTTAGAAGTCAACATAGTACCATCGAACAAACTCACAGGTTGGTACAGGTTATAAGAAAAGCCTTTGAGGAAAAGAAGTACTGCTCCGGGCTTTTTATCGATGTCTCACAAGCTTTCGACAAAGTATGGCATGAAGGCCTTCTAAACAAACTAAAGCTCAACCTTCCAGCTAATATTTTCAACCTTTTAGAAAAATACATAACAGGCCGACAATTTATGATCAAAGAGGGAAACCAAATAAGTTGTTCCCAACCAATAGAGGCTGGTGTCCCTCAAGGAAGTATACTAGGTCCAATTTTGTACTTGCTTTACACGGCAGATATGCCAACCAATAGTTTCACACACACGTCGACATTTGCTGACGACACTGCTTTTCTTAGTATTCACAAAGACCCTAAAGAGGCTTCGAACCAGCTGCAACAACACGTAACCCAAGTCGAGAAATGGGCAAAGTTATGGGGAATAAAGATAAATGAACAAAAATGTACCCACGTAACTTTTACTTTACGCAAAGAAACGTGCCCTCCAATCACTATCAACAACCATAATGTGCCTCAACGATCTGAGACAAAATATCTTGGTATTCACCTGGATCGCCGCCTTACATGGAAGCCTCATATAGATGCTAAGCTGACGCAAATGAAACTTAAAGCTGCTCAAATCCACTGGCTAATTGGTAGAAACTCTGTGCTACGTCTTGATTGTAAGCTTCTAATCTACAACTCGATTTTAAAACCAATTTGGTGCTACGGTATACAATTATGGGGCACTGCTTCCGCCTCTAACATCGAAAAAATACAACGCCGTCAAAATAAAATCCTAAGAATGATAACTGGTGCTCCGTGGTATGTGAAAAACAGCAACATCCATAAGGATCTAGAAGTTCCACTAGTTAAAAGCGAAATCCTGAAATATGTGGACAAGTATTTAAATAAGCTGGAAACGCATCCAAATCCGCTCGCTCGAAGTATCTTGCAACATAGTAGACACTCCCGACTGAAAAAGAGGGATACTATTGCGCTTAGATGAAGATAACTATTTTATTATGAGAACTTAAATTTTAGTCTGGCACTGGCTGGGCTAATATTAATTACTTAGTCTTAAGATTTGAATACTTATTGTTAGTTCGCTTAAGCGAAGATCCAATAATAAAATATATGAAAAAAAAAAAAAAAAAAAAAATGATTAATGGCTATAAATGTATTTTGTATTTCAAATAAAAGATACTAAAATACTGTATTTTGTATTTGAAATACTCGACTTGAAAGTATTTGGTATTTTGTATTTGAAATACAAGCGGAAGAAGTATTTTGTATTTCAAATACAGCAAAGCATGTATTTTGCCCAACTCTGGTTATCGCGAGATTTAAATAAAAGTTGCGAGTGGAATTTTTATTTCAAGATCTTTGTTTTTTCTTTTCTCGCGAGTCGAGATTTATTTATAAATACATACATATGTGTGTGTATGCGTTGTTATTGGTTTTGTTATTTAAGACTGTGCAAAAGAATTGTAAGCAGGTATGGTAAGTAGCAGAGACTGGCTTACTCAGAATAAAATTTGCTCATGATTGAATCATAATACGAAAACTTTTTTAGTTTGGCTATTTTGTTCAAACGTATCACATGACATAAACCAATGCATGATTTAAAATCATTTCATTCAATCTGTTGTTGTTGGCTTTTTGATTTTATTCAACGTTCAAAAAAATCAACAAAAATTCAATCGTATCAGCTAGCGATGAGCGATATTTCCGTACCTGTGATTTTATACCTGTGACTTGCAAATCACTGGTAACGACAGTGACATAAACTGTGAAGTAACTGCTACTGTTACTTTTAATATATTGTGTTACTCAAATAACATGTAACGACAGTGACATAAACCGTGAAGTAACTGTTTCTGCTATAATGTTACTTTTAATTTATTATGTTATTCAAAGTAACATTTTGAAATATTGTGCTGTAACCAGTGTGACCAGATTTTCAAGTAAAGCTAAAGCTAAATCACGTTTAAAAAACAGCTAAAAAGAGCTAAAGACAAAAACTTAAAGCCAAAAAATAAAGCTAAATTTTTTAATTCGTTTTTTAAAACATTTTGTTATTTAGATATTTCTCACAATATGAATGAAACGTTTGTGTGCTAAAAATATTTAAAAAGAAAATTTGTTTTAAAAATTTTGATTTTATTAAAAAAAAAACTTGGTAGACCCATACCTTAAGTAAGAAGAAAAATAATATTTGCTCATATATACATACATATACCAGATACAAGAGCTTTTTAAAAAAGTTTTTAGGAGATGGTGTTAATTTGCTGCCTGTTTTGGAAAAAAAACTAATTTTTAAGATATATATTAAAAAACAAAAAACGAAAATTTGTTTTTGTTTTAAATATAAATACTCACACACAGGTTAGGTTAGGTTAGGTTAGGTTACGAAGGGTAGTAGCGAGTTCGCCACCTCCACTCGGAGGCCCTTAGGCCCATTGTGAATCAGAAGAGTTGAGAAGAAAAGAAAAACAGTAAGTCAGTAAGATTCATAGATAAGAGAAAAAGGATAAAGAAGCAAGAGTACCGTCCATACGATGTCTTAGAAAGTCAGTAGTCCTAGGCTCTAAATCACCTAGCTGCCCAGCCACCCAACCTTCTTAATGAAGCCTATGATGCTCCCCAGCCCATTGCCAGGAACCTCACCAAGTCCATCTAAGAAGCGTCCTCCAAATCACCTCTGTCGGCGAATCTGCAGCCCAGGGCAGTGGCAGAGAAGATGTTCCACAGAGAAGATGCTCCTCGTCCCCGCATACCCTGCAGAAATCTGGAGAGTTCCTGTCCCATTTACTCGTCCTGTATCTCACATCGCAGTGCCCCGTGAGAGTCCCAATAATGCGCCTCAGAAACCCCCTGCTCTCCTTGAGCAGCAGGTCAGTGCCCATCCTGTCCAGTCTGGGCCATAAAAGCCTGGAGATCCTGCAATCGGCCCTGTCCCTCCAGGTTTGGCCCACCCTGTCCGTTATCCACGTCCCTATCAGTCCATAACAGAAACTCAGTGGTGGCCTCACCGGCTCACAACCAAGTTCAATATTCCGGGCCGATCCCCTCCTTGCCAACTCATCGGTACTCACACACAACTCCTTCATTTTTTTACAAAAGCACGTAAAATTTAGTAATTTATTTACTACTTTTCTACACAGTTGTTAAAAATCGAAAATTTTCATTCAAGTTATATACATATATCATGAAAAATGCCTTCATGTAAATTTTGTTAAAAAGATAATCTTTAATCTAAAAAGTTACATTGTAAGAAAACATTTTTGAAAGTATTTTTATTTGTACACATGTACCTCAATAAGTATTTAAAACCAATAACTGTAAAAATAAAAAAATGAAAATCAAAAAATTAAAAAAAAAATTATTATTTTTTTAAACCTATCTATAAAAATAATAATAATCGTTACCGTTTGTATTTTAACTAAAAAACTGACCGTCTTTCAAAAAAAAAAAAACAACGGTCCTGTTTGATTTGATTTTTGACAAAAATATACTTTAAAATTTTTATTATATAAAAATATTAATATAATAATTAGTTTCAGCGAAAAACATAAGTGTTTTTACATTTTTGAGCAATATATTAAAAGATTTTATAATTTAACCAAAAAACTGAAAAAATGTTTGTGCCGCATTTGGATTTTTTTCTTTAAAATTGCCGCATTTAAAAGTATTTGTTTTGGAAACCAAATTCTTACGTTTTTTTTGTAATACCATATCTTCATTATATCTTTGTTATATTGAAATTTTGTACTGTTTCACGTTTTTTAAATGTCGCTAGAAGAAGTAAATTATTAAACAAAACAATGATTCAGAAACTGTAATGTTATAAATGCGAAGAAAATTTAAAGATTGATACCTTTTAGTTTAATTGAGATATATACCACAAAATATAATTCGACAAATTTTTAACCTTTTATCTAGCTCCAAAAACTACTAAAAAAAAGCTAAATTCAATTTCGAAAAAAGCGAAAAAAAAAGCTAAAGGCTAAATGTAAATATTTCGGTCTAAGTGAAGAAAAATAAAGCTAAATTTAGCTCCAAAAAAGCTAATATGGCCACACTGGCTGTAACTCTTACCTGCGATGTTACTCTTATTATGTTAAAATTTGCAAAATGTAAAGTAACATTCATGGTGAAATAATCGTACCAGGTGGTGTTACAAGCACAGCTGATCTACTTTTTTCATGCATAAATTGAGGCTGGGTAGTCAAAGTTATTTACTTCTACAGATCTTTTTTTGACAACAGAGCCAACGAATACTACAACAAAAACGAAAATTATATTCACCAAATTTTGTTGTTGTAGAATCGACACCACCTGATACTCATAATTGCGCCATGGTAACATTTTTGTGCTTCATGTTTACATTTTGTTCTATAAAAGAAGTAAAGCGCTTATGTTTTTATATGTGTGTTTGTGAAAATGGTGTTAAAAACTTTACCAGAAAGGTGTCGTCAGAAATCTGCGCCGAGCACTGTTTGTCCGTGACGGCGGACAAAATTCGGCTATGAGCCGGCTAAAGCATTAATACTCAAAAACAGATTTATACCTACATATGTACATATATTTATTTTAAATGCATATCGTTAGCTAAAATGAAAAAAAGCACAGCTAACAAAAATAAAACTTTACGCGAGAAGCGAAAATCTTTGTAAGGGTACAACAATAAACAATTCGCTCATTTGCGCAAACAACGCCGTAATAAAAAAAAAAAATTTTGAAAAAAATGCGTATGAAGTTTTTAGTTTGCTTTCGTTTTATGAAAAAGAATAATTAAATTTTTTTAACACGTTATACATAAGTAGAAAAATTTTCAATATGAAACTTACATATATACGAAATAAAGCATAGCATAACAAACAATTTTGAATCGTTAACGCCAAAAATGCATTTCTAGAATTATGACATTTGAGTAAATAAGCGATATATGTATATAAATCGTTAGCTGAAATGAAATTTTAGTTATTACGATCAGGCTTTTTGAACTTCACTTTCAATTATCAAGAAATAAAAATATTTTTGATTGGTGTAGTACAAATAAATATAAATATCCAAATCTTTCTCAAATAGCTCAAGAAAATTATTGTGCATTAGGATCGTCAATTCCATGCGAAAGAATATTTTCAAAAGCTGGACAAGTCCTAAATGACCGACGAACGCGTTTAAACGAGAAAAAGCACAAATGTTATATATTATACTTAGTTGTGTTATGTACATATACAGCTTAATTTGTGTAATTTGTTTTTTTAGGTTTTTGTTTTTGTTGCAATGGATTTCAACTATTTTTATACATTTTTACGTTTGGAATTTATTTAACAAGAATTGTAAGCTGCTTTTCTAAATTAAAGCTTTACCTCAATGCTCCAAGGGAGCTTTAAAACTTATCTCAAAAGGTATAAATTTAAATTTTGTATTAAAATTTTGTTTAAAGTAAATTAAAAATATAAATATAAATATGGGATATTGTTATAACTTCATACCTATAGAAAATTGATATTTCTTATTCATAAATATTTTGAATTCTTATTTATCATTTAAATTATTTTTCCAATGCGTTGTTCAGGAGTTCGTTAAAAAGAACTAAAATCGCATAATCACTGCTTAAAATAACATTATGTAAATTAATTTAACAGAGATTAAAAGAACTCTTTTACAAGAAGTGAAAAATGCTAAACAGTGATCACCGTCACTGTTTAAATAAACGGTGATTTTAAAATCGCATTCACTATTAACGATATTTCCTAAAAATCACGGGATCGCTCACCTCTAATATGTACATAATACCAATAGAGGGACAACCTGGCAATATGCTTTTTAGCATGGTAAGGTAGTTAGTTGTAACATGCATTTTAGCAGCCATCGAAACTAAAGCTAAAAAAAATAAGCTCAATAAAATTTGCGTAGATTTTGTGTAAAAGCTGTTAAACTTTTTATTTTATGAGCTATGGGTCTCTTATCGGATCCCTCGTTAACGCCACGACATAAATTTGGCAAAATACTTACTAAGTATCATTCGAAAGTTGGTTGGCTGTTATTTGTTGCCAGCATTGTATGGTTTGGCTGCCTGGGTCATAAGGATTTCAACCACGGTACTTATCTATCTGAGAATGCTTTATCGCCAGGTAAAAACTTACGCGTTATGTAAATATCATAGTAAAATCATTTATATTTCAGGATTGGTTTATCCTGAAATTAAACAGGATTCCAGCCGCTGGGCTCAACAATTGGTTGATGAGTTAAGGGCAGAACGTGAGACACATAAATCAAGCTCACCTTATGCTTGGATTTTGGCAAAAATGAGGCGAATTGGATTAGAGACTTATGTTCACAACTATACCCTTCATTATCCATTTGCAGGAGGAAAGGAATTTCAAGGCAAAAATGTTTTCGGTATATTGAGAGCACCACGTACAAGTTCAACAGAAGGTTTAGTATTCTCGGCGCCGTACCGTCCACCGTCATCATATCACACTGATATTACAGCTAGTGTACCCATTTTATTAGCATTTGCAGACTTTGCCAGAAGTAAATTATTAAAAAAATTAGAAATTATTTGTTTTCTCATTTTTTGTGGTATTTTAGAAAAAAATTACTGGGCCAAGGATATTATTTTTCTCGTAACTGAACAAGAACAACTAGGCATGCATGCTTTCCTTGAAGCCTATTTTAATTCAGGAATGGACAAGAAGAAGAAAGAACATAAATTCTTGGATTATGGAAACTTACCCGCGAGAGCTGGATCCTTACAGGCAGCTTTAAATATTGAAGTACAAGATTTGGATATAGGTAATAGGAAGTGTGCTTGCATATGTATGAATATTGTAAGTAAATATGTATGTATATTAGAGACCTGCGTCAGGTCCTATTCAAGCTAATTCAAGAACCGCATAATTTTCTAATTCTTGTGTTATTGTGCGGTTAAACGGTTTAAGTGCTGAAATGTAGAGTAGCTAAAACAGTTTTTGTGCTGCAGTGTAGAGTAGCTAAGAATAAAGAGTGGTGTCGAGACTGTGGTCGATAAAAAAAATTACTGTGCCTATGGTGTGGCAACAACAACAAAGACTTAAGAGTTATGTTGTTGTTATGTTAACAAATAATAATACACACAATGTTGAGTGGGTACATACACAAGCAAACATATACACAAGCAGGCAAATCAATATAAAACTCATGCGTAATTACATTACATTACATACATATGAACAACCAAAATCAACCCCCGTTTTTTATAACTATCACACCAGGAACATCCCGCCAACAGTAAAGTTTCGAGATGAATCTAAATGGAAGTGTAACGAACGATACATACCTTTTTGGCAAACAGTTTGATGGGTATATTTTTAATTGATGCACATTATGATAAAAATATTTCTCTTAAGCCAAACATTTCATTTATAAAAGCATTAATTTTTTTGACAAATAGGTATATATGTATTTTAAACTTTTTTTTCAGATTACATTGATGTTAAGATTGAAGGCCTAAACGGCCAACTACCCAACCTTGACATGTTTAATTTAGTACAGCGTATAACAACTCGAGAAGGTATATTATCAGGATATAAACAAACACCAATTAAAAAACGTCGCTCATCACAGTACACTTCTGTGGAAAGCAATGTAAAAAATTTACTTCGCATGCTACTAACTCAAACTACGGGAGTGCCAAATGGCAACCATGGTCTTTTTCATAGACATCGCATTGAATCTCTAACTTTGGAAGCTGTTAAAATACCAAACACCGGCAGCAATCGTTATAATGGGGGTTTGCCTTTATTAAAAACCATAGAAGGAATATCACGCAGTCTTAATAATTTGCTAGAACGCTTTCATCAGAGTTATTTTTTTTATATACTGGCACAAAACGATCGTTTTGTATCCATTGGTGATTATATGCCTTGTTTAGTGATGCTGGTCATTCCGCTTTTTATAAAATCCTTTTTATTGTGGCTTATTGCTAGTGGGCATATTAATGATGCTGATAAAGAAGGTCTTGAAGAAGAGCAATTACCCACACAGGATAAAGAACAAAACGAACAGCATTTGGTGTCTGCTATTCTATTTATCATGTGTTCCTGCGGTATAGGTTACATGAGTCAACAACTGTTGGGTCTAGAGCTGGTTGTAAGAGTAATGTCCGTTTACGACTTAACAACTGCACAAAGTGTTACGCTATCTATATGTTTTTGGGTAGCTTTAGCTACTCTTTTGCCGTTTGTGTTTCGTTTGCCAATTACGGCCATGCATTGGTTGCATTTGGTTTCTTTAGTTGCCCTAGGCACTGCGTTAGTAGTGATAGGCCTGCTTAACTTTGCTTTAGCCTTTTTAATTGCTCTATTTTCTGTGCCATTGGCTGTGGGTGTTAAGCCCAATATGCAAAATGGATTCAGAAAATCTTTTTTAACGATCTTTTGCGTAATTTTAAATCCTTTAGTATTTGTTTACGGTTTGGTGTATATCCTAACCTTATTCCAGTTTCCAGAATTAAAAGCAAAAGAATTAGTTCTGCGGGCTGTTCACGCTATGATGGATGCCATAGTATTTTCATTTACTGATAGCTTGGTAAGTAGTGACAAGAAAATTCGGAATTTACTCTTTAATGTTTACTAACTGCAAGAGTTTGGCAAACTATATTAAAATTAACAAAAAATATATACACTTAAAAAAATCCGTGCCAGACATGAACGAATTCGTTCCTACGCTGCACGAAATCTTTCATTATTTTGCACCATAAAATCTTGGCTTAGAACATACGAAATGTACGATCAATTATAAAACTATAATTTCAAATTGATTATTCAGGATTTGATCCCAATTTTACTCAGTTTATTTAAAGTGTTTGTTGTAGGTTAAGTTTGTCCATGTGCATACCATTGGTTTTTGCAGCAAATCATCAGTAGACTTAAACCAAATTCATGAAAAATTTTATGAATATTTTCTGTCTTTATATAATATACTCAATTAACTTATTAAGAATTGCTATAAACAAACAAAAAAAATCAAGAGTTTTTTCAAAAACCCAACAAACCATTTGTCGTTTTTTAACTGTTTTGATTTTCTTTTTTCCTTATGCATCTGAGTAACCATACATAACTCTTGAAAATTAAACTTCAAAAAGTAAATTACTTAAGTAATTCTCAAATGTCCTTAAGGTATTTTATTAATATTTTTTTCATATTTTTCAGATATATAACAATTGGTTGTGCACAATTGTAACCACTGTAATCCTTCCACTATGGTGCTGTTTTTGGACTTTAGTATTAAATAAAACTAGAAGTAAATTAAGTCCTAGCGCTTTTAATAAAAAAATAAATTAAATTTTGATAGTATTAACAAAAAAATCATTTTTATACAAAAGTTAAAAATTTTATTCGGCTGTGCCGAATCTTTAAAATACTCAACCAACTTTATTTGCTTGCATAATTTTATTTCAAGTCATAAATAAAGAATTTATCAAAATAACTATGTATAGTTTATACATGGTCAATTTTGGTAAAACAGCCCAAAATGTGGAATATCGTTTTCTTTAAAAAAAATGGATAAATATGTATTTTTAAAAGAAAACGAAAATGATCGAAACATAAAAATTTGTTTCATATTTTATTTTTATATATTTGGAAAGAGCCTTAATTGGTCACATATGGAGTAATCGGCTCTTCTTACTTTTTAATGACAATGTCACACCCGTCATATTTTCCTAAAGGTTTACAAATACGAAAAAGCTACTTTAAACCACCATTCAAACTAAAAAATTAAGTTCGTTTCTTACAATAATATACACAACACGGTCTAAAATTCAAAATTTTTTCAAATTTAAACTTGTCAGATGGCACCTGTTTTTTAGTTTTCTAGTGACCATTAAGAGCAAAAATCAAATTCTTTCTGTGTCTACTTGCTATTAAACCTGTGGAAACATACCATTCTTGAAAATCAGCCTTGTTTCAAATGCAAATAATGAATTGTTTAGGTTATAAGGAAAAATGTGAATAAAATTGTCATATTCGTCATAATGGAATTGCCCATATGCAGCTTTTCTACCTAAAGGCATACTGTACTTTGTTTATTTTAATACACGCCGCAAAGTGGTATTTTGGTGGCAAAAAAGTCAATTTTTGAATCATACTTTTAAAAAATCTAGTGATGCTGTTTAATAGAAAAGTGTTTCACTAAGAATAATCAAAAAATTTTTTTAATTGAAAGTCATATTTTGTCTTAGAAAAAGTTTAGTGAAGTCACTTAAGTATTGTAAAACGAAAACAGGTGAAAATGTTCATGAAACTCAGTAGCTTATGCGTGAAAGATATTTTCATTGCTATTATTTTGATGCCGTTTTTATTGAAATACACAGCCTTTTTTTTTAGTTCAAAAGAAAATATATTTGGATTACATATGTAGTTTAGTAAATATAAGCAAATTAAAATAGCTTTATAAAATTCGGCAGTATTCCTTGGAAAAAAAAAGAAGTTGGCTCCGTCTACCTCCGTCATCTTACTGGTGAGAGTCTTTTTTTTGAATTAACCCAAAAAAATTCACCGACTTTCGCCGATCGTAGAACAAATTTGTAAATTTTCTAAAAAAAAGTCAAGGATGATGCTGCTCAGGTTTTTTAATAGAATGTGTTGCATACTTTAAGGCTTAAACTATTTTAATGATATACTTATTAATCACGATAAAAATTTGTTGAAATCGGCATTCTTGAATAAAAAATAAAAGCAAAAATATATCAAAATTGACTAACATAATTAAATATAAAAATAAGTTCATTTTCTGTATATAGCGAATTGTGTAAGGAACTTATTAATTGTGGTAATAATGTTGATGTATTAACTGATTTTATAAAAGTAAAGAACCCGGTGCTTTCGATTAGTGAAATCGAAATATGTAGTGAAAAAAAGCAATTCAGAAGCGATTTCTCAGTCATTTAACAAAACATCAGTAGGAGACAATAAAATAGGTTTTGAAAAAAGGTGGATATGATATACATATAACCACCTTATAGGTACCAAAAGAGAAAAAAAAATGTTATCCCAGTGAAGTCCGAGTATCAGAAAATGAAGCATCTGTAAGCTTGCAAAGTTTGATGGATCACACCATAAAGCGTCTTTTGAAAGTTTTTTGCGCGAAAAAGTTAATGATATGCACAACTTAAATTACACTCTTACGTCGAAGTGGAGTTGCGATGGATCTTCTGGCCATGCAGAGTGCAATCAGTGTTTGCCAACTGATGCAAGCGACAGGAGTCTGCTATTAGCATCGATGATACCTTTAAGTTTCAAATCAAACACTAAAAAAGAATATTTGCGTAATAAAAGTCCATCATCAACAAGGTACTGTCGTCCAATTTTCGTTGAGCTCACTAAAGAGACTAAAGAAAAAGTTTTAGCGGTTGTTAAGAACATGAAGTCCGATACTGCTGCTTTGAAGAAAAAGAATGTTGTAATATGCGGCAAACAATTCAGTGTAAGACACAATTTAGTGTTCACGATGCTAGATAGAAAAAACGGTTCAGTCCATTACAAATCCTGCTTCAGCAGCAGAAATGAACGATTTGGACATAATGTCAAAGAATAGAATTGATAAGGAGGCTTGTAAATTGGGCATTTCATCATTACACGCTCAAATAAAATTAATGGAGGGTATACTTAGCTTATAAGATGCCTTTCAAAAAGTGGTATGCGATCGAACCAAAAATCAATCGAACAAGAATCGAATTCAGTTGGCATTTAAAGAACGAATGAGCTTGCGAGTGGATGTTGTACAACAAGGACATGGCTCTTCGAGCGATGACAATACCTCAAGGCGTTTCTTCCTCAACCCTGTACTTGTTGCTGGTATAAAAGGTGTTAATGAAGAACTCATAGATCGCTTCCCAATTGTTCTTCAGATATTAACATATGACCAGAAAATTGATACTGTAAACTATTTGTTAAAAAATATAACTGGTACTACATGCCTGTTACTGTCTATAAAATACTGATACATAGAAAGGAGATTATTGATGCAGCAGTACTTCCTATTGGTATGGTCTCCGAGAAAGCAAGAGAAGCTCGTAATAAAGATAATAAGAAGTATAGATTAATATTTTCTACAAAGTGCAATAGAACTAAAACAAATACTGATGTTTTGCTTTATTTTGCTTGCATCATCTGATCCGTACATAAGTAGTATAAGACGTCAACCTCACAAACATTTTTTAGAACTGAATGATGTAGCTTAAGAAATGTTAGTTGACGAATAAATAAAATTTTTATTATTTTAGACTTATTTTGTTTATACTTATATATGAATATGAAAAAATTTACCTAAATCGGACTTTGCCTTCCCGTGCCAAAAAAAATCGCTAAAATTTTAAAAAATTACAAGGGGAAAATATTACTTTTTATTTATTTCATTAAGCATTTTTATATTTTAAGTTAAGTTTAAATTAAGATGATAAAAAATTTGTAATATGCAGGAAAATATCTTTTCAATTAAGCTATGAAAACTAAAATCGGCTAAAAAATTGCAAAGTTATTTTGGTTTCCCCAGACAACTAATGTGTTGTAGACCACCCGATTAATGCACTCGGGCCCAATTTTTTAAATTTATTGAAATCATCTACAAAAACATCGTTCTTGTAATCTTTTAATTTAAAAATATTCGAATATAAATTTTTTTGTCTGGGGTTTAGCTACTCGTTTTAATTAATTTAAAAACTTAGTCAAAAATTAATTCGGATTGCATGGGAGGTGGGGAGGGGCTGATGTCATTGAAACTCTGCACACAAGTTTCGTTTTTTATGCATGGGAGGTGGGTGTTGCTGATGTGAATAAAACTTTGCTCACAGGTTTCGTTTGACGATATGTATGGGATATGGGCGGTGGGCGTGGTCAATTTGGACGAAATTCTATGTTTTTCTTAATTTAGTCAATACAATGCTCGATGCCAACTTTCAATAGTTTAGGACCACTCCTTCTATTTTTTGCACAAAAATGTATGAAGCAATACCACTGTGCGCCGATTCGTTTTAAATATTGACAAATGCAAAGTACTAAATGCAATAAAAAAAGTAAAATTTACACGACTTCTATAAAACCTTAATCCAGAATCTATATTTTTCTATTTTTATGACTTCCAACTTTAATAGTCCTTACTTTTATGTGAAAGTAGTTTTAGAGCACTTAGTTGACATCTGGCCTTAATCGGCGTGAGCATATGCACCTTTATTTTATACTTGCAAACCCGGATATAAAAAATCAACAAATTTCTTTTAACATTTTTGTACATATATTTTTTTTTTGAATTTTCCAAAAAATTTTTATGCTGTTTTAATTTTTTTATTTCAATATTTTTTTAAATAAATAAAGTTTTATTTTAAAATTTTTGTACTATTGTGCTATGTTTTTCATTTGTTTACTTCATTTAAAAATTTTTTTACTTTAATTTCCAATCCTTTTAAATTTTTGGATAGCACAGAAGGTACATTTGTCATGCCCTTGACCAAAATAAATATCAGCAAAATTTAAAGGATTGACCAGTTCCTGCTATAATTTTGTCTTTATATTTCACACTGCAAATTTAGCAATCCCCTTATCGTTTTGTTTAAATTTCATCATTTATCCAAAGACGGTAACTAAAAGATTAAATATTTCTTAAAATTTTGTTTCTAGTGAAGATTTAAGGAAAAATCGTAATTTCTTTGTACGAAGGCGTTTTTTTCTCTTAACCAGCCTTAAAATCATTTTTCAATTTTTATTTCAAATTTTTACTGGCTTAGTGCTTCCTTGTATATAATGTTTAATGTTGTGTTATTTTTTGGCAAAAAACGAACGGTTTTCTCGATTTCCAACTCGTGAAAAACATGCTTTACGAAGATCAATTCCAACCAAAGAGAAGGTTTGTCTTTGAGACTTGTTAATAGTCAACGCAAAGGATTTTTTCACTGGGAACTGTAAGCATTTAAATGACATAAGCAAGTCCGTAAATGAAAATTAGCATATAACTCACACATGGCACGGTGCAAAATTATCTTTAATAATTTCTGTCCATTTGTCGTTGACAAAAAAAGAAATTGAAATGATTAACCCCCTTGTATATAATATACAAGAATAAAAAGCGTTTCAATCCATCTGAGAGATGGATGCATCATCCATCGACCGTTAACTTACAAAGTAAAAACGAAAGAAAACAGTCATGCCGTATCCCTTTCTCTATAATGTGTAAGTTAAATAGGTGATGTTTACAACCAAATACACTACTACCGATCAAAGAGTACTGATGATGAAATTGCGTAGCTGCTTTCGAAAATGCATTCTACTCGGCTAGTATCGGTAGAAAATTCAGCTTTTTTCAAAAATTAAAAGTTTCTTTCAACATTAACGGAAAGTAATATTTTTTTCTAATAAAAAGAAATTATATGAACTTAAGCCAAACTAAAAAGCAAAAATTTGTATTAAAACAATTAGTTCAACAATAAATAAAAATTAGAAAAATGTTTAATTAAATCACTTTCACAAAATTTTAAGCAGATAGCGATTATAGTTCTCGAGATATACAATCAAGTCTACTACGCCTACGTAAGGTAAAAAAATAAACTATAGCTAGCCTATGTCCGTTAAGGGAGCGAAAAAATAACATTGGTGAAAAAATTATCCAAATCGGTTAGGTAGTTTCGGAGAAAAATCAAGACATGCAAAAAAACTTTTCCTCTTTATTAGTATAGATTTCTAAAAGAACAAATATAACAAACAAATTAACGAGTACCAAAAACGTGAAAAAAGTACTTTTTGACCACATAACTGAACTTCAAACACTTAATAGTCACCATTTTCATATTTGTAGACTTATGATCCAACAAAATAAATTACTAACAAGTAAGAGCGCTATATTTGGCTGTGCGGAATCTTATATACCCTTCACATTGGTATTTTAATATACTCAGCAGAGTTACCTTGTACTGCAAATAATATATTAAAAATACCTTGTGTGAGTTTTAAAGCTACCCCTTGTTCACACCCCACCCAAAAAACTTTTTCTTCAAAACATAACTCTTGATGTACAATTACTTTTTGTAGAACACTTGATTTCAATATCTGTTATAGCTTCCGAGATATAGCTTATCGAAAATTTCATAAAAATTGTTAAATTGTATGGGAGCTACCCCTTGTTCACCCCCCACCCAAACTTCTGTAGAAGTTGTCATGACGAAGAGGAGACCGAGAGCGTGAAGCACCTTTTATGTTTCTGTCCGGCACTGGAGGACATTCGGATCAGGCACTTCGGTATCGGTAGACTGAATGGCCTGTCGGACGTGGCCAACATTGGCATAAACAACCTGGCGTCCTTTATTAGGGATAGCGGTTGGTTTGGGGACAGCGGCCAGTATGGGACAACTACCGCTGACCACACTTGATAACTTTCCTTCCTTTCCTTCTAACTCTCTATCTCTATTGATCTAATCTAATTTATCTTTTTCTTCTTCTCTTCTCTTCTCTTCTCTTCTCTTCTCTTCTCTTCTCTTCTCTTCTCTTCTCTTCTCTTCTCTTCTCTTCTCTTCTCTTCTCTTCTCTTCTCTTCTCTTCTCTTCTCTTCTCTTCTCTTCTCTTCTCTTCTCTTCTCTTCTCTTCTCTTCTCTTCTCTTCTCTTCTCTTCTCTTCTCTTCTCTTCTCTTCTCTTCTCTTCTCTTCTCTTCTCTTCTCTTCTCTTCTCTTCTCTTCTCTTCTCTTCTCTTCTCTTCTCTTCTCTTCTCTTCTCTTCTCTTCTCTTCTCTTCTCTTCTCTTCTCTTCTCTTCTCTTCTCTTCTCTTCTCTTCTCTTCTCTTCCCCACGTATCACAAAGGGACCGGGGAAACGGACCCAAGTGGGCTGCACAACTATTACTTCAACATTTCCGCAGCCGCCTATTCAACCTAACCTAACTTAACCTATAGCTTCCGAGATATAGCTTATCGAAAATTTAATAAAAATTGTTAATTTGTATGGGAGCTACCCCTTGTTCACCACCCACCCAAAAAAATTTTTTTATAGCGTTGGCTTTTTTGTCCAACTATTTTTGTAGAACATTTGATGTCAATAGCTGTTATAGCTTCCGAGATATAGCTTTTTGAACATTTAAATTCGATATCTGTTATGGTTTCCGAGATAGAGATTATCGAAAATTTCATAAAAATTGTAAATTTGTATGGAAGCTACCCCTTGTCCACCCCCACCCAAAAAACTTTTTCTTTAAAACAGAAGTCTTGATGTACAATTACTTTTTGTAGAACATTTGATTTCGATATCTGTTATGGTTTCCGAGATATAGCTTATCGAAAATTTCATAAAAATTGTAAATTTGTATGGGAGCTATCCCTTGTTCACCCCCACCCAAAAAATTTTTTCTTCAAAGCGTAGGCTTTGTTGTCCAATTACTTTTTGTAGAACATTTGATGTCAATAGCTGTTATAGTTTCCGAGATATAGCTTTTTGAAAATTTCATAAAAATTGTAAATTTGTATGGGAGCTACCCCTTGTTCACCCCTCACCCAAAAATTTTTTTCTTTAAAATATTATTATTATTTTTATATATTACAATTAAAATTACAATAAATAAGCGAAAGAATAAAAGCACTAGCATCTAAGGCTATCGGCTTACATTGACTTGGAGTATTAAATTTTGTTCGTTAAATTTAGCTTATGTAAAAATTCATAAATTTTATTTATATTATCCGTTGATACAATTTTCAGCAAATCAGTGGAATCTGAGGATCCGGATGTTTCTGCTTGGCAGTCCCTAAATAAGTGGGGAATTTTTAGTGGGGCGCTGTTGCAGAAAGGGCATTCAGGTTCTGGTTCTCTTGCGAATAAATGTTGATGCGTGAGTCTTGTGTGGGTTGTACGAACTCTTGTGTAACATTTGTTTCTATGCCAATTGGCTGAGGTAGGCAGCTGGATTTTTTCACGGTTAGGATTAATGTGTTCATATGGGTGGTCGTAGCTACTCCATTTTTGAAACATCAACTTATTAAATTTAGCTACTGATGTTTTACACAAGTAGGTTTTTGAGATGGGCATAAATTCGGGCGCCGGATGTAGGTAGCTAGATTTCGCTGCTTTGTCGGCGTATTTGTTTCCTGTTATACCCATGTGGCTGGGGACACACATCAGCTTTACTCTGGTTTCCAATTAAATTAGAAGTTGCTGTATGTAAATAATTGTTTCATTCTTGTTTCTGGTGTTTTGAGTAGCGTCGAAAACAGCCCGGCTGTCTGTGCATATTATAATATTTGCCGTAGCTAACTTGCATAGTTTCAATACCTCAAGCACTGCTTCGGCTTCAGACTCGAAGACTGATGCATTTAGTGGTAGTATGCCATTTTCTTCTACTGCTGCAAACCCAACATTAGTTTCGGATTTTGACCCATCTGTGAATATAAATTTCCAGTTTGCCTGTTTGTAGCTTGCCGATATTTCGTGAAATGTTTGTTTATAAATTTCTGGAGACGTGCAAGATTTATTATATGTTTGCAGACTTTTAATAAATACTTCTGGACTTAGGCGCCATGGGGGAAAGTTTTCTCTAGTTGGTATTGTTTTGCAAACATTTAGCTTTAGAGAAATTTTGAAGATACTGCAAAGCGTTGACGGGTATTTAAATTCTATTTTTCTTTTACGCTTTTCTTCTGCTTCTTAAGCAGAGGTGATGTTGTGTTAATAATTTTGTGCACCTGCAAATGCTTCAGCTTGTTGGCATGTATTCGTAGTGGTTCGAAACCGCTTTCAGCTTGAAGGATTGGTATTGGGGTACTTCTAAAAGCCCTTAGGCTTGATCTGATGGCGGTGTTCAGGATCCTTTCGAGAATTTTTATTTCAGATTTCGCTGCTTTGCCGTAAATTATAAGACCGTAGTCCATTTTAGATAATATAATAGTTGATAACCTTAATAAACTATTGGTATGCATGTGACTTTTCGATGATGATAAATATTTTATAATATTTAACCTATTTAACAAATTTTTCGTTAAGTAATTACAGTGGTACTTAAAACTATATTTACAATCAAAGTGTAAACCAAGAATCTTGCAATGATCTACTACATTAGTAATACTTTCGTTATTATAAATTAATTCGATATTCAAATAATTAATTTTTCTGCAAATGTGTAAATGTTGTGTTTTCTGAAGCGAAATATTTGCTCCAGAGTAGTTTGACCACTGGTCGATAGCAGATAAAACATCCGTTAAATTTTCTTTTATTTTGTCAAATTGCTGGTCTTTGGATACTATATATAAGTCGTCTGCGTATAAACAGTGTTCTACACCTTTGTTTGTGCTGATGATTCGGCTCAGATCGTCAAATGCAATGATAAAGAGAGTCACAGATAACGGGGACCCCTGAGGTATCCCATTTTGTAATGAGAATATATTAGAATACAAGCCGTTGACCCGGACGGAAAACTTTCGGTTTGTTAGAAATGATTTTATGAAGGTAAAAATTTCCTATTGCCCATTCTGACAACTTTCGAAGTACTATATGAACACCGATTCTATCAAATGCTTTAACGAAATCGATTGATAAAACGGAGGTGTGGTTCTTGGTGGAGCGGTTTTTGCTTATTATATGGTCCAGATACAACAGGGCGTCTAAAGTGCCTAGGCCTGATTGAAAGCCTACTTGGTTTGATGATAATAGTTTGTGAAATTTTATACAAGCCCGGGGACTTTCCTTTAGATGTTTTGAGAGCGTCGTGTAATTTCCGAAGGTTCACAGGTTGTTCAATTTCTAAGCACCTCTTGGGAAAAGAATTGACTACTGGGGCTGAGAATTTCGTGTTTCAACTGCTGAAAGCTAGAGGTAAAACTGGAATCTTTAGAGTCATTGGACCAGTTACTGGCAAAACATTGAGCTGTTTCAGAGGAGTTTGAGACGGTTATGTTATTGTCAGAAATTGAAGTAATTGAAGGTGGAATGTAGTTACCAGTCAGCTTGCGTATATTTCGCCAGAGGGCTGAGGTTGGGGTTGATGGATTCATATTTTCAGTGAGTTCGTTAAATGATCTTGCCTTAGCTTGCTTTTTGGCCCTGTTAAAAATTGCATTTTTCCTCTTGTAATCCATGAGGTTTTCAGAGGACATATTTTGACGGAACCGTCTCCAGGATATCTGTTTGTTATCTCTTAATTGTTGTAGTTCATTTGACCACCATGGGACTGTTCTGGATCTATTTTTAGGAGAGGTTTGGGGAATAGATTGGTTAGCAGAAGATCTGATTATTTTTCTCTAATATCGCAGCTTCTCTGTTAACGTTGGCGGAGGTCGGGTATTCTTCATTTAGTTGGGTAATTTTATCTTGAAACATGTTCCAGTTAGCCCTTCGTGTATTGAATTTGTTGTGGAAGCAGTGATTGGGGTAATTATAAATAGAAAGTTGGGTGGTAATCGGATTGAGGTCACTATTGTGCAGATCGTCTATTACCGAACTGAAACAATTGAAAGGTCTATATGTGCAAGTGTGTTATGAGTGCTCAAATGGGTTGCCGCCCCGTCATTAAGGGTGGCAAGATTCGTATCCATTAAAAATTTTTCTAGCATTTTCCCTCTGCTGTTGCATGTGGGTGAGCCCCAAACTGGACTCCATGCATTAAAATCTCCCATTAAGATAAGTGGCAAGGTCGCATTTGATTTAAGGGTTAGAAGATCAGTTAGTGATATATTGTCTTGAGGAGGTAAATAAACGGAAATTATGGAGAATTTTATAGCCAAGTTTATCTCTAGACCTATTGCATTTAGTAAAGACAAAGTGTTGACTAAATTGTGCGGAATATTTTTTTTGACAAGTATGGCAACACCCTGTTTGGATGTTAAATTAGGATTTGAGAAGTATCTTTTATATTGTCTAGGTACAATTATGTTTCTATTATCGTTAGGTAAATGAGTTTCCAGGAGGGCTATTATTTCAGGAGATTTTTCCTTTATCAATAGTTGCAAATTTGTGAAGTTGTTGTGGTATCCTCGAATATTCCACTGAATAATGTTCAGTACCATGTTCACAAAAAAAATTTTTTGAGATAACACTTCCTGCCGTATATATAGATTATATACAGTAAAGTGTGTGGTTAGGTTACTGTGGTCTGAAAGATAGAAGCCCCCCAACGCCGCCCCCGGACAACCCCAACACCCAGCGCGTATCGGCTGTCCAGAGCATCCAGAATACTCTGGACCGCACTCATACACGGCGGGCGCCAAAGCAAGCCGGCGGGCAGCGCCGGGAGGCAAATTTAAATTAAATTATTATTCAGTATCCGTATTCATAAATACTACGTCACTATCGGAACTTGGTTCTGATAGATTGATTTCCCGTGGGAAACAAGAATAGTCTTTATTATCGTCTGTATCGCTAGAAATTTGGTTATTAGGTATATTTTTGTTCTTGGTTTTTTTATCAAAAGTCTTAACGGGTAAGTTAGTAGTTATTTCTTTATCTGTTTGCAATTGAGGTTTTGTTGTTGTTCTTTTTAGAGGTGCTGCTTCGATCGGTGTTCGTTGATTCTAACAGGTTTGGGTTAGGTGTTAGCGAAAGGTTTGATGTTGGATTGGTATGCTCCGAGTTTTTTTTTATTAACATCATTAGTATTATTTTCATTTGCTGCTGCAGTAGCTGAGTACGAAATGTTGGTTTTGTTATTGTTTGTTTCTTGTTCTTTTTGTATTTTTATTGCATCACGCATTGAACATTTTTGTTTTGTTTTGTTTTGTTTTGATTTTTAGTACCAAAACACCAAACAAATTTTTCTTTAAAACATAACTTTTGATGTACAATTACTTTTTGTAGAGCATTTGATGTCAATATCTGGTATAGTTTTCGAGACATAGCTTATCGAAAATTTAATAAAAATTGTTCGTTTGTATGGGAGCTACCCCTTGTTCACCCCTCACCCAAAAAACTTTTTCTTTAAAACATTACTCTTGATGTTCAATTACTTTTTGTAGAACATTTGATTTCAATATCTGTTATAGTTTCCGAGATAGAGCGTATCGAAAATTTCATAAAAATTGTTAAATTGTATGGGAGCTACCCCTTTTTAACCCCCCACCCAAAAAACTTTTTCTTTAAAACATAACTCTTGATGTTCAATTACTTTATGTAGAACATTTGATTTCAATATCTGTTATAGTTTCCGAGATATAGCTTATCGAAAATTTCATAAAAATTGTTAAATTGTATGGGAGCTACCCCTTTTTAACCCCCCACCCAAAAAACTTTTTCTTTAAAACATAACTCTTGATGTTCAATTACTTTATGTAGAACATTTGATTTCAATATCTGTTATAGTTTCCGAGATATAGCTTATCGAAAATTTCATAAAAATTGTTCATTTGTATGGGAGCTACCCCTTGTTCACCCCCCACCCAAAAAACTTTTTCTTTAAAACATTACTCTTGATGTTCAATTACTTTTTGTAGAACATTTGATTTCAATATCTGTTATAGTTTCCGAGATATAGCGTATCGAAAATTTCATAAAAATTGTTAATTTGTATGAGAGCTACCCCTTTTTCAACCCCCACCCAAAAAAATTTTTCTTCATAGCGTAGGCCCTGTTGTCCAATCACTTTCTGTAGAACATTTGATGTCGATAGCTGTTATAGTTCCCGAGATATAGCTTATCGAAAATTTCATAAAAATTGTTAATTTGTATGGGAGCTACCCTTTGTTTACCCCCCACCCAACAAATTTTTTTCTTTGAAACGTAACTCTTGATGTAAAATTACTTTTTGTAGAACACTTGATTTCGATATCTGTTATAGTTTCCGAGGTATAGCGTATCGAAAATTTCATAAAAATTGTTAATTTGTATGGGAGCTACCCTTTGTTCTGCACCCACCGAAAACATTTTTTCTTTAAAGTGTAGGTCTTAGTGTACAACTAATTTTTGTAAAACATTTTAAGTCGATAGCTGTTATAGTTTCCGAGATATATTTGTGCAATTGTAGGAAAAATACCCCTTCCCCCAAACCTATCTGAAAAAACTTTTTCCATTATTTATGTCCCTTCTTTAGGAGTATCCGTGCCAAGTTTTGTGACAAGAGGGACTATACTTACTGAGATATATAGGGATATATGCACGGATTTTGTCCTAAAAAAATGGATTACTTTGGGTTTTCGCTTATATCTCGGTCAATAGTGAACCGATTTTGCTGATTTTAAATAGCAATTGTCTCCAGGATATTTCTAATAGTTTGACACCATTATCTGGTCTGTATCTTTTTATTTAAATCCGGAAACTTGATTTCAACAGACGTACAGACGGACATGGCTATAGCAACTTCCCTATCTACATATAAGGATCCAGAAAATATATACTTTATGGGGTCGCAAATGAATAATAAACGATATACCCTTCACTATGTGAAGTGTATCGGTCGTACACTTTATTGCTCTAAGGCCAACTCTAAAGAAGTTGTGGGCATTTTTACATAATTTTTGTAAATTTTGTATGGCAACCCCCTTAGGGCGTGGAGATAGGGGGTAAGTATGTTCTAGGAATATGTTTGGGAGGGCAAACTAATGGGGGTCGGTCGTACACTTTATTGCTCTAAGGCCAACTCTAAAGAAGTTGTGGGCATTTTATCATTTTTGTAAATTTTGTATGGCAACCCCATTAGGTTGTGGAGATAGGGGGTAAGTATGTTCTAGGAATATGTTTGGGAGGGCAAACTAATAGGGGTCGGTCCTACACTTTATTGCTCTAAGGCCAACTCTGAAGAAGTTGTGGGCATTTTATCATTTTTGTAAATTTTGTATGGCAACCCCATTATGGCGTGGAGATAGGTGGTAAGTATGTTCTAGGAATATGTTAGGAAGAAAAAACTAATAGGGATCGGTCGTACACTTTATTGCTCTAAGGCCAACTCTAAAGAAGTTGTGGGCATTTTTACATAATTTTTGTAAATTTTGTATGGCAACCCCCTTAGGGCGTGGAGATAGGTGGTAAGTATGTTCTAGAAATATGTTTGGGAGCAGAAACCAATAGGGGTCGGTCGTACACTTTATTGCTCTTAGGCCAACTCTAAAGAAGTTGTGGGCATTTTTACATAATTTTTGTAAATTTTGTATGGCACCCCCCTTAGGGCGTGGAGATAGGGGGTAAGTATGTTCTAGGAATATGTTTGGGAGGGCAAACTAATGGGGGTCGGTCGTACACTTTATTGCTCTAAGGCCAACTCTGAAGAAGTAAATTTTGTATGGCAACCCCATTATGGCGTGGAGATAGGTGGTAAGTATGTTCTAGGAATATGTTAGGGAGAAAAAACTAATAGGGATCGGTCGTACACTTTATTGCTCTAAGGCCAACTCTAAAGAAGTTGTGGGCATTTTGACATCATTTTTGTAAATTTTGTATGGCAACCCCCTTAGGGCGTGGAGATAGGTGGTAAGTATGTTCTAGGAATATGTTTGGGAGAATAAATTAATGGGGGTCGGTGGAACACTTTATTGCTCTAAGGCCAACTCTGAAGAAGTTGTGGGCATTTTTACATAATTTTTGTAAATTTTGTATGGCACCCCCCTTAGGGCGTGGAGATAGGGGGTAAGTATGTTCTAGGAATATGTTTGGGAGGGCAAACTAATGGGGGTCGGTCGTACACTTTATTGCTCTAAGGCCAACTCTGAAGAAGTAAATTTTGTATGGCAACCCCCTCAGGGCGTGGAGATAGGAGGTAAGTATATTCTATGTAATACATTTTTTTCCTCTACGGGCGAGTCCGGGGAAGTTATAGCGGTTTTTACCTTATTTTTTAGAATTTTGTATGGCAACCATGTCAGCGGCTGGAGATAGAGGGTAAGTATGTTCCACAAAAATGTTTGGATGGAAAAAATAATTCGGGTCGGTCTTACATTTTACCTCTGTAGGAGAACCCTGGAAGCCGTAGGAGCGATTTTAAAAATGTTTAAATTAACCTTTGTATGGCAACCCTGTTATATGTATGAACACTAATACTAATAAAATTTTTGTTTTGGATGTGTTTCAATAATATAGACATGACTGATTCTGTTTTTTTCTTTTTTTGTTGTTTTTTTGTTGTTTTTTCATTATTACATGTAAAAGTATGTTCTTTGTTGTTGTTGTAGACTCAAAAAACCGAGGTAGTCTTGGTTTTTTGCTTATATCTCGGTTATTTATCTGGCGATTTTGCTGAATTTCAATACCGATTTTCTCGCGACTATCTGTGACAGTTTGATATCACATTCGGGTCTATGCGATATCGGGGGGCTTCAGAAAGTTAATTTCAACCATAACACGGACAGACGGTCAGACGGACAGACGGACATCGCTAAATCGGTTTCCCTAATTATAAGGATCCAGAATATATATACTTTATGGGGTCCCAAATGGATAATAAAGGAATTACAAACGGAATGACAAACTTATACATATATACCCTTATCACTTATGTGAAGGGTATAAAAATGCGAATAAATTACTTTTTATCTAGTTTACTGACTTCCGACTTCATTCGTGGTCAATAACCTGTAATTTTATATTTCTAGAGTCGTGGTCTCAAAATTTGAGAAAATGTACTTAATTGACTGCGCTAAGGGTGATCCATAGCTCTTTCTTTCATATTTAAATACTCAAAATTAAAAAATAGATATAAAAAGTGCCTCAAAAGTACCATATATAATATTTAGCTTGATTGTGCCTGGCGTTGTCGTGTTGAATTCGACACAAACGAGACAAGAGTTATATTTATTAAACATTGGCACATTTGTTAGACTCAAATGAAACTTAAAGCTGCTCAAATCCACTGGCTAATTGGTAGAAACTCTGTGCTACGTCTTGATTGTAAACTTCTACTCTACAACTCGATTTTAAAACCAATTTGGTGCTACGGTATACAATTATGGGGCACTGCTTCCGCCTCTAACATAGAAAAAATACAACGCCGTCAAAACAAAATTCTGAGAATGATAACTGGTGCTCCGTGGTATGTCAAAAACAGCAACATCCCCAAGGATCTAGAAGTTCCACTAGTAAAAATTGAAATCCTAAACTATGTGGACAAGTATTTAAATAAGTTGGAAACACATCCAAATCCGCTCGCTCGAAGCTTCCTGCAACATAGTGGGCACATCCGCCTAAAAAGAAGGGATACTATTGCTTTTAGATGAAACTTTTAAAATTAATTAACTTTATTATGAGAACTTAAATTTTAATTTGGTACTGACTGAACTAGTATTAATAACTTAGTTTTAAGATTTGAATACTTATTGTTAGTTCCCTTAAGCGAAGATTCAATAATAAAATATATGAAAAAAAAAAATATTTGTTAGACGGTACAAAAAAACTGAAAACGACTACGCCAACGCCAACGCCAACCACAATAAGGATAATTTACTCATTTCTGGACCTTAACCCTTTCGGTCTTATTGGGATAATACGTCCCAAAGCAAGTTTGAATGCCCCGATTTGTTCTGTACGTTAAAGCAAATCCTGTTTAAAGATGTCCTGAGAGTTCTTTGAGGTTTAAATTTATAAAAAAAAAGTAATGGCACTTAATTTTAAAGACTTTTTCATATGATTTTTGTTTTATTTTTTTTTTAAGTTTTTGTGAAGGTGAAATTATTTAGTAATTATATTTTCAATAACAGAAGAAATATTATATGTGTTACAACTAAAATTTATATATTTTATTTTGACTGTAATCTTTATTGTTTGAGTGTAAAAGAACATTTCTTTCTTGGCAAGTAGTTATTTTTTTGCAGTTTTGCTAAGGTGCCTATTATGAACAAAATTAGATCTTCGACTGCGATCGAAAATGCTGATCGAACGAACTTTCTTTTGGTATTACGACCTACATTCCACAAAGCTGAATAATCTATGCAACATTCGACGGCCAAAAAATTTCACGCACTACATTTTTTTGTCGAAAGCAAAAATACATTCAATAGAAAATTCGGTGCGCAACGAAAATTTCGGCAGTGCTGCCAGCTCATAATACGCAATTGACATTCGATAGTCGGCATTCGATAACCAACAATAATCGAACATCGCATGCAGCTCATAATAAGGGCCTAATTTGGAATAAATTGTCCCATTCAAGCTTTACATTGGGCTTATACATATGTCCAGTTCGTATCGGTTTTGGGAAGAAAATGTCAAAGCTTAGCAAAGAACTTTAGATATTTTAGAGGTCGATTTTACTGAATACAGTGAATCTAGTGATTTCGCATTAGAAACCGGGAAATCGGCATCTAGCGATGAAAAACAAAGTCGGTTAATCTAGAGACGAAAGTTTGGAAATTTATATCTGTGATCAAGTCCAGGGGCAAATACCGGCGTTTGTTTCGAATCGCAATTCTACCCGATCGATCGAGTTGTCAATGCTTTTAATATTGGAATTCTAATTAAAATTTTTTAATTTCGATTCGAATTGAATGCCGTAATTTTCCCCCAAATTCTAATTTTTGATTGAAAATGAAGATTTTAACAAAAGAGGAACCCATAGTATTGGGTAAAGTAAACTATTCGTCGTAACAAAACTTTTCTCAAAATCGTTATGCATATAACATACATATATTGCTAAAAATACAAACAAGGGACTACAAGTTTTGAAAAAATATGAAAATTAAAAAACTGGTGAGTACGAAATTATTTTTGTATTGGGATGTTGTATTATAAGATACAGCAAAGTTCAAAGGATTCAAAATTATAAATTCAGCCATATAAAACTCAATCCATAGATCTGTTGTCGAAAAACCTTGCAATACTAAAAGTGATGTTATTTTAAGTTTCGATAAATTTTTCACCAGCACACGTTTTATAAATTTTATTGGTTTTCCAGCGGTCGGAACTGCTACTAACACTCGAAAAATTTATCCAAATTCACTAAAAATCTAAAGTGAAACGATAGTGAATTTATGATAAGTTAATAGCTTAGAAACAATTGCTTGTCAAGTAGCACTTTGGCTTAATTGTCTTACTACTTATCACAAATAAAACTTAAAATTTTCTTAATGTTTTGCAAATAAACTAAATTTTTGTTTATTTTTTATACATACTACATACATATGTATACAGTTTTTTACCAAAATTAAAACAATTCATGTAATCAAAAATTGTAGAAATAAAAGGAAGTAACAACAAAATTTAGGTATATGTCCTAACTCATAAAGAGCAAATGTATGGATGTTTTACAAATTTTCGATTCTAACGGGACATATTTTCCCACTTGTACTAAAAATCTGGTTGAGGGTAAAGTGGAACAACATTTTAAAAACACCAAAAACATGTTCATATTTTTTTAAGACCATAATAAAACAATTTGAGTTATATTTTTATCTTTATTGTTCAGAAGTTACAAAATGGACCCAATCAGAATCAAAAAATTTTTTTGACCTTGTCTTTTCCCTTAGAGCCCTATTTTTGTTGTTTTATTTTCACAGGGAGAACATAATTTTGATATTTTGGCACTAATTAGCTGGGCCGACAAGACTACCTGGTTCTTTGTATCATGGCTTCTACCAAAAAAAGTTCTAATATTTCAAAAAAGTGCCAAAAAACATTACATTATTTAAAAAAATTGCCGAACACAACTTGAATTATAATTCTATCATTATATTAAATAATAGTTTTCACCTTATCTTTCCCTTTAGGGTCATTTATATTAAAAAGGGAGTTGAAACTTATTCATATTTTTTCGGAACTTTTTGAACGCATTTTGCATTTTGCTTCTACAACTATTGATGCAAAAGTTACAAAATTGACCCAAGCAGTATTAAAATATAGTTTATATTCTGTCTAGCCTATTAGGTTCCAAAATTTCAAATAGCACCAACAACATATTTATATTTTTATCTGTTGGCTCAAAAGTTACAAAAAGTACGTATAAAGTGCCAATATAACATTTTCACCCTTTTTGAACTCTTTTTTCCCCCAGTAGGGTCAAAATTTAAAAAAAAAATGTGGGGAAAGTAATATTTAGGTTTCTTTAAAAATGTCGAAAGCAATTTTAATTATATTCAGAAGTTACAAAAGGTACCTACGTTATGTTTGGTTACGAAGGGTAGTGACGAGTGGAACTTGCCACCTCCACCCAGAGGCCCCTAGACCCATTGTACATCCTTTCAAAAGAGCCGAAAAGAGAAAATGGAAAAGACAACAACAACACACATCTCAGTGCACTGTGAGAGTCCGAATAATGCATCTCAGAGCCCTCCTGCTCTCCTTGAGCAGCAGGCCAGTTCCTATCTCGTCTAGCCTGGGTCACAGAAGTCTGAAGATTCCGCATTTAGACCTGTCCCTATCAGTCCATAATTGAAAATCAATGGTGGCCTTAAAGGCATACAACCAAGCCTCCAATTCATCGCCAACGTCACAATGACTAATGATCCAAGTTCTTACTCATGATACCCAGATACCTGTCTCTGTCCCCTAGTTCGAACTCAAAGTATGCCACCTTGTACTTCCCGGTGAAGAGAACTAGCTCCGTCTCTCTGGGTTAACTCACAGTCCCTTATCCCTGGCCCAGGTAGACAGATCGGATGAAGCACTTAGAACTACCTTGCTCGTGGTGGACAAAAATTTTCCTGTCACTGAAACTGTCGCATAAGCCACTTATTTTATCTCCTTTGAGTCAAACCGTCTCAGTATTCCATTGACTACCAAAATCCACAGTAGTGGCAACAAGACCCCTTCCTTTGGCCTTCCCCTGGCAGAACTCTTTTTCAGATATTCATTTCCTAAACCAGAGTTGATTATCCTAATGCCAAGCATAGAATAGATCCACTCAATTAGGATGCCTTGAACTCCTACATCCCTTAGTGTGTTTCAAATAGCCCCTATCGAAACATCATTAAAAGCTCCCTCGATATCCAATAGCGCGCTTTATAAATAAATCCCACATCATGAAGCGCATTCTCAACAGATTTACTCCTCAGAAAAGCATTTTGAGCCTTAGTAATGACGTGCGTATTAATCGTGTCCCTAAGATAAAGGTCGACCAGTCGTTCCAACGTCTTCAGTATAAAAGACGATAGGCTGACCGGTATATGTCTCCTGGCTTCGAGTGACTAGCCTTACCACCCTTGGGTATAAAAATCATACTTACCTCTCTTCACCTTCCTGGTATGTAACCGAGTATGATACTAGCAGTCGAACCACTCGTTAGGAGCAGCAGTCCTGAGAAATTGTATAATATATACGAGTAAATACCGTCCAGGCCCGGTGACTTATAGGGCTGAAAGGTATCTAACGAGCATTATACCCTATCAAACGTTACCAGCTTCTTTGCCGCCCCTGTTAACTCAGTTATCACCTCGGGGCCTTCGAAAACGCTCCCGAATAGCTCTCCAGTAACCAGTTCCCTGCATCCTGGGAAGTGGGTACTCATCAATGATTCAAGTATCTCCAAGCAGCTAGACTCCGTCCACGAACCCAAGTTCGTTAGGATCCTTGGATAGTATTCTCCTGAACCTTGACATCTTGATTATGGAGCTAATAGATTCACACTACTCAGACCATGAAGCCCTTTTCGCCATCTTGAGATTACCCTTGTACTTAGTGAGCTTTCCCCTAACCACGGCCCGTTGATCGCCGAGCTTACTGATACACCAGCCTGACTGTTTCCTTTTTCCCGGAAAACTCTTCTCTCATCCTCCCTGTGCGATACCTCAAAAAGCTCAGTATTCCTATAATCGACGCAAAGCCCTTCCTAAAGACCAGCCAGTCGATACCCGGTGGGTCCGCAGCCTCATATGGCATGCACACCGAAGCCAAAGCTATCGTTGGCTCGCCCTTAGCTTTTTATAAAATGACAGTTACATCGCCAGAGCCGAAAGGCTGAGAAATTTTGAAATTTAGCTCATTCTTTACCAAAACACATGTTCCTACCTTGACCACCGTAGACGTGACGCACAGAGTGTATAATTTTGCCCTAAGTCCAAGAACCTTACTGTTTTTTCCAATCCATGGTCCCTGGATGAAGGCCACGTCTGCCTGGTGTCTGATGAGGTAAGTGGTCGATTCGGCTGAGGGTGCTTCACTGTGGTGCAGGCTTATTTGCACCACTTGCAGCATTTTTGTTCTTGTCAGCTTTCGGTAGCCGGAACATTATACTACCAAGACCAAACTTGATAACCCCACCTCCTCGTTATTTTGCCTGGCCGAAACTGACAGTATGGTTTTCACTGATCTTACAGGCGGTGGAATTCACACGGCAGCACAGAGGCTTTTATCACTTTAATTTTCGCCCTTGGGCAAAGGTCACCAGAGCCGCCGAATGTGGACTTTAAGAATCCGACAGAATTCTTATTTTACACAGCTGACAACCATGCCACCTTTTGACCAATCCGCACAATTGAAGGATACACCCTCTTAATCACCTTGAAATGAGGGCAATATTGTCTGTTAGCCTACCCTCAACTAGCTGCCGTAGATCCGTATCTATTTTTCCGTCCAGATCTTTACGGCTTATGACAGTTACTTGAATGCTTTCCTGGCTTACCATCAATCTAACCTTCTTTACCTCTAGCTATTTTATTCACTTCACCACCTGAGCGCCTTCCCCAAATTACCGCTGTCTTTCGTTACTATGCTCCTGAAAACTGTCGGGAACACCTTCCTGTCTACCTTTGTAGGTAATAAAGTGATCCCTGCACTTGCCATTTTTATTACCGGAAGGAAAATATCCAGGAGCTCACCGATGAGGCCAAAAACTCTTTCGAATTTCCTAATGTCCTGCCGATGTCTCCTGATCCTTTGTCTCCACTTAACGGTGAACGGTCTTGGATCCCTTTTGGTCATCTTACGCAAAAAGGCCAAGGAAGCTCTAGTTTTTAATCGTCTTTTCCTCTTTTGTTCACCTGCTTGTGTCCAAAGATGGTGATACCTCAGTAAAAGGTATCACGGCGTCTTGTCGAGCTAAAATTAATGAACGGGCTTTTGCACCTGTCTGTTCTTTTGAAAATCCCTGCCCACCGCCATTAGAATCTGACCATGAGTCGATATAACAGTGACGTCGAAATCCTCGTTAGAACCCAGTGACAGATCTCCCAGGCTTGTGTAAGACCGGTCACTTCCGGGGAAGCTCCTAACAAGTGCAAACGCCCTTCCATTCCTAGTTGCGTCCGTTAATCTTCCGATTGGTCATTAATGTTGTCATTAATGACAGTCAACAGTTCGTTCGGTCCGAAAGGATCAGAAGAGTCTGATCTGTCCGAATTAAAACTGTCTGATTTTTTACGACTCTTTTCTAAAATTCTCCGTACAAGCCCGACGAGTATGCACGTAAGTGCGTGCAGTGACGGCAAACGCGGACTAGACAACTGAAAAACAATAAAACTGACCCGTGCCATAGCGTCGGAGAGGAGCTGTTAAGGCTAACAACTTTTGGCGCTAACTAACCATTATAAGTATAGCTCTTTTTTAGTTGGTCTACCAGTGTTTTTGTTTTGCTGGCTAGCCTTTGTACAGTATACTCGGCCTCCCTATCCGCCTCCCAGGAACGCGTCTACAGTTATATTTACGAAAGTTATAATTAATAATAATAAGTTTAGTAAGGGGAGAATTCGTATTGAGTATTGAAAAGCAAATTTTCTAAAAACAAGGTCCGTAATAATTATGCAAAAAGAAGTAATTTTAAAATAAAACTATTATGTGCTATTTTTATTCATTGTTGAACTGTTCCTAATACAAATGTTTGCTTTCCAATATGGCCTAAGTTCATATAATTTCTTTTTATTAGAAGAAATTAATATTTTCCGTTAATGTTGAAAGAGACTTTTATTTAAAAAAAAGCAGGTTTTTCTACCGATACTAGCCGAGTAGAATGCACTTTCGAAAGCAGCTACGCAATTTCATCATCAGTACTCTTTGAACGGTAGTAGTGTCTTTTGGTTGTAAACATCACCTATTTAACTTACATGTAACAGAAAAAGGAAAACGTAATATCTATTTTCCTTCTTCTTTTATTTTGTAAGTTAGGACGAAGTTTACTTTTCATATACACTCTGTTTTTTTCTATTAAATTATTATTTTACATTTTTTTTAAAAACATGATTTCTTGCAAAAAAGTAATAATAATAATAATTGTGGTATTTTTTCAAAAATATATAAATCAAAAATTTTAAAAGCACTTGATTCTCGAAGCATATTTATCGAATCTTCTTCGTCGCCCTTTTCCGCTGTTGTTTGGTTTAAAAATAACTCTTACTTACATAATACATTTTGGATATTTCGTCTTTACGTACTTAAATCTCCTGTTTTTTAAGGATTAAGACAACGATTTTGTGCCTAAACTATGCCACTGTAAAAAACAGCAAGGGAGAAAATTCAAGTTAAACATTTTTGGTTAAGTATGTTAAGAATTGTAGTACGTTTAGAATTTACTGACTTTCATGTTGCGTTTTTAGAAGTTCTAATAGTTTTGGTGCTAATGGGGTTGATTTATTTTTCTTATATGCTTGAGGTATTCGGAAGCTATTTTCAAACAAGTCGAAGTTAGGTTAGGTAGAATAGGCAGCCGTTAAAGGAAAGGATACAGCTCACTGGGGCCCGCTTAATTCGGTCCCTTTGTGTTACCTGGAGTTTCAGATAGGAAGTTTGGAGATGGAAGGAAAGAACAAATTTAGAGAAGAATAAGTAAGAAAGAAATAACTAAAGAATAAAGCAGACTTACTAGGGTCTCTGGTGGGAATCAAACCCACAACCTCAGACCATGCACTTATCACTGATCTACCGGGGCACCAAACGAGTCAAGCAATGAAATTTTCCATATCATTGATTCTTTTTCGCGTTTGATATAGAAGTTTCCTGGTATAAGACCAATCACTCATGTTTGGTTTTTAACCGAAGCCGCAAATTTCCGCAGATAAGCAGCAAACTGCCTGAAAGCTAGGTATTCAACCTTCAATTTAAGACAATGTCTAATAAGAGGCTTTGACTGTCAGTTCCCTTGCCACCGGAACATCCTTGATGGCACCTGCCACAGAAATACTAACGTAAGTAATGTTTAAAAGCCACCAAACTAAAAATACACCCACTGGCGCCGGAGTGTTAAGCAGCTCTTACGTTGTCGGAGCAACATGTGCTGTAGCCACCACCATTGCTGCTACACCTACCGTCGGTCAACATAACCTACAAAATGTAATCAAAAATAATTTCAATTCTTTATTATTGCCGGCATCGTCCCGGCCAAATTTGAAACACCTTTAGAACCAATTTGATGTATTACAGGCCCAGCTGGTTATAGCCCAAAAAGCTTTGTCCATGGCTTTGAATGCAAATCACACTTCAAATTCGCCAGCTACTTTGCCGCAACCATCCAACATGTCACCTCTAGTAACGGGTGTGAGTAATATTAGCTTCGAGAATTCTGCCTCTGCCAACGTCGACTGCACCGACCGTTGTACGCCATTATCTAGTGTGAGCCATAATTCTAATAATTTGTGTACGATTCCCCCACCTTTAGAAATGTTGGCGCCATCTGCGCCATTTTATCAAAAAAGTGGTTCAATGACACTGCATAAAAACATTTATGATTTACCGGAATTCAATGGTAGCCCAGAAGACTGACCGATGTTTTAGACTGCATTTAATCAGCCAACTAATGTTTATAACTACAACAATTTTTAAAATTGTTCTAGGCTTCAAAAGGCATGAGAAGGTGATGCACGTGAAAATGTAAAATCGTTGCTCATACATCCAAATAATTTTAGTAGTTTTGAAGCAGAATTAATTTTAATATGGCCGCCCAGAAACGCTCATAAGATGCCAGATACAACAGGTAAAAGAAATGGCAACAATTGGAGAAAATGCAGTGGAGAAGTTGGTGCTATTTTCTGTGAAGGTTCGAAATGTTGCTTCATTTTTAGAAAATGATAATGGGCGACAACATGCGTCCAATCCTACTCTAATTGATGAACTAGTTGTTAAGCTGCCTTTGAGCAAACGAATAGAATGGGCTCGGTATGCATTTATAATAAATCCCTATCCTAATGTTTTGGATTTTAACATATGGCTTAGGAGCGTCGTTGATTTGGTAAGAATAGTGCAAAATTTCAGTGTGGCTCGAAAAGCAAAATGAAAAGTTGTCCTCAATGCCACTGAAAAACAAAGTAAATTATGTATTTTGAAACGGAAAACTTTGGTGTCAAAATATTGCCGATTATATAATCATATGATGGCTCTGAATAAATTATCTAGCATTGAGAGAATATTAAAAAAGAATACTGAATTTGGTGCATAATATAAGTCCGTCATACCAAACTATTTGTCTTAAGAGTATGCTCGTAAATTATCAGCTAGTAAAGGCGCTGATGTTTGCTCTAAGACTTGGTATCTTCCACACTTTGGAGTGGCCAACCCTAACAAGCCAGTTGCTTAAAGGTCCTCAAAAATATAAGCCCTTGCTATCTGTTTTATTTATTTTCGCGTTGGAGCCGTGGCTGTATTTGGAGACATAAAGGATATGTTTCATCAAATCTTAGTTGCTCCTGAACACAGGTGTTTTCAACGATTTCTTTGGCTTGATGATGAAAATAAACAACTAGAGATCCACGAAATTCTGGTCTTGATTTTTGGAGCTGCCTGTTCGCCATTCATTGCCCACTACGTCATGGAAACAAAAACAATGAAATTTTGTAGATCGTTTTTCTAGAGCCGTAAAATCCATTCTGGACCACTATTATGCAGATTATTTTGCAGACAGTTTTTCGACGTCACAAATGGCTATTGAAATTGCAGCACAGGTTCGTGACATATAAACGTTCACAAACCAGCTGGGTTTAAACTACGCAACTTATCTTCAAACAGTTCAGAAGAAATGGTGATTCTTTTCGGCCAGAGCTAAATGTGTTTGTCGATGCTAGTAAGGACGCTTTTTATGCAGTGTCATTCTGAAGATCAACAAACGCTGCCGGTAAAATTGAAGTACCTCTACTTGCTGCGAAAAGTAGAGGTGCACCTCTAAGGCCAATGAGTATTCCGCAGCTTGAGCTACAGGCTACTGTTTTTAGTACTAGGCTAATGCAGACAACTTTTAAAGAACATCCTGTTAAGGTGTCTCGAATTATTTGCTGGAGCGATTTAATGACGGTCATAAGTTGAATTGGTTCTGAAAGTCGCAAGTATAAACCCTTTACCGAAATTCTTGACACTACTATCCCAGCAGTCTGGAGATGGTTACATACGAATATCAGGGCTAATAATTTTAACTAAACTTTCGTACATTTTTCAACTATTAACATTTATAAATAAATTAATGTAAATAGTTTGTTGTCGTTTTACCAAAATTCAGTGGCAAATAAATAAAAAAATGTAATAAGGATATATAAAACAATTTTTGTGTTTCGTTTAACAAATATTCTGCCGAAAAGGGAGCATTTTAAGTTTCTTCCTTGAACGACTGCATCTTAATAAAAATAAAACTGGTTATCAAGTTGCGTGCAGACTATGTCACAACCGTAGTTTCGAACGAATTTTACAAACAATATGTATGTATGATCAACTTGAAAGCGAAAACTTGAACTTCTTGTCGCAGTGTAAAAGAACCGTTGCTTTTAATGTGCTATACAAAGCAAGAATTAAGTTCTTAAAGTTATTGTAAAGTGAGTCTTGTAAGGGGAAATACTGCGGTAAGAACAACTAAAATAATTAAGTGGTCCTTTTTGTAATTTTGATGTTGTTGTTTAAGAAATAAACGCGCGTACTTGCTGTTGCACAAAAAATGTTAGTGCTAAGTTAATAGTTTAAATAACCGTGTTTCATTTGGGCTAACTTGGCGTTGTTAAATTTGCCCCTCACAGGCGACCGTCGCAGCCAGCACCATGTAGGTTACGAAGGGTAGTGGAGAGTCCAACTCGCCACCTCCACTCGGAGGCCCTCAGGCCCATTGTGAATCTCTTCAGACAAGTATTTTACAGGTAAGGGTAAAGAAAGCAAGAGTACCGTCCGCAAGATGTCTAAGAAAGTCAATAGTCATAGACCCTGAATCACCTACCTACCCAGCCACCCAATCCCCTTAATAAAACCTATGATGCTCCCCAGCCCACTGCCAGGGACGTCACCAAGTCAATCTAAGAAGCGTCCTCCAAACCACCCCTGTCGGCGATTCTGCAGCCCAGGGCAGTGGCAGGCAAGATGTTCTACCTCGTCCCCGCATACTCTGCAGAAATCTGGAGAGTTCCTGTCCAATTTGTTCGTCCTATATCTTACATCGCAGTGCCCTGTGAGAGTCCCAATAATGCACCACAGAACCCCCACTGCTCTCATTGAGTAGCAGATCAGTGCCCATCCTGTCCAGCCTGCGCAATAAAAGTCTAGAGATCCTGCAATCAGACCTGTCCCTCCAGTTTTGGCCCATCTTGTCCATTATCCGAATCCCTATCAGTCCATAACAGAAACTAAGTGGTGGCCTCACCGGCTCACAACTAAGTTCAATATCCCGGGCCGATCCTTTCCTTGCTAGTTCATCGGCAATCTCGTTGCCGGAAACGTCATAATGACCCGGAACCCAGCAGAGCCTGGCCCTGCGTGTCCCCATGATCGCCCTAAGAGTACGTCTGCAGTCGCTCACGAGTCTAGATCTGACATAATGTCCCTCTAGAGCCTTAAGCGCGAACTGACTATCAACGTAGATTGTCTCGTCCCCTCTCCTATCTGAAACCTCCCCTATCAATTCCGCGGCCTTCATCACCGCCAGTATTTTAGCCTGGAAAATGCTGCACTCGTCTATAGGACCTTCCTTTCCCCATGTCCATTATATAGACCCCGGCCCCGGTGCCTACCTCCATCTTCGATCCGTCAGTAAGAACTGCACACCCCTCATACAGCTTCTTTGATCCCTTCCATGCCTCCCTATCCGGAAACACTACTTGAGGCAGGATCCCAAAGTCAAGTTTCGCTATCATGTAGTCCGACCCTTCCCAAAATGCCGGCATGTCCATCCGAACATACCCCACGCATACTTGACTATCTTAGTCTAAACAAGCTCCTGGCCGCCATTCCAGCAACAAAATCCTCGATGGGAAGAAGATGTAGAATGATATCCAGCGCTGCCTGTGGTGTATTTTTCCTGGCCCCTGTAATGCCTAGTACCGTACATCTCTGGACCTTTGTCAAGAGCCTTCCTATGTCGCCCCTTTTCAGGGCCCTCCACCATACAAGGCAACCGTACGTAAGAACTGGTCTTACAACGGATATGTAAATCCAATTTACCATAGCCGGTTGCAACCCCCAGTTCTTACCTATGGTGTTCCTACAGGCATAATAGGCATTGAGAGCCTTCCTAACCCTCTCCTTTGCGTTCGCCCTCCAAGATAACTTGCCATCCAGGACGATACCCAGATACCTGGCCCAATCCGCTAGTTCCAGCTGAATCCCGTCAAGCTTTGGCAGCTCAAACTCTGCCACCTTGTACTTTCTTGAAAAAAGAACTAGCTCTGTCTTACCTGAGTTGACTCCCAGTTCCTTATCCCTGGCCCAAGCAGACAAGTCGGATAATGCTCTTTGCATTACCCCGCTCGTAGTGGACAGGAATTTCCTCGTCACTAAAACCACGATGTCGTCTGCAAAAGCCACTACTTTGATTATTCTCTTTGAGTCCAACCGTCTCAATATCCCGTTGACCACTAAAATCCACAGTAGTGGCGACAATACCCCCCCTGCGGCGTTCCCCTAACCGCACCTCTTTTCAGACGTTCATTTCCCGACTCGGAGTTGATTATTCTGCTACCAAGCGCAGAATAGATCCACTCAATAGGGATGCCCTGAACTCCCACTACTCTCAGTGCGTTTCCAATGGCCTCCATCGAAACATTGTTAAAGGCTCCCTCAATGTCCAAAAACGCGCCTAGTGTGTACACTTTCCTGTACAACCCGCGCTCTATGAACCCCACCACATCATGAAGCGCAATCTCAACAGATTTACCCATAAGGTAAGCACGCTAAGCATTACTAATGACGTGCGTTTAAATCGTACTCCTAAGATAAAGATCGATCAGCCGTTCTAGTGCCTTCAGTAGGAAAGACGATAGGCTGATCGGTCTAAAATCTCCTGGCTTCGAGTGGCTGGCCTTGGGTATAAAAATCACCCTTACCTCTCTCCGCCTCAAGGGTATGTAGCCGAGTGTGATGCTAGCAGCAAACACCCTCGTTAGGAGTAGCAATCCCTGCGTCGAAAGAGTCTGTAGCATACACGGGTAAATACCGTCCAGTCCCGGTGATTTATAGGTGGAAGGTATCCACCGCCCATTTTACCCCATCAAGGGCCTCCAGAATGTCAAAATTGTTCGAAAAACTGTTAAAAAACAAGCTAAATCCGATCCTGAATGACAACAACTGCATTCCAAATCACCAATTCGGCTTTAGAAGTCAACATAGTACCATCGAACAAACTCACAGGTTGGTACAGGTTATAAGAAAAGCCTTTGAGGAAAAGAAGTACTGCTCCGGGATTTTTATCGATGTCTCACAAGCTTTCGACAAAGTATGGCATGAAGGCCTTCTAAACAAACTAAAGCTCAACCTTCTAGCTAATATTTTCAACCTTTTAGAAAAATATATAACAGGCCGACAATTTATGATCAAAGAGGGAAACCAAATAAGTTGTTCCCAACCAATAGAGGCTGGTGTCCCTCAAGGAAGTATACTAGGTCCAATTTTGTACTTGCTTTACACGGCAGATATGCCAACCAATAGTTTCACACACACGTCGACATTTGCTGACGACACTGCTTTTCTTAGTATTCACAAAGACCCTAAAGAGGCTTCGAACCAGCTGCAACAACACAACCCAAGTCGAGAAATGGGCAAAGTTATATAGAATAAAGATAAATGAACAAAAATGTACCCACGTAACTTTTACTTTACGCAAAGAAACGTGCCCTCCAATCACTATCAACAACCATAATGTGCCTCAACGATCTGAGACAAAATATCTTGGTATTCACCTAGATCGCCGCCTTACATGGAAGCCTCATATAAATGCTAAGCTGACGCAAATGAAACTTAAAGCTGCTCAAATCCACTGGCTAATTGGTAGAAACTCTGTGCTACGTCTTGATTGTAAGCTTCTACTCTACAACTCGATTTTAAAACCAATTTGGTGCTACGGTATACAATTATGGGGTACTGCTTCCGCCTCTAACATCGAAAAAATCCAACGCCGTCAAAACAAAATTCTAAGAATGATAACTGGTGCTCCTTGGTATATCAAAAACAGCAACATCCACAAGGATCTAGAAGTTCCACTTGTAAAATGCGAAATCATGAAATATGTGGACAAGTATTTAAATAAGCTGGAATCACATCCAAATCCGCTCGCTCGAAGCATCCTGCAACATAGTGGGCACACCCGCCTAAAAAGAAGGGATACAATTGCTCTTAGATGAAACCTTTGAAATTAGCTATTTTATTGTGAGAACTTAAATTTTAGTCTGGTACTGACTGGACTAGTATTAACTACTTAGTTTTAAGATTTGAATACTTATTGTTAGTTCGCTTAAGCGAAGATTCAATAATAAAATATATGAACAAAAAAAAAAAAAAAAAGAAGGGTCTCCAAGCTGAACTTCGTCCACGAGCTATTCGTTCTCTGAATGTATCCAAGTCCGCTAAAACCCTTGGATAGTATTCTTCTGAATCTTGACATCTTGTTTACGGAGTCAATATAATCCCTTTTCGCCCTCCTGAGATCACTCTTGTACTTATAGAAGGATACCCTGTTCCTCTCCCAATCCGTATCGTTCCTCATGAGCTTTGCCCTTGGTCCATTGCTCCCTGGTCCACCAGCCTGGCTGTTCCCTCTTGCCCGGAAAGACCTCCGAGCATGCCCGTTCAAAGCTCTCCCTCATCGAAACAGTGAACACGTTCACCACTCTCTCTAACTCCCTGTGCGAAACCTCACAAAGTTTAATATCGCCTATCCTCAACGAAAAGCCCTCCCTGAAGATCTCCCAGTCCGTTCCTTTCGGATTCCTATAGGGAGCCTTTCTGTGGCCCTCGAAATTTAAACTTAAGGTGATTCTGCTATGGTCCGAGAAGGAATAGTCATTCAACACCCTCCATTCCCCTACGAAATCACTGCCTACATTGGTGAGTGTAAGATCTATATCTGGCTCCCTATCCCTATTTTTGAATGTCGGCATGTCACCCCTATTACATATATAAAGATAGTTGCCAGTTATGAAATCATACAAAGACTCACCTCTCTTATTAATGTCCCTGCTTCCCCATTGATGGTGATGTGCATTTGCATCGCAGCCGAGCACCAGATTTCATTTTCGTCCTCTTGCATGCCAGACCAACCCATGGTTCCTAGATCAGAGCCACGTCGGCCTGGTGTCTCATGAGGTAGGTTGTCAGTTTGGCTGAGGCTGCTTCACTGTGGTGCAGGCTTATCTGCACCACCTGCAGCCTCTTTGGTCTTGTCAAGTTTCGGTAGCCGGAACCTTACACTACCAAGACCGAATTTGGCAACCCCACCTCTCTTTTCCAAGACTTCAATGGATTTTGCATTCACTGCCAACCTTAAAATCCTTGCCGTCATTACCTTTACAAGCCAGTGAGACTACTTGCCTTCATTGGCTTGTGTCAAGCTCATTATTTTTCTTGGCCAAAATTGACAGTGAACGACCTTGGATCCCTCTTGGACATTTTATGCAGATAGGCCAAGGAGGATCTAGTACCGCTTAACGCCTTTTCCTTCTTTGTTTGGCTACCTGTGCCTGTCGGAGGTACCACGGCGTCTTGCCAAACTAAAATTGACGGACGGGCTTTTTCACCTGTCTGTTCCCCTGAAGACCCCTGCTTACCGCCCTTACAATCTGGCCCTAGGCCCCGGCCAGGAACTGATATCACGGTGATATCTAACTCCTCGTCGGAACCCAGTGCCAGATCTCCCAGGCTCTGCGTGGCACCGGTCATTACCGCGGAAGCTCTCAACAAGTGCGGATGCGGCATACGCGGACTAGGCAACTAAAAAATATTACAACCGACCCGTGCCCTAGCGTCGGAGGGGAGCTGTTAAAGGCTAATTTCTTTAGACACTAATTAACCTCAGCACTGCTTCCAACCACCTTGCCATTAAAAATGTAGCTCCCTTTCAGTTGGTCCACGAGGGTTTTACACCCTAGGACTAAGTGTAGTGTGCAGGGGTCGACCATTTCTGTCCAGCCCCAGCACAATACGCTCGGCCTTCCCTATCCGCCACCTTGAGACGCGTCCGATGGGAGTGAAAAAGAGCATCATGTACTTTACAACAATTTTTCAATACTTTGATGTTTTACATTTTTAAATTTGCTATGATGTTGTTGATCATTTTAAGAAAACCGAAGCAAAATAAATTATTTTTGTCTATCTAGCATTTTTAGTGTATTTGCCAAATATATTCGACATTACGCGCTCTATTGTGTTGGTACTTTTTACAGGTTAATAATTTACAGTTAGTTATTATATTTTTTTTTCCTTTTTTTGTAATCGAAACCCGTTTCATTACATAAAACTTGCACCGTATATTGTGTTTGACTGCATTAACTAGTTTTGATTAGGGTTTTAAAAATTAAAGGTCAATTTAGTTTTAGAATAAAACAAGTAAGAGCGCTATATTCGGCTGTGCCCTTCACATTGGTCTTTAAATATACCCAGCTGAGTAATTTTGTACTGCAAATAATATAATAAAAAACCTTGTGCGAGTTTTAAAGTCCATAGAAAACTATTCAAAATTTTAACGTTCGTATGAATAATAGAAATAGACAAATAAAGTTTGAGGTCGAGAGTTTTAAAAGTTTTCGACATTATTCATATTTAAAGGTTAATAAAACTTGTTAAATGTTAAGGGATGTTCTAGTCCCCCTGCTCTTCTCCAACTTTTTCTCCAAAATGTATGAATTATTTGATTATTACTTTTTGTAGAATATTCGAAGTCGATAGCTGTAATAGCTTTCCAGAAGTAGCGTATCGAAAATTTTATAAAAATTGTTAATTTGTATGGGAGCTACCTCTACTTCACCCCCCACCAAAAAAATTGTTTTTCTTTGAAGCGTAGGCCTTGTTGTCCAATTGCTTTTTGTAGAACATTTGATTCCGATACTTGCTATAGTTTCCAAAATATAGCGTATCGAAAATTTCATACAAATCGTTAATTTGTATGGGAGCTACCCCTCTTTCTGCCCCCACTCAAAAAATTTTTTCTTTAAAGCGTAGTTTTTGTTGTCCAATTACTTGCTGTTGAACATTTGATTTCGATATCTGTTATAGTTTCCGAGATATAGCGTATCGAAAATTTCATAAAAATCGTTAACTTGCTTAGGAGCTACCCCCTTTTTTGCCCCCACTAAAAAATTTTTTTCTTTAGAGCGTAGTCCTTGATGTCCAATTACTTTCTGTTGAACATTTGATTTCGATATCTGTTATAGTTTCCGAGATGTAGCGTATCGAAAATTTCATACAAATCGTTAATTTGTATGGGAGCTACCCCTCTTTCTGCCCCCACTCAAAAAAATTTTTTTAAAAGCATAGCCCTTGTTGTCCAATTACTTTCTGTTGAACATTTGATTTCGATATCTGTTATAGTTTCCGAGATATAGCGTATCGAAAATTTCATACAAATCGTTAACTTGCTTGGGAGCTACCCCCTTTTTTGCCCCCACCCAAAAAATTTTTTTCTTTGGAGCGTAGCCCTTGATGTCCAATTACTTTCTGTTGAATATTTGATTTCGATATCTGTTATAGTTTCCGAGATGTAGCGTATTGAAAATTTCATACAAATCGTTAATTTGTATGGGAGCTACCCCTTTTTTTTGCCCTCACTCAAAAAAAATTTTCTTAAAAGAATAGCCCTTGTTGTCCAATTGCTTTTTGTAGAACATTTGATTTCGATATCTGTTATAGTTTCCGGGATATAGCGTATCGAAAATTTCATACAAATCGTTAATTTGTATGGGAGCTACCCCTGTTTTCGCCCCCACCCAAAAAATTTTTTCTTAAAGACGTAGCTCTTATTGCCCAATTACTTTATGTAGAACATTTTATTTCGATATCTGTTATAGTTTCCGAAATATAGCGTATCGAAAATTTCATACAAATCATTAATTTGTATGGGAGCAACCCCTTTTTTTGCCCCCACCCAAAAAAAAATTTCTTTGCAGCGTAGCCCATGTTGCCCAATTACTTTTCGTAAAATATTTGATTTCGATATCTGTTATAGTTTCCGAGATGTAGCGTATCGAAAATTTCATACAAATCGTTAATTTGTATGGGAGCTACCCCTTTTTTCGCCCCCACCCAAAAAATTTTTTCTTAAAGGCGTAGCTCTTATTGCCCAATTACTTTATGTAGAACATTTCATTTCGATATCTGTTATAGTTTCCGAAATATAGCGTATCGAATAATTCATAAAAATCGTTAATTTGTATGGGAGCTACCCCTTTTTTTGCCCCCATTCAAAAAATTTTTTCTTTAAAGTGTAGCCCTTAGCGTACAATTACTTTTTGTAGAACATGCTAAGTCGATAGCTGTTATAGTTTCCGAGATATAGCGCATAAAATATTTCACCAAATTTGTGCAATTGTAGGAAAACTACCACTTCCCCTGATTCTATCTGAAAAAAATTTTTCCATTATTTAGGTGCCTACTTTAAGAGTATGCGTTCCAAGTTCTGTGTCAATAGTGACTATACTTACTGAGATATATAGGGATATATGCACGGATTTTGTCCTAAAAAAAATGGGTTGTTTTGGGTTTTCGCTTATATCTCGGTCAATAGTGAACCGATTTCGCTGATTTTAAATAGCGATTGTTAGCGGGATATTTGTAATCGTTTGACACCATTAACTGGTCTGTATCTTTTTATTTGACTCCGGAAACTTGATTTCAACAGACGGACAGACAGACACACAGACAGACAGACAGACGGACATCGCTATATCAACTTCCCTATCTATAAGGATCCAGAATATATATACTTTATGGGGTCGCAAATGGATAATAAAGAAATTACAAACGGAATGACAAACTGATATATACCCTTATCACTATGTGAAGGGTATAAAAATACATTTTAAATAAAACCCCAACTCGAAAAAAATAAAAGTGTTAATAAACATTTTCTAAAAAAACAATTTAAAAAACATATTGCGGCTAACTTTGTGGACCTTTTTAAAAGTGTTGATTAAATTCGTCATTTACCTTTAAAGGCCATTGTTGTAAAGAGCATCGCTATAGGTGGAAAAGGTTTTACTTGAAATATTCAGCCTTAGTAGGAGTGTCGTTGGCGAATTTCGACAGTTGTCATAGTCGTTGGCGTTTTTAATCTTTTTCGGTACCATGTAAAATTAACTAAAACGACATTTTTGTAATAGAACAAAAAACACAGAATGTTTCAAAATTCTTACAATTTTAGTAAATTTTGTGTAACCCTGTTGTATAAACTGTCAAAGAGTCAACTGTTGGCGGTGATAAAAATACAAATAATTAAAAATACAAAATATTTTTTATTTAAAATGTTAAGTTTCGTCATCTCAATGAATTCATGAAACACTTTGCTAACAGAAGATTACCTTAAGCTGATGTTGAGTTAATAGCAGCACCCTTTTCCTTCAGTTGGAAAATATGTGGCAAACATGTTAACCTTATTGGCTATTCTAATTTAGAAACAATTTTGTCAAGGACATACTTAAAAGCATCCTTATTGAGTCTTAAGTATCTAACAAAACTTAAAAAATACTTAAATTTGATTAAAATACATTAAGTATAATTGTTTACTTACTTGGAGTTTGGCATGGCAAATATGTTTGACTTTTGCCGTAACTTCCTACGCATAGTATTTTACTCAGAAGTAGAATACTCTTCTTCATCTTCAGACATCATTGAGTTGACCTGCAATTTCACTCTACTCTTCTTTAACATTTATTTTTTTAATTTGACTTGCATTTGTGTACATCCTTTCGCTAAAATTGATTCTTTTTTTTTTGGTTTTAATTTTTAAAAAGAATTAAATAAAAAACATAAAAAAATTTGCTTTAATTATATTTTTTTGAGTTAACAAATACCTTTTTTTTTTTTTTTTATTTCATATTTTTATTATTGGATCTTCGCCTTCGGCGAACTAACAATAAGTATTCAAATCTTAAAACTATTTATTTTTTATTAGACCAGCCAGTGCCAGACTAAAATTTAAGTTCTCATAATAAAATTAATTAATTCAGTAGTTTCATCTAAGTGCAATAGTATCCCTTCTTTTCAGACGAGTGTGTCCACTATGTTTCAAAATGTTTCGAGCGAGCGGATTTGGATGTGTTTCCAGCTTGTTTATATACTTGTCCACATAATTCAGGATTTCCATGTGAGGCGGCGATCCAGGTGAATACCAAGATATTTCGTCTCAATTCGTTGAGGCACCGTATGGTTCTTAATAAGAATTGGGGGGCACGTTTCCTTGCGTAACGTAAAAGTAACGTGGGTGCATTTTTGTTCATTTATTTTTATTCCCCACAACTTTGCCCATTTTTCTACTTGGGTTACGTGATGTTGAAGTTGTTTTGAGGCTTCTTTAGGGTCTTTATAAATACTGAGAAAGGCGGTATCATCAGCAAATGTAGACGCATGAGTAAGATTGTTTGTGGGCATATCTGCTGTGTAAAGCAAGTACAGACTTGGACCTAGTATACTCCCTTGAGGTACACCAGCCCCTATTGGTTGAGAAGAACTTGTTTGGTTTCCCTCTTTAATCATAAATTGTCGGCCGGTTATGTATTTTTCTAATAGGTTAAAAATATTAGATGGAAGGTTGAGCTTTAATTTGTTTAACAGGCCTTCATGCCATACTTTGTCAAACGCTTGAGAGACATCTATAAATAGCGCGGAGCAGTATTTCTTTTCCTCAAAGGCCTTTCTTATAACCTGTACCAATCTGTGGGTTTGTTCGATGGTACTGTGTTGATTTCAGGATCGGAGTCAGCTTGTTTTTAAGCTATTTCTCAAACAATTTGGACATAGTTGGTAACAGACTTAAAGGGCTGTAACACTCCACCTTCGAAGGATCTTTTCCCGGCATAGGAATCAACTTTACCAAGGCAATTTTCCATACTGGCGGGAAATGTTCGAGCCGTAATATGGCGTTAAAAATAAAAAGAATTATTCTTTTTGCTGTGCAAGGCAGCTCTAAAAGCATTTTGTTGCTGATTTCATCAAAGCCAGGAGCTTTTTTAGCATTTTAATTTTTAATAGCCTCTACGACATCTGACAATTGAAAACGTATTTCCATAGGACATCTAGCAACAACAGGCGGTAATTTACTACTGTCAGTGCATGTATTTGGACTGAAGACATTTGTTAAATGACTTGCGAGCAGATCACATTTTTCTTCATCACTTCTTGCCCAGGATCCTCTCAGATTACGTAGTGGTGGTTTCGCGATAACGGGTCTTTTAAGATATTTGGCTGATCGCCATAGTGAATAATTAGACTGAGGAGTCGAGTCTAGACCTTCGAGATGTTCCTTAAGAGATGCCAATCGGTGAACTTCTAGCAAATTTTTCAGTTGGTTTGACATTCCTTCAACTTGGCTTTAAGTTGGGGTGATCTGTGCTTTTTCCATTCTCTTCGGGCTCTTCTTTTTTTAGATAAAAGCTGTTGCACATCGGCTGAAAAAATTTTGTTGTATTTTGTCTGACGATAGTAGGAAGAAGCATGATCAACGGCTTTTTTTATGTTTTCATTAAGGCTGCTCAGACAATCATCGATGTCTTCGGGAGTTTTTAGCGGCTGGTTTTCCGAGCAGTGGGTGCTGACAAATTTTTTGTATTTTAACCAATTAACTCTTTTAAATGAAAAAATATCACTTGTTGGTAATTAATGAGGACTAAAAATAGTGATTATAGTGGGAGAGTGGTCTGAAGATAAATCCAACGAGGCTTGAGCTTCGGTAAGTTCCGGGGATATACCTTTTGTTACGCCAAAATCAATAACGTGGTCTTTTGGCCAGTAGGTTGGTTGTCCAGTTTAAATAACGAAAAGTCCCATTTCCGACACGGAGTCATACAAGACACGACCTCTGGGACTAATTAGGCGGGAGCCCCAGTATGTGTGCTTAGCGTTATAGTCTCCAGCAGCTATGAAGCGGGGACCTAATGATTTGTAGAAACTGTTGTACTGATCCTTCGTTATGGAGAATCTGGGTGGACAGTAAACTGATGAAATAACAAGTTTATGGAAAAATTCACCAATGCAGACGTTTGTTGCTTGCATATAACATTCAGATAGGCCACCCAACCATTGGTGCTTAATTCTTGATTTGATTAAAATAGCAGAGCCACCACAGGATCTATCCCTGGGATCTTTTGAATCACAAAAATTGTATCCACTAATTTTAATAGTGCTTCTAGATGTCATATGAGTTTCAGAAATCAACATGACATCGATTTTTGGTGTGTTAAAAAGTATTCGAGCTCGTTTTTGTGTTGGCGGATGCCGTTTGCGTTCCAGAAACCAACCCTGAGGCAGTTCATGGTCTTTTAAGCATGGCCTGCAGAAGAGCAGACTGCATTTTCTGCATCTCCTGCATCATGCTAGCCATTTGCGCCATTATATGCGTAAATTGTTTGACCATATTGTCAATTACGGCTTCCAGACGGCTAAAATTGGGACCAGTTGGTTCACTTGTTGGCACTTGTTGTTGTGTGGTTGGTTGGTTTGGCCTTTGTGCATTGGACTGGTTTGACTTTAGTGCGTTGGCGTAAGAAATTTGACTTGTAGTTGGCTGTGATAACTGGGGAATGTTTGTTGTTGGTATATTTAACGGCTGGAGAGGGGCAGGAACTACCTTCGGCTAAGATGAGCGCATAACTTAATCAAAGACAGGACAACCTCTGTAGTTGGCAGTGTGGTTTCCACCGCAATTGCTGCACTTCTTCACCCTAGGGTCATCTTTTGGTTTGTCGCACTTGGTTGTAACATGCAGATCCCCACATACAACACAAACAGAAGGCAACTTACAGTAATTTTTTGTGTGGCAATATTCCTGACAATTTAAGCACTGTACAGGTCCAGATCGCTTATGCGGGACTTCCACTGTAACTCTACGGTGCATAATATATCTTAAGTTTCGTTTTTCTTTAATTTGGTATCACCAGGCTCAAGTTCAACTCGAAACAATGGTTGAGGGTATTTTTCCCTGTTTCTAATATTTGTCACAGTCCTTACCTTAAATCCTTCGCTGCAAAAACTGGTCTTTATCTCCTCCGGGTCAACATTTGAGTCAATTCCTTTTATGACTACCTGGAGGCCTTTTGCGTTTTTTAGCTGGTAAGTGTAAAAGTTCTTTTTTAATTTCTCAAATTCCGACACCGTGGCGCGGTAAGCGTTCTCGTGATTTACTTGAATTTTGGTCTCATATATATTACCACGTTTTATGTTCGACACATAAAAGTTCTTTTCACCTATTAATGCAACTAAAAATTTAATGAGGTCGTTCGAGTTTTTTTCTCTTAAATAAATTGGAGGAGGCTTAAAATTTTTTTCCGTAACGGGGCCATCATTATCATCTGTTTGCAGAATGGCAAAGCGATTTTGCGATGTGGTTGGCCTTTCATCGTCTTTTAGAATTTTTGCAGGTTGACTTACTTCTGCCGACTTCGGACTTCTCCCCCTTTTATGAACTGTTACGTACCTGTCCATCCCTACCTGGATCTTAGGAGCACACGCAGAAATTGGGCCTGGAGCGCCTTTAGCAGCTGTAGGTGCGACACCAGAACTTGATAAAGAAGACCGCGATGAAGATGGCACCTCGGTATTTTTTTTATAATTTTTAAACAGAGATTGGGCTAAATTTGTCCCTTGTATACAATATGTATGTATATAATAAAAATTGTTTGCCACCTATTACAAATATTCGCTCTTATTAACACTCGCGTAACACGTCCGCACACAACGAGTTAAGATTACGAAGGAACAAATACCTTAACGACGATTTTTTAAGTATTTGACATTTTTTGACGACACTCGTGGTCCCGACAATTGTAATAGAATCTTTAGGAAATGTTGATTTCTATCGTTTTTCGACAAACATGGCACCATTCAAACAAAAAGAATGATTTTCGACACAAAAACTATTCGACAACGACACTCATAATAAGGCTGATTGTTTTGGATTAGAAACAACATAATTTTTTCAATGGCTAAACTAACTGAAGGACATAATGACAATTCTGGAAGCTGCTTTAGATGTTGAGGATCCCGTTGATAATGACGAAATAATTTTTGAAGTACTACAAGTGCGAATGAAAGATGCTATACCGACCGACAACTAGGCTGTCTCAGCTAAAATTATTTATGATGCTAAATATGTATCTATACTGACTAGCAAGAATTTGAGCCAAGCGGGGAGAAAATGTTTGGCATTTCACTTGTTTGGACGAATAAGAAAAACATCAACTGGCAAACATTATGAGTACCTGAAAATCATAAAGACATAATATTTGTTCAACAATCTGATGAACTAGTTGCATCAAAAGTTGGGACACCATACTCATATTTCAACAAATATTTAACATGGCGAAATACGAACAGTGTTTATGCACCATATTATGATGGGCGTTCTGAAATTTCCGCGAGTGGAAATGTTCTACGATCGAGCAATAGGAATGTATTTTTTCACAGAAAATATGACCCGGAGACATTTTTTTTGCTGTTCGTAATAATTTACATCTAATTGATATAAGTGCACGGGAACCCGGGTGCAAAAATCTCCAATCATTGAATTGGTCCGAAGTCGTCTTATTCAGCTCCCACTGGAAAAAAATTGTGCATTGACGACCAAATTATTCCATTTAAAGGCAAATTCTATGCCAAGCAGGACATAAAAGGAAAACCATGTCCATTGGGAATTAAAGTTTCCTTTATGTGTGGTAAAATCAGAATGCCATAAGACTTTATTGTGTATCAAGGTTCGACAACACAAATAAACGAAAAGTGGGTCAAAAATGTTGGCCTCGGCTCAGCTATAGTGCTTCACTTAGCGAAACGAATTTCGAAAAGTAAAGTTAGTCATAATTTTTTTTTGACAATTACTTTCCTCCATATCAGTTGTTTTAAGTTCAAAAACAAAACCTAATCAATGCTTTTGAAACAATAATAATTTAAATAGAGACGAAACAACGAAAACGAGGGTCACCAGCTGTGTGTACAATGTTATTATTACTCGCTGGTATGACAACAAGGCTGTAAACCTGGTCTCCAATTTTGTTGGAATGACAAAATAGACAAACCTAAGCTTTGGGATAAAAACAAAAAACGAATTTGTAGTTATTGATAGGCCGGAAGTCGTTCGAATGTATAATGAGAGTATGGGCGGTGTAGATTTATTATTTTAAATGATACAATATTATCAAATAAATAATCGAACCGTCAAGTGGACACTGCGAGTTATAATGCACTTCGTTGGTTTAGCTTTAAATGCAGCATGGATGGAGTATCGTCCAGACAGTAACTCGAATGGAATCGCGAAAAACAAAATTTTGGATTCAATGAATTTTCGGATTTAAGTTGCTCAAACTCTGCTTGCCGCTGAACAAGAAGAACATCCACATCCTTCCAAATCAGGAAGCAAAGAAAACCAATCAGCATCATCATTATCTACTAAGCCCTCAAACAATAACATCAGCGATGATTCTAGCTCCGAAGAATTAATGCCGCTGTTATCTCTAAAATCAAAGAAAATTTACCAAAAGGCACAACCACAAGAAGTTCTTCAAGACCAGAAACAGCACTTCTAATTTTTTGTACAAGCTAAGAGTGCTGGTCGTTGCAAGGCAATGGGTTAAAATAAAAGCTCTTTTATCATGTGCAAGAAATGCAACGTTTTTCTCTGTGCTAAAAGAAATTGCAATTGCTTTGCAAATTTTCATCAAAATAAGAATTAAAAAATAAAACTTGAAAATATTTTGCAATTACTTAGTTTCTTTTTTTACAAATAAGCTACAAATAAATAATAAAAATCTGATATATTTTCTTTATTATATACAAAAGTAAAAATGTGCATAACAGTAGTAGGACCTTGGAGGTCGTTGTCAAATGTATTCGACATGCTCTTAAAGTCAAGGTATAAATTCGAGAACAAAATAATTATTTTTCCCAGCTTCACTGTCACGATATTACTCAAAATACATATTTTCAGATTTTTAGGTCGACCAAAATTATTTTTCACACTGAAAGGGCTAGACTGACAAAATCTTCCACTGGGCGTCGTCGTCAACTTTCAGCTGCAGTAGGTTTATATATCGATTACGCATGACAACCCAATTTTCGTTCGGTTGTCAGTGCCCGAAATTATATAACAGATGGCAACTGATAACTAACAGTTGTCAATTTTAGTTAACAAATGGTTAACAATTTGTCAGCTGAGTAGTTTTGGTTGCCGTTGGGTAACGCAACTGAAGTTGGGTTGCTGTACATAATCGACACATTAGGGGGCCGCAGTTATCCCGACACAAACTTGGAGATCAATAGGGGGGTATGTATTCATGTCGACCTTTTCAAGAAAAAAAATGCCACCCCTGTATAATTTGACAGATTTTTTTAAAGTGCAAGTCGAAGCCAATTGTGTTTTCGTTGAAATTTCCAATAAAGCTATTTTCGTTCCATCCAAAAAATACAAACCAAAGAAACTTGCATACGTTAATCATTTTTATGGTTTTATTGTTTATTCTGGTTTTTAATAATACAATAATAGATAATTGTTAAAAAAAATATTAATTGTTCATACATATATTAAAGTTTGATATAAGTAGTACACATTTTATATATGTATGAGTATATGTAAGTGTTAAGTACATGGTGTAATTTCACCATGGTTTAGTGTAAAATTTAAAAAAGATAGTTCCAAAATAAATAAAAAAATAAGTTGTGTTTTTTTATTTATTTAATAAGTTTTGCCTTACATTATAAATAATTTAAATTTTAAACACCTTATGCAAAATTGGAAGTAAAAATAAAAATAATGTATAACACACCAAAATTTGATTTAAGGCTTAAACTATATGTATGTATAAGTAAAATATTAAATTATTGGTTAATAATATAAATAATATACTCCTTAGCATATACTTTTTTTGTTAAACTTATTCTATATTTTTTGGGCTTAAAGCTAAAAATGTTAAAGTAAGCAATCAATACCAACGAAATAATAGGATATTGTTAATGCAATTTAATTTATAAGGTTAAAATTTCATAGAACATGTGTTATAATGTTTTTTAAACAGTTATGTATGTATTTGTTTTCAAAATCTACTAAAAAAACGTTAAAAAAATAAATTGCTGATTTCAATATATTTGCTGGGGGGTTTTTTTTGTTTGAATAAAATTACAATTTAAGAGATTTTATTTTTCAATTCATTAACTATACCCTTGAAAATACATAATGACTTATATTGTATTTACTTGTTTCTTTTTTTTTTTTGCTAAAGGTACTTTTTTTCACTGCTCCTCTAAATCCTCTGGTTATTTCTGCTTTTCAAAATTTAATGATCTTGGCATTAAGGAGAGATTCCTAAGGCAGGCATGGGCTTGCTGCACCATGTATTGTTGATCTTTGGTTTGGCCACAAGCCATTTTCTCCCATTTGGGATCTAAAAACTGTTGAGTGTTTCTTGGGCGTGTTACCACAGTGTCTAACTGTGGTTTATTTTCTTTTTTAGCCTCATCATCTCTTGCGTCATTGTCGAGCAGTAAATCATTTTCACTGCACAACGTATCCCTCATTATGCTAGATTCGCCAGATATTAAAAATTTACTGGGAGTTTCCGTCTCAAATGGTTGCAGTTTCTTATCGATTTTTGACCCATGAAAAGAATAATTTGTTGGCATTATATTTTCTCCCCAGGAAGTAATTAGTGACTTGCGTGCTTTTTTTGTGGGTGGTGCCAGTTGAGAATTGCTACCATTGCTAGTGATTGTTGTTGTTATAGTGGACGTTATGGGTATATTTTCCTTTTTTATTTTATTTGATAAATTTGTGTCATTTATTTGTTCATCATGAATGATCTCTGCCAAATCCTCAACTAAACTAGAGGGACTTGGTGGAATGTAACGTTCACCACGACGTTTTTTGCCCAAAGCAGCAAGAGCATTTTTAAAGGGTGTTGGTGTACGAGGCCCAATTAAGCCTATAATTATATATTACAAATTAATTGGGTTTTAAGTGGTAAATTGCATTAGTTTCATTATGTTGTACGATCTACAAATGATTTAAGCTATTTAATACTCATATGTGGATCTTATGAAAGAACATGAATGAACAAAGGACCTTTTGATTTAAATCGATTTATATAAAACTCACAGTGACGCTAAAAACTTGTATGCATATAGTTTTAATATAATTTTTTGTTCTTTCTAACGGAACTGAATTTTAGTAAATATTGTAATATTTAGAGAAGAAATAATCGTTATTTTCTGATTTTTTTTTGTTTTATTTTGGCAGATATACCTATATATTTTTTATATTTGTTGTTAGTTTATGTATGTTTACATGCATTTAATTGGTTCTTACACAGTAGACTTTCTACTAAATCCTTGAAAATATTTAAAAATACTACCAAAAGCCAAAAAACCGTTTTTACTCATTTTATGTTTTTAATTTCTATTTCCCTTATACAACTGGAAACCATAGTTTTTTTTCAAGAATTTAATGAAAAGTCTACTGATTATTTTGTGTTAGAACCATTGAAATGCATATGGACATACTTAAACCAACAACAAACCACATAAATTAATAAAATTTGATAAAAAAAACCGAATAAAATATAAGAACATCTTATAATATTGTAACACAATTAAGTTTTTGTAATGCGGTAGCCCTTAATGGTACAATTTGTGTTAAACATTGTGTTTTCCAGTAAAAATTTTAAATGAAGCACACTAGGTTTTAGCGGTTTATTAAAAAAAAAAAAAATCAACAAAAAAATTTTATTTATTTAAAATAATTATAATTACATAAAAGGCAAAAAACCTAATTATTAAAAAATAAATTAAAAATTTATGGCTTCCTGTTGAACAAAAATTTGTTAACACGACATTTGCGTCAATTTTAATATGTACATATATGCAACATTGCAAAACCGTTAAGCCTGCCCTCCGTCATGGTTGAACTCAGTCATGTTTTAATACGGCGAAGCGTGGAAAATTACCTTTCAGCCGTAGCATTACTGACCCACATTAAAACAAAAATGATGAATATTTTTCCCAAGTTTTGGTCAACATCTGGGTCACACCTTCCTAAAACATCTACTACATGGTACAATTACCTTACAAGGTAGTATCAATTCAACAACTGGCTATTTTTTGCTCGAGTTTTTCCACTCGTTATATCTGTCAAACAGTACGTTTTTTGACATAAACGCAGATGCTTTTACAATAACTTCAGAAGTTTGGTATCGAGTTTGTTGTAGTTGTGGCAATAGCGATAATACCTTGTAAGGTAATTGTACCATGATCTATTTATTATTTATTCCAATGCAAAATTTCAGCTTTTAATTTTGATATAAGCAGTTTTTTTTATAAATTTTTTTAAATTTTAATAAATCTGCAAGTTGTGAAATTAAAATTTATAAATTAGTATATGTAGTAATCTTCTGAGGCAGTAGTTGAAGGATGTTAAACAAGTAAGGACGTCCTTTGAGAAACGTGTTTTTAAGTCCTGTAAAACATATTCCATTAAGAGTATGTAGCCCTCGATGCGTTAGTATATTTTGACATCTTCAAAATTGCATTTTCTTTAAAATCTAGGATTTTCAACAAAATTTCCCATAATAACGCAAATATTTTTTGTCTCTTCAAAAATATTCCTAAAACACATTATCAGGCTTTTTATAAGAAATGATCCTTTTTGTAAATCTATATCCTGCTTTTGTAGAATTACACTAAGCTGCTTTGTGACGTTAAGTGTATGATTTAGAATATGTAATCCGCACATAAATTCAAAAGTGGTCAGAGAAATTCTTAATAATAAGGCTTTTGAAAACGTATCCGTATCTTTCCACACGGATATCTTTTCCAATATTTTATTTATACTGCAAATTGTAAAATTAAATCATGACAATCCACCAATTGTGTTTCGCACAATGGAGACAACTTTGTTCCCAAATATTTCAGAAAAACTGCATTACGCTTAGGATGATGTTTTTAAAAAATTTGCTGGTTTCTTTAATAAACGGTACAACTTTTTGTATTATTGATACCTTTCCAACAATAAATTGGTGACCGAAACTTACACTTAAACATTTTTCTACTAACACATTTGCAACAATTTCGGTCATTTGTGAGCAATATTTATATCGTCGTTAAAGTGAATAATTTAGAGCAGATGCAGAGTTGCATTATTTAAAGTAAAATAATTTAAAACGTTTTATTACATATATTTTTGAACTAAAAAGACAATTCAGGCTAAATATAATATATAAATAAATCCAATTCAATGATGTTTTTATTAAATCAATAATTTCAATCTTGGATTTGCAAGATATTTAAAAGAAGAAATAAAAGGTAAGAAAAAAAGCAAGTGATACGAATATGTGTGTGTTTTATTGTTTTTTTTTTCCTTTTTAGGAAAAAAATATCGACGGAACGATTCGAATCCGGAAGTCACAACATCCTGGGAGTTTAGATAACGGGAAGGTGTAGAAGTTGTAAATGTTAAAAAATTCTTAATAAAAGGCAAGTTAAACACCAGTAGCAAAAATATGCATATGTTAATACAGTATTTTTTCTTTTAAGCATACAAGTTGGTTTATAGAGAGGAATTCAACCGCATCATTATCGTTCAAAAACAATAATAAATTTAAATAAAAAATATCAGTTTTGACCGGTATGTTCATCAGTTGTGATCGACCATCTGTTGTTACTCATATATTGGTCAAGTGTGACTAATATTTGTATATGTATGTATGTCATCGTTGATTAGTAAACATCAGCAGAGTAAGCAGTTAAGATATATGGTTTTTAGTCTATAAAATCCAAAGGTTCGAGGAAGATGCAAAATCACATGTACACAAAAGTTTCGGTAATTTTTTCACATCGCTCTTAAGAAAATGATAGAAAATAATGACCGGTATTTTTTTATCATTTGTGATAGTCGAATTGATCGGTCAAATTACCGTCACTGTTCTTGGAGGATGCTTTTTAGATCATGGCTAGATCTGATAATCACAAATTAAGTTCTGAGTGGGCAGAGCTATAAAAACCATAAAAATCATTTCAATTAGTTGTATAGAAAACGATAGCTCTGAGACCCATCTGAAAGTATACCAAACGACTTTGAATCACTTCCTGTCGATTTAAACATGCCCATCTGTCCGTCAGTCTGGCATGTATTCTTGAGAACAAGCTGTATGTCGCAACTTTGAAGATATTTTAATGAAATTTTGCACATACGTGTATAAGCTTTTTGGCACTAACACGAAGCAGAGAAACTAGAAGACGGTGCGCCGCCGTCGGGCGTTTTTTAAAGCTAATCCGCCGCCGCCGGTTTCATCTGCTTTTGTCGCACAATGGATCAGCTTCATACGATTGGTGGCATTAAATATAAGGAAACATTGTAGAGCCTTGAATTTTGGTATAGACTCATATTTGGTTGTGATAAAAATATACTGAATATATAAAAAATTCCGAGCACAACCATGCCTTCTTCCCATATAACTAGGGTGACCATTATTTCCTGTGCGAAATCAATACACATTTTGTTTTTTTTTTTTTAAATTGGATCTATTCGGTTTTTATAGTCTAAGAACTAACTTAAATGTTAGGGATCAACCTAAAATTACTTTCTAAGTCGATTAAAGCATGTCCGTATGTCCGTCTTGGTGCCCATGTATTCTTGCGATCCAAGTACAGGTTAAAGATATTTGATTTTGTTAAAAAAAATATAAAAAAGACATTGCCGGTTGTTACAATACATTATAAAGCTGTTAGATTTTTTATCCAAGAATCAACTAACGATATAAAATCACTAATTATATAAGAATACAAAGCTTTGAGTCTGAGTAGCTGACAGTTATTTTTTTATATTATTTAGAGAACTGAAATGAAATCAAGGAACTGTCAAAACATATATGACTATAACTCAAGAAATAATCGTTCTTTTTGACTAAGTGACCAAATTAAAATTCTGCAATATAATTACATTGCTTTTAAATTTAAAATTTTTGATTTTAGTATAAATCAGAATGAAACATTTAAAAAAAAGCAAAATTTCGCTTTTTCCGCCATATTTATTAAAAATCGTCAAATAGCTCATAAGGTCATAATTTTTTAGAGCCCAACATCAATATTTTTTTTTTTATATTTGTTATTATTGAACCTTCGCCTTTGGCGAACTAACAATAAATTTTCAAATCTTAAAACTATTTAATTTTTATTAGACCAGCCAGTGCCAGACTAAAATTCAAGTTCTCCTAATAAAATTAATTAATTCAACAGTTTCATCTTAGTGCAATAGTATCATCTCTTCTTTTCAGACGAGTGTGTCCACTATGTTGCAAAATGTTTCGAGCGAGCGGATTTGGATATGTTTCCAGCTTGTTTATATACTTGTCCACATAATTAGGGATTTCGCATTTAACTAGTGGAACTTGCAGATCTTTGTGGATGTTGCTGTTTTTAACATACGTTGTATTTTTTCTATGTTGGAGGCGGAAGCAGTGCCCCATAATTGTATCCCGTAGCACCAAATTGGTTTTAAAATTGAATTGTAAAGTAAAAGTTTACAATCAAGCCGTAGCACAGAGTTTCTACCGATTAGCCAGTGGATTAGGGCCGTTTTAAGTTTCATCTGTGCCAACTTCGCATCTATATGAGACTTCCATGTGAGGCGGCGATCCAGGTGAATTCCAAGATATTTCGTCTCAATTCGTTGAGGCACCGTATAAGAATTGGGGGGCACGTTTCCTTGCGCAACGTGGGTGCATTTTTGTTCATTTATTTTTATTCCCCACAACTTTGCCCATTTTTCTACTTGGGTTATGTGATGTTGAAGTTGTTTTGAGGCCTCTTTAGGGTCTTTATGAATAGTGAGAAAGGCGGTATCATCAGCAAATGTCGACGTTTGAGTAAGATTGTTTGTGGGCATATCTGCTGTGTAAAGCAAGTACAGAATCGGACCTAGTATACTCCCTTGAGGTACACCAGCCCCTATTGGTTGAGAAGAACTTGTTTGGTTTCCCTCTTTAATCATAAATTGTCGGCCGGTTATGTATTTTTCTAATAGGTTAAAAATATTAGATGGAAGGTTGAGCTTTAGTTTGTTTAACAGGCCTTCATGCCATACTTTGTCGAACGCTTGAGAGACATCTATAAATAGCGCGGAGCAGTATTTCTTTTCCTCAAAGGCATTTCTTATAACCTGTACCAATCTGTGGGTTTGTTCGATGGTACTGTGTTGATTTCTAAATCCAAATTGGTGATCTGGAATGCAGTTGTTTTCACTCAGGATCGGAGTCAGCTTGTTTTTAAGCAATTTCTCAAACAATTTGGACATAGTTGGTAACAGACTTATAGGCCTGTAAGACTCCACCTTCGAAGGATCTTTTCCCGGCTTAGGAATCATCTTTACCAAGGCAACTTTCCATACTGCCGGGAAATGTTCGAGCCGTAATATGGCGTTAAAAATAAAAAGAATTATTCTTTTTGCTGTGCAAGGCAGCTCCAAAAGCATTTTGTTGCTGATTTCATCAAAGCCAGGAGCTTTTTTAGCATTTAAATTATTAATAGCCTCTATGACATCTGACAACTGAAAACGTATTTCCATAGGACATCTAGCAACAACAGGCGGTAATTTACTCATGTCAGTGCATGTATTTGGAGTAAAGACATTTGTTAAATGGCTTGCGAGCAGATCACATTTTTCTTCATCACTTCTTGCCCAGGATCCTCTCAGATTACGTAGTGGTGGTTTCGCGATAACGGGTCTTTTAAGATATTTGGCTGATCGCCATAGTGAATAATTAGTCTGAGGAGTCGAGTCTAGACCTTCGAGATGTTCCTTAAGAGATGCCAATCGGTGAACTTCTAGCAAATTTTTCAGTTGGTTTGTACATTCCTTCAACTTGGCTTTAAGTTGGGGTGATCTGTGCTTTTGCCATTCTCTTCGGGCTCTTCTTTTTTCAGATAAAAGCTGTTGCACATCGGCTGAAAAAATTTTGTTGTATTTTGTCTTACGATAGTAGGAAGAAGCATGATCAACGGCTTTTTTTATGTTCTCATTAAGGCTGCTCAGACAATCATCGATGTCTTCGGGAGTTTTTAGCGGTTGGTTTTCCGAGCAGTGGGTGCTGACAAATTTTTTGTATTTTAACCAATTAACTCTTTTAAATGAAAAAATATCACTTGTTGGTAATTGATGAGGACTAAAAATAGTGATTATAGTGGGAGAGTGGTCTGAAGATAAATCCAACGAGGCTAGAGCTTCGGTAAGTTCTGGGGATATACCTTTTGTTACGCCAAAATCAATAACGTCTGGAATTTTATTGTGATCGGTTGGCCAATACGTCGGTTGTCCAGATGATATAACGTTAAGTCCCATTTCAGATACGGAATCAAACAAAACACGACCCCTGGTACTTATTAGGCGAGAGCCCCAGTACGTATGCTTAGCGTTATAGTCTCCAGCAGCTATGAAGCGGGGACCCAACGATTTGTAAAAACTGTTGAACTGATCCTTTGTTATGGAAAACCTGGGTGGACAATACACTGACGAAATAACTAAGCCATGGAAAAATTCATCAACGCAAATGTTTGTTGCTTGCATATAACATTCGGAAAAACCACCCATCCATTGATGTTTGATTCTCGATTTTATTATTATAGCCGAGCCACCACATGATCTATCTCTGGGATCCTTTGAATCGTAAAAAGAATAGCCTCTAATTTTTAAATTACTTCTAGATGTCATATGCGTCTCAGAAATCAACATGATATCAATTTTTTGGTTTATTAAAAAATATTCGAGTTCGTTTTTGTATTGGCGGAAACAAACCCTGAGGCAGTTCATGGTATTTTAAGCATGCCCTGCAGAAGAGCTGACTGCATTTATTGCATTTCTTGCATCACGCCAGCCATTTGCGCCATGATCTGCGTAAATTGTTTAACATTATTGTCAATTACGGCTTCGAGGCGGCTAAAATTGGACCCGGTTGGTTCGTTTGTTGGCATTTCTTGTTGTGTTGTAGGCTGGTTAGACTTTAATGCGTTGGCGTAGGAAACTTGAATTGCAGTTGGTTGTGCTAATGGAGGCATGTTTGTAGTTGGTATATTTAAAGGCTGGGGAGGGGCAGGAACTACTTTCGGCTTAGATAAGCCGAGTGTAATGCATTTTCGAAATCAGCTAAGATTTCTCGTCAGCACTCTTTCTATTCGGTACTACTGTAAGTTGAATGTTGATTTGTTCTATTTAAACAAACTTTAATTAGAATTTGAAAACTGGAATTCTATTCATATTCTTTATTATTTAGACCGAACTAAATCACATACAACTCTATGTTCTCTTATTCTCATTCTATTTGCATTTATCACTAGTTACTCTATCGGAATTACTTAATTTTTAATAAAAATTTCCATTCTTAGCTATCACATTTTTAATAATGAACTTAAGCCGAATAAATAGACATAATTATAAGATATATAGAAAAAGTTCAAATAAATAACCATAAAATGTATTACAAACACATGGCTCAATGTAAAATTATGAATAGAAAAATTATCGAAAGCAATCGAATAACAGAATGATAAATAAAAATATTTAAAAAATTAAATAAATTTAGTGTCATCCAATGGATGGCCAAAAGCAAAATGAAAATAAATAATAGAAGTAACTAGTGATAAATGCAAATAGAATGAGAATAAGAGAACATAGAGTTGTATGTGATTTAGTTCGGTCTAAACAATAAAGAATATGAATAGAATTCCAGTATTCAAATTCTAATTAAAGTTTGTTTAAATAGAACAAATCAACATTCAACTTACAGTAGTACCGAATAGAAAGAGTGCTGATGAGAAATCGTAGCTGATTTCGAAAATGCATTACACTTGGCTAGTATCGGAATTACTTAATTTTTAATAAAAATTTCCATTCTTAGCTATCACATTTTTAATAATGAACTTAAGCCGAATAAATAGACATAATTAAAAAAATTAATAAGTAATTATCTTTAAAAATCAGAACAATCAGTATCTAATCCATTTCAAAAATCATTACATTTCAGTGTATACGTTTTCAATCAGTACACAAAATAAAAAATCAGTACATGTACTGCTAAAAACAGTACGTATGGTCACCCTACATATAGCACAAAAGTTCAAAACTATTGTAGATCCAATATTTTAATATTAATATTTGATATTAATATATAATATTTGATACTGATGTTTTGTTATGCGAGCACCAATAATGCGACTTAGTGTTTTTCTGGGCTAAACATTTTTGAAAATCCTTAATTTTTCTTTTTGCAGCTGATGAAATAAGTCCTGCCGAATTGCTATCACATAGCTGCTGTATTTTACGGCTTTTAGCACGATATTGACAAAGTTCAAAAGCTTTAGAAGGGCGACCACGTTTGACTTTATGAGAACACATTAGTAGTTTTTAATATTCTGTAAGCTCTTCACAAAAACAATACATATTTTCCAACCAAATATCGTGTTGTTCAACAAATCTATTTTTGACACGTTTTGCACTGGCCCACTAAGTTTTTAATTTTTGCAAAAATTGTTTATTTCAAAATTGGTGTATGTTAGGAATTAATAAATTGGTATTATTTGTTGAAATAATATTGCAAGCTACATCAAAGTTCTTTTCACAATATAATAGAAAATCAAAAATTTAATAATAAGATAACTGAAGATTGTCAATATTTAAATAATTTTTTTCACTTCATAAACAATAAACTAATTAGCTATAATGATATGAACACACCTAATAATCGCATCTAATAAGAAGTTAAAAACAATTAACTAATAAAGTATAATCACAAAAACAAAGCAACGAATAATCAAAGCTGGTCAGTTCCACGTAAAATGGCCAAAAACGATTTCTTCTTAAAAAAAATCTATGAATATCCGTCCAAAAGAGGATGAAAATGGGCAAAATATAAATTAATTTGTTTATATTTTGTTTTTATTTATTTCGCAAGAGTTTGAAATGATCACATAGTGGATAATTAATTGGCTTTTCTTTTTTTGATGAAAATGTCACACTTTAAACTACTGTAGAAAAACAAAAAATCAATCCTGTTCTTAAAATATTTTACACAGCACGATCTTAAATTAAAAATTCTCTAAAAGTAAAATTTGGAAGGTCATACCCGTCACAGTTTTCAAGTGGTAATTTGAAGTAAAATCATGCTCTTTTAATCCTTTGAAAAAAACATAGTATCCTTGGAAGTCATAGAATTGCCAGCTAATAAAAATATTATACCTTCAACAACAACAAAAATTAACAAAAATAATGGGAAAAAGTTATTGCAAGCGCTAGTAAGTGGTTTTAATATCGTTTTTTGTGTGTGTGCTTTTTTACAACAAAGCAAGCAAGCTTTGTTGTGACTGCTTTTTATTTAGTGCGCGTTATATACTTCTGTGCATATAAACATCTATTTATAAAAATTAAATCGATGTAGAAAATAAAATAAGTCTGAAAACTAAATATATTTTTTTTAATGACGATGAGCTGCGTCTACAAAACACTAATGGTTTTTTACATGTTGTCCCAAGCTTGACTATAATGCATGTTAATTAATTTTTACAGCACAATATTACAAATTTTAAAACACTCCACTAATGTTTAAATTTTAGACATGGATTTTCGGTACTTGTTTTAAAAAGTTTATTCTAAAAATTTAAAGGATATCTAAAGTTTTAGAGTAAAATCGACTTTCAAGGCTCATTAATCGATTTCAGTGTAAAATCGTTAAAAGGATTCGTTTTTTTTTTTTTGGGTTTAAAATCTGCTTCAACTTTAACCAAAGTCGATTTACTAGTCCCTAATAAGTACCTATATTAAAATTTCAAAAATAGTACATACTTTTATGTGGCGTTTCAATAGATGAGTTTTCCAGTTCTTTTTTCATTTCAACGGCCAAACGATTATGAGCTTTGTTTACAGGCGTACTGGCACACAAGTTCATATCTTCAAATGTCGTTAAACAAGGAGAGTTCAAAAATTGACTGGGTGAAAAAGGAAGAGTTTTAATGGGTGTAATAACGGGAGAATCGGGCAGTTTAACAGTTGGATGATTTGGATTCTGCGTAATAAAGTTGTAATCTTGTGTTTGCTGTAACTGATTTTGTTGTTTAGCTCTCTTAAGTATATTTGGTGTGTGCCTGTTAGATAGCTTGGCAATTTTAGGTTCGGTTTCAGACTTTAAAGTCTTTGTTTCATTGCGTTGCAGAATTTGAGCCGACAAAACCAAGCCAGGAGATGCACTAGCGCCCGATTTTATTAGTGATTTTAGATGAGACCGTGAAGATTTCAGGTCTGAACAAGGTCGTGTAGATTTGCGTTCGTTGTCGTAATATTTACGACGCATTGTAGAGTTCCAATGATTCTTAATGGCATTGTCAGTGCGGCCGGGCAACAGTTTAGCTATTTTAGCCCATTGATTTCCCCATTGCATGTGTGCCTGATAAATAATACGATCCTCTTCTTCCGTCCAGGCGGTTTTTTTTATATTAGGATTAAGATGATTGTGCCAACGTTCTCTACATTGCTTACCGATACGGCCGTTAAGGTAACGTGCTATGAGTGTCCATTTTTTTGGACCGAAACGCCTAACCAATTCCATTACTTTTTCGTCTTCCTCCTTAGTCCAGGGTCCTTTAATTAGTTCGGGATTAAGGACTTTAGCCCATCTTTGCTGGACCTGAGGTTCCGTTCGGTCCTTGAAGTGTGGCGCTATTAGATCCCATCTATCACCATGTTGCTCTACGAGCCTTTTAAGAAGATTATCCTCCGATTTAGACCAACGTTTGCCAAAGCCCCCTGGACAACCATTGTTATTGCGGGAGCTTATGCTACTAGCATCATCATCACATCTGCCATCAACATCCGAATACTCGGATTCGGCTGATTCTGCACTATCTCTTAGTTCACTTATAGATATTGCATATGTTTCAAAGCTCATATTTAATGATCTTCTCCTCTTTTCCAATGCAAACAGTTGTGATAGTATTTTATTTGCTGTTGGCGGTTATGGTAATATTGGTGTACCTTGCCTTGGCAATATAAACAATTCGCGTAGTGTTTTAGGTGTGGTCGCTCCCTATAGTGATCGTATACTTCTAAAAGGGAAGTAGACTTAAATGATTCTCCACAACTTAAACAAGTAAGATATTCAAAATCTTTAGTTACACCGTCACGTAAACGAAAATGTGTGGCATCGCTTTCGCTAAAGCCCGGCGTTGTTTCTAAGCTATTGGTTGCTGTTGTCCCTGTCCCTGACAATGACGTAGTTGTAGAATTTGTACTAGTAGTTGTCGATCTATTTATAAATTCCCCCGATAAATGTGTGCTGTTAAAGTTTTCAAAATTGTTGTTGTTTACATTTTCACTTTCGGCCATTAAACGCAAGCGTAACTACCCCCTTTCAACAGAGGACACATTTAAGCAGAAAAAAAATTATTAGTTTTTATTTTTAACCGAGTACCAAATACAACAAAATTGCAAGTTATTTATTTTCTACATCTATTGTAGGTTTTTGTATTTAGGTTTGTTTAATTTTCAGTTTTTTCTTGTTTACTCGCGCACGCACACTAACAAAAGCGGCTTCTTACAATGTTTGCATGTAAATAGCTTAACTATGCAGTCGCTATGACGAATGACAGCTGCTAGCAGCACGCTTTCTTACAATTTGCCGACTTAAGGCAACAATTTTTGCCAATTAAGTTTTCATATTTATTTTATTCTCTTTATAACACCTTAATTTTGTTCACAAAAAGAATTTAGAGTACAAAAACTTTAGTAATTTTGAGTTGGTGAAGCTCCCAAAAACTACAAATTCATACGTAGCAAAAAAAACTTCCTCTATAAACCGTTTATTATCGATAATTGAAGATGGCCATTTTGAAAGTTCATAAAATTATTATAGGGATGCCGTACATATATATTTATATCAGTTTTAAAGTGAATTATATAAAGGAAGTTTAAATTATGTTTACACGCACTTACTTACAGTCTACACGAGACAGAAGTTTGGAAATTTTTATGTTCGCAATTGTCAAAATCTGTTGCTAACACAAAAAATGACCGTGTGGACCGCAAATTTTAGTGTTAGAAAATAAGTTTGAAAATAAGTTTTTCAACACAGAGCTGAGCAATCATGTTAGGACACAAACTGTCAAATTACGTTGTTGTTGTTATACAAATTTTTGTATATAAGAAAAAGTTAAGAAAAATTATAAAAATTTAAACAAAAATGATATAAAAAGAAAATAAATTAATAAAGAAAGATTTTTAAAAAATTAATTAGTGAAAAATGAATGAAAAAAAGGTTATTAAGAGTAAATATCATGCATTTTCTATTGATCATTACAGCTACCTCTCTCAGCAAAAATTTTTAGTTTGTGTTGTTTCTCATTTACGTTTACCCCACTCTGAACACAAGCTTGAGCACAAAAAATTTTTGTGACGTCATTCTGCCGACGTTATTGCTTATGTTCAGAAATAAAAAATGCACGTCTAGCCCCAGCGTTACATACAACTTATATATGTATGTATAAAAAGTTTTAATGTCTTTATATAGTTTATATCCTTTACTGATTGACAAAGTGAAATATATTTTTTTTGATAGATATCTTTGAAATATTTTTTTATTAAATTTATTTTTTTAGTGTCATTAAGTTTTCATCTGAGTTGAGTGTCAATAAACAATGTTTATATATTTATATGAGTGTCAAAAAACGTTTTTAAGATTTTTCGTAACTAATAAAAACCAGTATTACCATACTTTTTTTTAATGTTACTGTTAACTAACCGAAAGATGGTGAAACGCAAAACACTAACCGTATGTTAAATAGTTCTGGTTGACGATATCGGCGATTTGTTAATGTTCCTGTTAAATTAAAATAATCATAGATTGTGAAAATGGCCGTTAATGGTTATTTTTATTTGAACTTTTCTATGTCTTATAGTTATATCTATTTATTATACTACGTTTCCATCTACGTGATTTGCGCCAAATCATTTAATTTGCTCAAATTATAGTACGTTTCCATTATAAGCAAATTAAGTAATTTTGAGGAAATCATTTCGAAGTGTTTCCATTACGTTGTAAGTATTTTATGTTCGAATTCAATCTGACACATATATCAGGTGGCCTCGGTTATTCAGCTGAAACCGGTGTTTCGATATTAATATATCAAATTTGTTTATGTTTATGTATTTGATTCTTTTTTACAAACAACAACTGTAGTTTTCTAAAAAAAGGTTAAAAGAAGGAAAAAGATTTTGTGAGTTTTTGTTATCTGTCTTGACATTCTTATGACAAATTAAGTTGTTTTTGTAGAACTGCTCCCACCTGATGCATGCTTCCTGCAATCAGCTGTCATTTTTTCGCATTTGCTACTCACCAATAATGGATTTCCCAAAGTTGCATTTGTAAAAATAGCCTCCGCGCAGTGTTGCATAGACAAATTTCGAAATAATCTTGAGCAAATCAAGTCATTTGAGATGATTTGCTCATATGAAAAATATATGGGAAATCATGGAGCGAATTACTTAATTTGAGCAAATTAAATGATTTGGCGCAAATCACGTAGATGGAAACGTAGTATTAAGTAATTTGCTACATGATTTCCCATATATTTTTCATATGAGCAAATCATCTCAAATGACTTGATTTGCTCAAGATTATTTCGAAATTTGTCTGTGCAACACTGCGCGGAGGCTATTTTTACAAATGCAACTTTGGGGAATCCATTATTGGTGAGTAACAAATCCGAAAAATTGACAGCTGATTGCAAGGAGCATGCATCAGGTGGGAGCAGTTCTACAAAAACAACTTAATTTGTCATAAGAATGTCGACAGATAACAAAAACTCACAAATTCTTTTTCCTCCTTTTAAGCTTTTTTTTAGAAAACTATAGTTGTTGTTTGTAAAAAAGAATCAAATACATAAACATAAACAAACTTTAATATATTAATAAAGAAACACCGGTTTCAGCTGAATAACTGAGGCCACCTGATATACGTGTCAGATTGAATTCGAACATAAAATTACTTACAACGTAATGGAAACACTTCGAAATGATTTACTCAAAATTACTTAATTTGCTTATAATGGAAACGTACTATTAGGCTTTAAGTTAATTATTAAAAATGTGATAGCTAAGAATGGAAATTTCATTTAAAATTAAGTAATTCCAATACTAGCCGAATGTAATGCATTTTCAAAATCATCTACGATTTCTCGTCAGCACTCTTTCTATTCGGTACTACTGTAAGTTTAATGTTGATTAGCTTTATTTAAACAAACTTTAATTAGAATGTGAATACTGGAATTTATTTATGTTCTATATTGCTTAAACAGAACTAAATCCACATAGGTACAACCCTATGTTCTCTTATTCTCATTCTATTCGCATTTATCACTAGTTACTTCTATTATTTAATTTATTTTTATTTTGCAAAGCAATCGAATAACAATGATATATAAAATTTAAACAAATTTAGTGTAATCCAATGGATGGCCAAAGGCATAAGGTGTACAATACATTCAACAAATACCTCGAATAATAACAAAGGATCCAGGCTGTCACAACTTCCTAATCAAAGACATACATAGGTTGACTGCTTTCGCTCTGCCATTCAACACTTAAAGTCCAAAAAAAACCTCTGTCGAATGTTCAGCCATCTTAGCGTATTAAGCATAAATTGTATTGGTGTATACCGATTACATTTCAAAATTTATTATTTTTTTATTTTTCCGAAAGTACGTATCTTTTATTGTTAAAAAAAAAGATGCTATCCTCGTAAAAATTGTGTTTTAAAATGGTTTGTTGGGTCTTTGAAAAAGTTTATTGTGACTTAAACCTACAACAAAGCCTAGGTAAAACTGTTTGAAACTATTTTTTTTTGTTGATGTTTGGAAAAGTCCGGGCTTTATGCGCAGGCTGTCCTCTTTTTTTGAATTTGGAGATAACAACCCTAACTTGAAGTTTCTAAAGTCTATCTTTTTTTTTGTACAGAATATAAAATAGTGAACCCGAATTAAAAATGCGGTTTAATCTTTATGTTGTAAATGTTAATTTCCGTCATTATCGACACTATATTCCTTAATCTCCTAAAAAACAATTTTTTTGCCAATCCTTTTTTATATAAATTCAATGTGTTCTTCAAAGTTTCAAATTCTTATCCATAAAAAATGTTGTAATTTTCAACTTCCCCTGCCTGCCCAAGTCTACTAGACGTCTTGTGCGTTGGACCGCTTCCCAGTTATTTTTTCCCACGAACATTTTTGTGGAACATACTTATTATACACTCTCTTCGCCCACTAACAGGGTTGCAATACACAACAGCTTCCAGGGTGTCTCTAAAAAGGTAAAATGAAACACCGACCCCAATTAATTTTTCCTCCGAAACATTTTGTGCAACATACTTACCCCCTATCTCCAGCCCCTAACATGGTTGCCATACAAAAAAATAGGGTAAAAATCCCTACAACTTTTCTGGAGTCATCCCTAGAGGAATAAAATGTATCACAGACCCAATTAGTTTTCCCTTCCAAACAAAAAAGTTTTTACACGACGGGAGCATTTCTCTTTACATGTATAATTTTTTTTTTATTTTCCACAACGAATACATTTATATGCATGCACATTTAACAATTTATACTTACCAAGGAACTGTATATAAACTATTTTAAGTAAAAAATTTATTTTATATATATATTTCTCTTGCATAAAAAAATTGCTAATAATTTTTGTATAACCATGGTACAATTATCTTAAAGTAATTGTACCATGTGTATAACTTTTTTTGATTCTTTTCTTTCATTGCATGATTTTTCGTAAATAATAAAAACCAGTATTACCATACTTTTTCTATAATGTTAGTGTTAACTAACCGAAAGATGGTGAAACGCAAAACACTAATCGTATGTTAAATAGTTTTGGTTAAGATACCTTTACACGGTAATACAAAGTAATTCGATTTTGTAGAATCAAAATATTATGAAATTCTCTCCGTGTTTAAAAAAAGAGAATAAAAATCTGTTCTAACTATTTTTCATGTTTACGCGGATGAGGTTGGTAAAATCAAAATCGGTTGTTTCTTACCACTTTTCTTTTGGGGTAACGCCATATGGTTAAGGTTCAACAATATTAACAAAAACAACATGAAACAAATCTGCTTTTATTTTGATTGTTTGTGTATTGTTTCATTAAAGGTACCTTTTCACGGTAATACAAAGTAATTAGATTTTGTAGAATCAAAATATTATGAAATTCTCTCCGTGTTTAAAAAAAGAGAATAAAAATCTGTTCTAACTATTTTTCATGTTTACACGGATGAGGTTGGTAAAATCAAAATCAGTTGTATCTTGCCAGTTTCCTTTTGGGGTAACGCCATATGGTTAAAGTTCTACAATATTAACAAAAACAACATGAAAAAATCTGCTTTGATTTTGATTGTTTGTGTATTGTTTAACTAAGTGTAGCCACCTTCATTAGATGCTGTAAGTGCTGCCAATCTTTCACACCTCTGATGTGATGAGAATACACAAGTTTCTAAAATGGTTTAGAAAATAAACATTTACCGAACACTTGTCAAATTTTGCATCCGTATTCTCTCCTACCCAATACATTATGCTTTTACATGATGAGATTTTGTATTATCCCACAACATTTTTTGACATATCGTAATATATGTATTACCGTGTAAAGGTACCTTAAGTGTAGCCACCTTCATTAGATGCTGTAAGTGCTGCCAATCTTTTACACCTCTGATGTGATGAGAATACACAAGTTTCTAAAATGGTTTAGAAAATAAACATTTACCGAACACTTGTCAAATTTTGCATCCGTATTCTCTCCTACCCAATACATTATGCTTTTACATGATGAGATTTTGTATTATCCCACAACATTTTTTGACATATCGTAATATATGTATTACCGTGTAAAGGTAACTTTAACGATATCGACGGTTTGTTAATGTTCCTGTTAAATTAAAATAATAATAGATTGTGAAAATGGCCGTTAGAGAAATAAAGTGTACAAACGACCTCCATTAGTTTCCCTCCCCAATCATATACTTACAACATACTAACCCCCTATCACCATCGCTTAAGGGGGCTCCCATTAGAGAACTGAATGAATGATTTAGTTTTTATTGCATATTCAAATATTCATTGCTATTGCATTGCTGTTATTCATCAACAATTACTAGTGCTTTTGCAGTGCAACCATTCATACTTGGCTGCCGTTACATGTCAAGCAACGGGTTATAATAGGTTCATTCGTTTACTTTTCCAGTAAAGTCCAGTAACTTGCAAATACTGATAAATTTTACGAAATTTCTTTCGCTTAAAATTTTTGAAGTAAAAAGTAGGCGAACGGAAAATTTTAACATAAAGTTTACCTACTCAAAACAGCTGATAGATTAAAATATATTGCAATTATGTACTTGATTACTCAAAAAAATGCATTAAATTTTTTTTAAGCAGAAACAAGCTGACTTTTGTGAGTAGAATTAACTTGGTTTTGGGGTTAAGGTTTCGCCTGTGAACATTAAATTACTTCTTATACCACTTTAATTTTTCTCGTTATTCAATTTGTAGGCTTTTTGTTTTTTCACTTTATTTGTTTACATCAATGTTTTATTTTACTAGTAATTTTTACTAGTAAAATTTTGTCCAAGGTGTATTTAAGAAGGTGGGAGCGGTTCTGCAAAAACAACAAAATTACAGTTACACCATGAGTTTTGTTGGTAGAAAATCGTCATACTAATGTCAAAATCAGATACGTTTTGTTTACGAAAGTAGTAGGAAGCAGAATCAGTTGCGATTAAAATTTCTTGTAGGTTAAGTTATAAGAAAATTGTAAATTATTGTTTATAACAAAAAAAATGAAATAATATTGTTAAAAGTTAATGTAAAAGTATTGTTTATTATATATTTTTATAATAAAACACTATTGTCTAATTCACAAGCTCATGTTATCGTCGTATGCGTCGTCTAATTATATAAATATACAATATTGTATTTTTGTTGTTGGTAATTTTCATACAAAAGTGTGTTTTAAATTTACGATTGTTTTTCATATGTTTTAAATATGTTGTATTTATTTCAGGCCTGGAAATGTTTTACTTGTGTAATAATTTTGATAAAATCTTCTAAGTATGTGATGAGTAACACAATAGAATTATTTCTTTTTAATGATTAATATATTCTTAATTAAATTCAAATTAAATTTTTGAGTATTTTAATTAAAATTACTTATTATTTAATGTTTATAACCAATTCAACTCAAATTAAAACTCCCACTCCCGGTTTGAAATAATGCTATTAAATTACGTGAATGTCAACTTTAGTTGAAGAAGAAAATTTAAAAGGAAAAAGCTTAAAAGCTTATTTATTTAACGATAATTTAATATTATCAAATAGAAACAAATTCCTTGATCGTGGTAAGATTTGATAATTCATATAAATTAGTTTATTTTTAACCTTTTTATATTTACTTTTTTAGACAAAGTAAAAAAGAATTCGCATTAATCCAGTAAAAAAATGGTCGGTTTCTGAGGAAAAATGCTTAATTGAATATTTGCAGGAAAACCAGGATTTCGACGTACGTTTTTATAAAAAAAAATATCTGTTTACATATATTTATGTACAATAATTAAAAGTTATACGTTTATAATTATGTTCATTTATATAAACATTTAAATTTAGAAACCCACGGCTCAAATTTTTTATAGAAGGTTTACAGAGGAGAAGAACATTGCCATTGATTGAAAGCAGATCCGATCTAAAGTAAGAAACTTACTTGAATCTACCATTAGCGTTTCAAAATTATACTGGTCGCATTAGGAATTAATAAATTTGTTTTTTTCAGTCTCAAACTTCATATGTCTTAGTGTTTTTAATTTATTTTGTGTTGAAAAAATATTTTTGTACGTTTACGTTTTTAAAAACTTTGCCTAGAGTGAATTGACTACATTAAATTGACGTTTTCCATATTGACACTAAGACATACAATAAAGTAACAATACAATAAATTTTTCTATTCATAAGTGATTTACTAAAATCGTATTTTAATAAACGATAAACCATACGACAGAGCTTGTGAATTAGCCATATATTTCACCTTTTTTAACTTTAAAATAGAAAAAAATTCAAGAATTGTTTAAACACCTTTTTTAGCTTTTCTTAGAATAGTAAAATTGTTGTTTGTAAACAAGAAAAAAAAAACTACATAAACATAAACAAAATTTGACATTAATATAACGAATTACCGTTACTCAGCTGTTTATCTGAGGCTACCTGATATTAGTGTACCCTGATTTTGTCTAGTAAAAACTTTTAAATACTCAGTCAGACAACTGTCACTTTGCGCTCTCAATTTGTGTTCTCATTTACTGGATTTTATGTAAACGAACGCAATCCAGTAAAAATATTAAAAAGTTTTTAAAAACTTTGAGCAAACGAATTACCTTAAAGATGACGCATTGAATATACAAAAATCATTAAGCTGAAAATCCATGGCACGCGTTAACGTCGCAATGCGTTGTGGTTTTTGAACTTTTTGCACATTGTTGCGTTTCAAGTTACATGCAATACTTTAACGCATAGAATTTTTTATTTTTTACACTACAATAACAAACCAAAAACAATAAAGTTTTTCGATAGCTTTTAAAATAATATAAAACTTTCACCCCATTTGTCAAAATAGCTGATTTATTGGTTTGACGCTTTATGACGCATGCAAAAGTAGAAAGTAGCTCTACTTATTGCGTGCGTCGCGTCAAATGACGTCAATGCGTCATGCTCTGTAACTTGCCATATTGATATACACGTATTCAACATTTTGACAACCGCTTATAAAGTGATAACGCATGAAAAGCGTGTTATGGACTTTCAGCTTTATTGGGTCCAAACAAAAACATGTGCCAAAAATTGGAGAAAGGAGCATGGTAGAAGAAGGTATTGGCCACTTTTCCTCATACCCAGTTTTTTCCAGTCCACTTTGTTTCTAACAACTTTTTCGAAAAACTACGTAGGAGAAAAGTCACTCAATACATTTTTCCGCATATTGGGCAAAAACAAACACATGTGCCAAAAATTGGAGAATGGGGCATGGTAGAGGAAGGTATAGGTAGGGTGACCATTCGTACTGATTTCATCAGTACATGTACTGATTTTTCATTTGGAGTATAAGGCCTGGTACTCTGTTCGATTTTACGAAAAAAGTTGAGGAACATTAGTTATTTCGTTTGAAAATTTGACAAGCAACATTCTTATATAAACCCCTAAAATATGCTAAATTTTTTTTAGTGTATGGACAAAATCCATATGTTTTTATGTGTTGCTTGCTAAAAAAAAGTTTATTTGATAAATTTCTTGCTCTTTGTCCGCTTTCGCACGATGCAAGAAAATAAGCCTGCTTATTTTCTTTTTCTTCTTTGAGGGCTAACTATAATGTGCTTTTGCTTACTTAAGCAAAAGTGCGAATACACATGTTTAAATGTGTATAACTATAATGTTCTTAGGCAACTTTTCGTTAACTTTCGTCAAGTTACATTTGTTTAAGCAAATAGCGAACCTGATCGTACTTTGCTTAATGTATCAGCTGTGTATACCTGAGATGCGCGCAGTGTTGCACTTTTGAGTACATTTTTATTTCTGTGAAAATTTTTTGTATTTATTAACTTTTATAATATAATTTTATTATTTTATTTGCTAATGGTATAATATTTTTAAGTATTAGATGTTAGTTAAATAACATTTTGCGAAAAAAATCCATATATGTACCTATTTGGAATATAAAAGTAAAACAGTTTTTGCAAAAGTACAAATATTTGCAACTGAGCTCTGTAAGTATTAAAGCTCAAAAAGTACAATATAGCCACCTAAAAGTCTTCAATAAATTGATTAAGCATTTGACAGGCTTTTCGTTAATATTTGACATTAGCTTAAGTTTGTTTAAGCACATTATAGTTAGGCCTTTGAACTCTCATTGGCGTTCGCACGGTTCAAGACTTATTGCTTAATTTGTTTTGATTTTTTTATGAATATACACACACACTACTGTGTTTTTTTACATTTTCTTTTGTCCATCAATTTTAAGCAGCTGAATTGCAAGTACACGCAAGCCTGTACCCATTTTATTTCCCCTCACCCCGTTATCGACAACCTAATCAGTTCAGCTTAAATACTTGCATCGTGCGAATTGGGACTTTGTATAAAACATTTTCAGTGATTATTTAAAAAGTGTTTTAGTTAAAAAAAAATTAGATTTTTTAGAGTTTTATATTGTTTTTAACTTTATTTCATGCTTTGTATAATGGAAATCATTAAAAATAATTAAGATAATTTGCTTTTTTTATGTTTACGTCTTGTTTGCATACTGATTTTTACCTTTTTCCAATAGTTTTGGAAAGTTTTTTTATAAATAAACGACTCATATATGACCGATTTCAAGCTTTTAAAAAAATTTCGTGCGGAATAACATAAGCTGTAGTTATTTCACACGAAAATATAAATGTTGATTAAATGTTGCCAGATACATTTCACATGTTTTTTACAAAATGAACAGAGTACTACTTATGCAACAATAATTTGTATAAGTTTTTTATATAGAGTTTGACAACATTTCGCACGAAATGCCGAACACAATACCTAGCTTAATGACAGAAAGGCTGTTTGAATAATTTCTGATAGTAAAATTTTTACTATTAGAAATTATCAGAAACATTTGTGTTTCTAAACATATTACGCCCTTTTTTGGCTCTCTAGCTGCTAATTTTTTGTGTACGTGAACACTTACTAGTAATAAGTATCGAAAATTAGTGATCATTTTCTGCAAATGAACACACCTAATATTTCGTATAAGTTTTTTATGTATAGAGTTTGACAGCTTTTCGCACGAAATGTTGAACACAATACCTAGCTTAACGAACGAAGTATAAGTTCCAGTGTTGCCGCCTTAGGTGTAATTACACATTTCATGTGTAATTTTTCGTTTCATGTGTAGCCCATGTGTAATTGGTTGCATGTGTAATTCATGTGTAATTAAAAATTTTATCGTTTTTGATAATTATTATTTTTTATACACATACACATAATAAAAGTTTTTAACACTTGTCGAATCTAATATACCCTTCATATAAAAATATTTTGTACTGGTTTTGAAGAATAGCTATTCTAGTTTTAGAAACAGAGAACTTAATAAAATAATAACGTTTGTGGTACCATGAAATAACTCCTAAATGAAATAACTCCCAATGAAAAAATGAAATAACTCCCATTTTTTTTTAATAATGATATAACTCCCAATGCGTTGGGAGTTATTTCATTATTTTTTAATGGGAGTTATTTCAAAATGAAATAACTCCCAAATGAAATATGTAACTCCCAATGAAATTTTGTTGGGAGTTATTTCATTTTTTCGAAGTGTTGGGAGTTATTTCATTTTTGTTGGGAGTTATTTCATTTTCTATCATTGGGAGTTATTTCATTTTTATTGGGAGTTATTTCATTTTTATTGGGAGTTATTTCATTTTACTAAAAGCAAGTGTATATACCAGAGCATTTAAAAAAATTTAATCACGCTAGTTTAAAAGGTGATATTTATTTAAAAGTTTTGAGGTTTTAAAACCGTGGGTATATAGCCGGCCTTCGGCCGGGCGCAAGGAAAAAAAATCCAGTGGATTCGATCCGCCGGCTTCGCAGTAGCCTTCGGCCGGGCAATGGGCTTTAAGCTCTAGTGATCTTTAAATACCAGAAGTGCTAAATTTAAGCACTTTCACAAAAAACCCAAACATTATATCATTCTTGTTCACATCTGAAGTTTTAATATTAACTAGAGCTTAAAGCCCATTGCCCGGCCGAAGGCTACTGCGAAGTAGGTGGATAGAATCCACTGGAGGTTTTTTGTCTTGCGCCTGGCAAAAGGCCGGCTATCTAAATAAATCTTTTTTATTAAAAAATTATTTAACAAAAAAGGTGCTTCAAGTCCACGCGCCTGTCCTATAGCTGTAACGAGCCGGCGGTTCGATCCACGAGAGTTAACTTATCTTGCATCCAGACGGAGGCCGGCAGTCATTTGGTTTGTTTGTTTAGAAAATAATTATACGTTAGTAACATCTAATTTATGGAAACAAAAGGTTTTCGCATTATATATATTTTAATTGGGAGTTATTTCGTTTTCGTTGAGAGTTATTTCATTTTCGTTGGGAGTTATTTCATTATTGTTGGGAGTGATTCCATTTCCGTTGGGACTTATTTCATAGAACAATTATTTTTTTTGTAATTGGGGGTTATTTCATTTTTGTTGGGAGTTATTTCATTTTTCCATTGGGAGTTATTTCATTTGGGAGTTATTTCACGGTACCAACGTTTGTATGTATAATATTTTTATTATACATGTAGAAGGTTTGAGGCCAACATTTTTTAACTTATTTCGTATTAAAAGTTTAACAAAAGTTGGGCATTCGTATTGGTGCTGCCCCTCCATCTGCTCCTATCCAACTATTTTTTTCCAAAATGTATGCATTATTGTCCAGTTACTTATTGTGTAACATTTAAAGATGTAATAGTTTCCGAAATATAGCGTATCAAAAATTTCACAAAAATTATTAATTTAAATAGTGGTTGCTCCTCTCCGTGCTCTAATCCAATAAATTTGTTTTCCAAAATGTAGGTATTATTGTAAAATTACTTGATGTAAAACATTTGACTTCTATAGCTGTGATTGGGTAAAATACTTCCCAAAAGTTGTGCTTCTACATAAAAAAATTTTCCCTTAATTAAGGTCCCTATCTTCAAAGTATCCGTGCTAAGCTTTGTGACTAGAGTGGCTGTATTTACTGAGATATAAAAGAATATGGTTTTGGTCCTAAAAAATTGGGTTATTTTAGAGTTTCGCTTGCATCTCGGTCAAGATTTTGTTGATTTTTTATAGCGATTAAATCAGGTATATTTATGATTATTTTCTGAGCGACTTTTTTATGTCTGGAAACTTGATTTCAAAAGACACACAGATGGACAGACATGGCTTTATCGACTTACCTATCTATAAGAATCCAAAATATTTATACTTACTGGGGTCTAAAATAAATATTGTAAACATTAAAAATAGAATGACAAACTCATATATACCCTTATCACTATGTGAAGGGTATAAAATTAAAAAAAAATGTAAATCGTTATTTTAAAAAAAAAAATTTTTTTACTTTTAAGTTACTATAACTAAGCAGTTGATGGATAATGAGTTCGTTTTATCTAAAATCAGGCAGTTAGCTTCAGTTTGACAATTTTTTAACTCATTCTAGCATTACATTTTAAGCCAGCTTTAACCACAACATCACAGAAAAACTCTTTAAATGCAACATTGAGTAACGGGGGGCAACAGAAAAGGTTATTATAATGCCAATAAAGTAATAAATTACTTAAGTCCCTATTTGTAATCGAGCATGGTAAGTAATTATTTAACTCCCTCTTTGTAAGCGAGCATGGTAAGTACTTGCTTCCAATGTCATCACCATGTTAAAATAATGTGTTCATAATTTTTAAGCAAGTTTTTGCTGGGTTTTTTTAATTTAGAACAAAAAACGCTTTTTCAAAAAAAAAAAAAAAGCATGTGTAATTCGTAATTTCATGTGTAATTTTGTCTTGATTCATGTGTAATTTAACATTTCGTTGGTGGCAACACTGATAAGTTCGCTGGTTTGGAAAAAAGAGCTCAGTAATCATGCGTCGATAACATTCGCCGTTAAAATTCGTCGCCTAGAATTTTCGAAGAAAATGGTCTAATTATCTTATGCGTATATAAGGCACAGCAAACAGTTACCCTGGGGCAATTAAAGGGTTTTTTATGTTTCAATCGAGGGTTCTTGAAAACCAGTAACTGCAGTTTTGCTTGCTATCGTGCCCGTTTAAGTGAAAATGAGCCTCGTCGCTCACAAAACTGGGATTTACAGTGCGAAACGCTCTAACATCGTTGCATAAAAATGTGCGTAAATCAAAATTACTTTCTTCCAGTTCTTGAACTATTAAAATTTTAAAAGGATGAAACTTTAGATCCTTTTTTAAAATATCATGAATAATCACTCAGCGAGGCTGCTCTTTTCCGTATTGAAAGTAGCAGATTTTTACGTTAACTGCTTTCAACCAGTTCAATGTTTCGGGATTTCTTCAAAATCGACTGGGCCCTGGCCATGGGACATTTAAAGCCGAAGCAGTTGCGTGGAAACTCTGCACCTACCAACGAATTATGTTTACACTCGGTCCATCACGTAATCGCCGAATACTAAACTTAAAATAAAACTGTCGAAAAGCAATTGCGCAAGAATCATTATTATTAAGAAATGTCGACCACCGCGGTATCGGGATTGACAAATCCGTACAATCGATAATTCCAACGGCACCCGCCTTACTCCGCACCGTTTGAAACAATCGTATTTAAAAATATAAATTTGCACCAGACTCCCTATACTACATTTATCTTGCACAAAATTTTTTCGACTTTTTTTTTTGCTGTACGTATCTGTTTCCGTAAAGACCAACGTGTCATCCTCATATAGAACTACTTAACACCTTCTCCATACATTTGGCATATCATTAAAGTATATAATATAAAAGCGAACCCTGAGGTACATTGTTTACTCTTTCTGTTTGTTTGCGCCCACTTAAGTATAATTTAAATCATTTCAGTTCATTTTCTTAAACACCGTACCTACATAATTTCTGTAGTAAAATAGCCCTATCTATTGTTTCAAAAGCTCTTTTTAAGTTTTAAAGTATCGAAATTATTTTATTTTTTCTTTTTAAGTTTTTTCACTTGTTTACCACGTAGTTTACAGTGGTTTAGCTGGAGAATTTTTTTCGAAAACCCGATTGATACTTTAAATATAGCTGGTTATCTTCCATATTTTCTGATATCTTTTCAAACGTTTTCAATGTATTAATTGGGCCATATTTTTCATCATTTTTTGTATGAGCCACTTGCTTACCTGTTTTCAGCGATTTATTTATTATATGCAGCATTCTTTCCCCCATTATATTCCAGTTACCCAACACAATTTCAACTGAAACTCTGTCAAAGTCGGGGTTATTCTTCATATTACTACAAATTTTTTTAACTTCTTCTAAAGTAATTGCACGAAATTTAAACTTAGAAGTCAGAGCAGGTACTTGATTTATAAATTGCAAATTCTCTTAATTATTTCTTGTTATTCTTTTACTATCTACGAAGTAGTAGTTAAACTGGCTAGCTATTTGGTAGTTTTCGTTTTATTCTTTTTTGTTAAATATCACAGATTGTATCACAGTTTTATTTTTCTTAAGAACTAGACCTCTAATTTCCCTTTACATTTCTTTTTACCGGTTTTCGGTATTGGTTATTTTATTATTTAAGTACAAATTTTTTGCATTCTTGATTCCATTTCTATAAATGTTTCCTATTGTCTTAAAAATCGGTGTTTAACAATCCTTTCCCTTTTTAATTAACTCAGTTCTCTATTAAACCAATTATTTATATTATTTTAATTTTTTATTTGTTGTTTTTTTTTTTAATTTCCTTATTCTTTTTTGAATGCACAGGTCAAAAAAAGTTTACATTATTTTCGTTCAATTTTAATACTGAATGTAGTTATCCGTTAAATAAATGTATTTGAACCTTTCTATTTCCTTGAACATCACTTGACTATTTGTTTGGTTTTTTTTTTCAATAATGATATCGATAGATTAATGATCCGATAATTTGTTATTGGTTTTTTTTGTTACTTTATTATTGTTCGTTATAACGTAATCAATTAATATCCTTGTGTGTGTTGTTACTCTCGTACATATGTGCTTTAATAGAACCCATCCACCGACCAATCAATGTTAAAGTCTCCTGTTATAACTATATCACAGTATTGCTCATATATTTCCTCTAAAGTTTTTCCCAAAGTTTCACAAAATTCTGCTGCACTTAAACTAGTCGATCTAAAAACTGCCGCTAATATAAAATTATCCTTCTCATATCTCATTCAGTACCTTGAGTCACTCAGTCTTTCAAAAATCTTTTTCACGTTCCAATGTTTCTTGTAGTATATTATAACCCCTTCTGTTATCGCCGAGCTTAAAAAGTTTATTGTTTGATTGTAGCCTGGAAACAATATTTCATTTGTTTTATTTGTAAAGTGAGTTCTGTACGAGTTTTCAGTAGCTGCAATACTTTCCATCTGATTAAAATTGTTTATGCACCATATATTTTTTTTTGTTGTTAGGCAGTCAGACCGATCCGTTTAATGATTTTTATCCAGACCCAAAATAAATTTCTTATTTACACCTACATAGTGTATACATTATTCAAGTACATCCTTATCAAATTCTTTAGTTTTATGAGCTCCATGACATTTAAGGCAAACTTATTCATTTTTGCAAACTGGATTTGGGATTATACCCTTTAAATTTGAAGCATTGCGTTATTTCAGTTTCGTCAAAAACTCTACAGTTTTCTCATCCGATATTTATTTTTTGGGATAGTCTTTGTTTTTGGATATGACATTTAAAAGCACAAACAATTTTCATTACAAAGTACACCATAAACATCAGCACATTTGGAAAAAAAATTTTTTTTTAATTTTAAAAATATTTTTTTCTGGAAGATTGAAAAAAAAGCTATCAAAAGTATTTGGGACGAATTTCGTTAAAAGCAAAAGGTAATAAACTACATGTATGAGAAAAAACACCTATTTGCCGAAAACGTCAAATTTTGAACCCCTCTAGCTCAGAGAGTTCTTGACCGATCGTGTTAAAAAATTGTGTCTAAACTACTCTCTGCAAGAACTTACTTTGGTCCAAATTTCTTTCCAATCAAAAGACATCGGTTTTAAAAGTTGGGTCACTTGACATGAAATCCCCCATATATATATATATATATTTATGTACATAGGTATTAGAAAATAGATATTGGCAAGACAAAACTAATTGACAGGCTTTTGATATAAGTACTTAAAACTGAAATGGGATTTTAATCTATGGATTTTAAGAACTGTCTGGTGCAAACTGTACCTCCTGAGTCCCAATTAGCTGTTGATGCAGGCGTAACAGGAAATCGAATTTCTGCAAAATAAGAAATTTCCTGTTAAACTTTTGCAAAAGAAAGTTGATTTGCGCGTCTTTTAATTCATTATCCAGTTTTACAATCAGCCTTATTATGAGTGTCGTTATCGTATTTCGACAGTTTTCGTTTTTAACATTTTTCGGTACCATGTAAAATTTACGAGAATGACATTTTTGAAATAGATCAAAAAACACAGATTGTTGAAAATTCTCGCAACAACCATGTGGTATAAATTTTCAAAAAATCAACTTTAGACGGTAACAAGTAAGAGCGCTATATTCGGGTGTGCCGAATCTTATAAACCCTTCACATTGATCTTTTTATATACCCAGCTATCTGATCTAGCCGAGTTATTCCGTCCTGCAAAGTTTAAAGTTGATAGCTATTCTAGTTTTTGAAATAAAAAAACTTTACAAAATTTTAACGTTTGTATGTATAATAGAAATACCACATAGAAGATTTTAAATCGAGAGCTTTCGACATATTTTGTATAAAATTTTAAATTAAAGTTGTTTATTTGTATGGGGGTTTCCTCTTTCCCTAACCCTATCCAAATATTTTTTTTCCCAAAATGTAGGCATTATTGTCCAATTTTTCTTGTAGACCATTTGCGGTCGATAACTGTTACCGCTTCCGACATACAGCGTATCGAAAATTTCATTAAAAATGTTCATTTGTCTGCTCCTATCGAACAAATTTTTTTCCAAAATGTAGACATTACTGTACAATTACTTCTTGCAGAACATTTGAAGTCAATAGCTGTTATAGTTTCTCAGATTTAGCACATAAAATATTTCACGAAAATTGTACAATTCTACCACTTCTTTTGCTCGTATCTGAAAAAAAAGTTTCTCCAAAGTATCCGTCCTAAGCTTTGTGGATAAAGTTTTTTTCATGTTTTTATAATTGAATCCTCGCCCTTGGCGAACTAACAATAATTACTCAAATCTTAAAGCTAAATAATTAAAATTTGTCCAGCCAGTGCCAAACTAAAATTCAAGTTTTCAAATTAAAATTTAAAACATTTATAAAAGCTCTATAGACTGCGTCGTGCATGCTGTAAGATGTTTCGAGCGAGCAGATATAGGTGTGTTTTCAACTAATTTAAAAACCCCTGCCCACATAGTTAAGGATTTCACATTTAACCAGTGAAACTTGTAAATTCTTGTGGATGTTGCTGTTTTTAACGTACCAAGGAGCACCAGTTATCATTTTTGTATTTTTTTTGGCGGCGTTAAATTTTTCCTATACTGAAAGCGGAAGCAGTGCTTAGTAATTGTATCCTGTAGTATCAAATTGGTTTCAAAATTGAATGCAATGATGATAGGACAACTCCCTGAGGGGTTCCTTTATTAGCTGATCTCGTAACCTCAGCTTGACCAATTGTAGACCTTATTATCCTACGTTCCAGCAGGTTGGAAATGAATACAACCAGAGAGTCATCAACCTCTGTCTCACGCAAGGCCCGGATGACACATGATGGGTTAACGTTGTTAAAGGCGCCCTTTATATCCACAAACGACACAAGTGTGTAGTTTCTAAATTTAAAAGACCTTTCGATATAGCCGACTAGAGAGTGGAACTCCATTTCCACTGATCTGCCCTTGGTATAGGCGTGTTGGGATCCCGATTAGAGGCTAGGGTGGATTGACGCCCTAAAGTGCACGTCGACTAGCCTTTCCAGTGTCTTAATCAAGAAAGACATGAGACTTATCGGTCTGTAGTCCTTTTCTTTTGTGTGTGATGCCTTACCTCCCTTAAGTATGAAGGCAACATTGGATTCCGTTTACTGTGTTTGGATATATAAACAGGAGAGACAAATGATGAGAAGCCACGGAGTAACTAGCTCAGCGTCCGCTGGAATCAGTCCATCCGGTCCAGGTGACTTAAATGGTTTGAAGCCAGCTGAATCGGTGTGGATAACCGATTGAAGGTGGTATGCGTGGGCACCCTATCCGAGAAGTGAGTATCCATCAGTACCTGCAGCATTTCGTGGCTGTCCATAGTCCAAGTTCCATCATCCTTTTGGATGTAGCCAGGGACGATAAGCGATTTGGACAAGAGTTTGCGCAGAAGGCTCATCTCAGACGAGTTTTCAACGCTACAACAGAAGTTTCTCCAAGTACCGTCCTTTTTGCTCATTAAAAGTTTCCTAGTTTTTTTGCGTGTCTCTCCTATGGTGGATGACCACCAAGGCGGTTTCCTCCTGTCCCTAGGAAGGCTTGGGGGGCAAGGCAATGACGTAGCCTTCTTAAAAAAGCTCGATAACGTCAGTACAGCACCCTCTATGTTACCAACTGCAACGATAGTCAGTGCCAGGGGTAGCATGTCCCGCAGATAAGCGTTCTGAATCTGCCAGTTCGTCCTCCTTCTATTCACGTACGAAGTCGCTTTGTCCTGACTTTCCGCAATAGAGAATTCAAGGTACTTGTGGTCGGAGAAGGAACTGTCACCTGACACCTGATCAATGTTATGTCCAAAACCTCCTCTCAGCAATAAAGGCCTAAGCCCAGCTTAGCGATGATATCTGGTCGGCCGTCAGGGAATCGACCAGTTAATAACCATGTCGTCCAATAATACGCATAGCGGCTCGATTGGATGTGGCTCCTCTGCGTTGTTGTTACTTGCGGCTTTCTTCAGCCGCACCTGAAGCTATTGGCGCTATTGCGCGAAACGGTACTGATGATGTCGGGGTACACACATCACTTTCTGTGGTTGCCGAAACGGCAGGGGGTTCGGCAGCTTTGGAGGTGCTTGCCACAATGGGCAGAGGCACATCACTTCTTGTGGGTTTACTGTCATCCGAAGAATGATCAGTAGATTTAATGCAGGTGGGCAATTTGGGTAAAGGGGGGACCATCCGCGCCGTGACGGCGTACGCGGATTGAGCAACTAAGATTACAACCGACCCTTGCAATAGCATCGGCGGGACAAGAACTTGGAAGTAGTCTTATTTAACCACTAACTAGCCATTCAGGTTCTCGGCTCTGCGTTCACAACCTTAATCTTACAAGTGTGTTAGTTTTGGTCCGCGGGATCGCAGTGTAAAGGAAAGATGGAGGCATTACCAGAAGTGCTGGACCATCTGTTAGATGTACCCAGAATCCCTGGTACTACCTAAAAGCAGAGTGGAAGCAGAGTGGAAGCAGAATATGGCATACTATACATTACTCTGCCTTTGCAATGTCAAGAGTGCTGGATCATTTGCTAGATGTATCCAGAATCCTGATACTGCCCAGAGACTTGAAATGTGGGTTGAGTGTGCATATTATGCACCACTCCACTCACATTGTATTCTCATGTTTTCTCCTGTACATAGCGATATCCTGGCTTTGTTGGGGAAAAAGGGGACCCATTGCATGAATAATATAACGATATTCCTCAACTAGCTCAACTTTTGATATACATGTTCGATTATCGCACGCTAAGGTATCGACAGTATAGCAGAGGTCCCCCCTATCCACCATCTGGGGACGCGTCCAATAGAAGACTAACAACTCCACAAGGAAATACGCCTATAATGAGAAATTTTTATAACAATTGTTTTAATTATTATTATTATCGTGAAACTAAGTTAAAATTACTTAATCAAGAAATTTAAAAAAGTTTTTAACCATTTTTAAATGATTAAAAATAATTTAAAATATTTATAATAAAACAAGAGTGCCGTTGAAAGTACAGAATCTTAAATATCTTATTTTGTTTATCTGGGTGAGAAAAATATTTTAGACAGTGACTATAAATAATAATTATTTTCAAATTTATTAAGAAAAACCATGTACAAGGAAACATAGGAAAATCAGGTGAAGTACACTATTTTCATGGCATTGAACTAGATTTTTTTGAAAATCCAGTGCTTTTGCATTAAAGATTTTAATTAAAAAAAAAATAAAAATTATTTTACAATATTAATTTTTTATCAAGAAATAATAATCATTTTTTATATTTTTCTGAAATAATTATTATATTTACTAATATGTATTATAAAAATAAAAATAAAACAATTATTGTTATTATAATTGATTTTCGGAAATATGTAAAATCAATTCCCCTAGAGGTGTACTTCTAATGGCACCAGTGATGCGAAGAGAAGCCCATTTTTGGATCTTTGTAAGAAGCTTCCTATAGCAGTCCTTTCTATGGCTGCGGTTATATCCATTATAACTATAATAGGTTTATTAAGGGTTTGTTTGACTGGTGTCACTAGAATAATTGTATAATAAGCCTTTAATAAAAATTCTTTAATGATAATGAATGTGGGAATTATATTGTAACTCTGTTAAAATTTTTTAACCCTATTGATGTTATAAATTTTAACGTCTGTTGGACTGAATGTGCCATGAACAAAGCTAAACATTTCATGGTTGCTACAACCTCTGTTTGTAGGACTGCGTTGTGGTCTGGGAGGCGAAAAAAGGTCTTGGTCTTTTGACTTTTATTAAAGAGGCATAACCTAGTTAATTACTCTGCCGCAGATCCTTTTGTATAACAGCAAGTTTTCTCAGGCGTCTGCCTCAGAGTCCAATTCAATCAGAACTGGCATTCTGTCATCAGCGTAGTATAGTTAGGGTATACGGTAAGACAATTAAATATATATATAAGTACAGCCCACAAGTGCCTCCAAAATGAAAATCAATCTAAAAAATTTTCGATTTATTCTACTAGCTTCGACAGCTATAGACAAGGGTTTAAATAATTTTACAAAACATTGTTAAGTGACTTTTGGAATTTTTTGAAATTCTGCATTATTCCTACTTTTGGCTCGGATAAAAGATGTTTTATATTGTTTTACATGCCTTGGCTTTAGCAGTGTTTTTTCTTACATCACAAAATGACGGGCTGAAATTTTCTGAAAAGATTTGTCTTTAATTAATTATTACCTAAAGATAAGTTTTTTAACTGTACGAATATAGTCATTCCAACATGTGTATATGTACATCTAGTGGCCTTGCAACTCGTATCGAAGGGTATATTAGAATATATTTTATTTTTTTTTCTTTAAAAGCAGGCCTTATTTTTGATTTTGTTTTTAAACAATATAGCGGTTATTATTTTTATTGGTTCTTTGGGTTTCGTTTCAGTTTGCGATTAGACAACTGTTAAATGGCCTAAGTTAGGGGCTACCGCTAAATTTCTGTTCACTGACCCCTTGAAAAACCATTTTTTTTGTGGGCCTGCTTTGAAATTTGAGATTTATTTTTAAAGTTAAAGTGCTTATATTAGGCATAAATAAGTAAAAGTTTACTCTTATACATATATGTATGCACTTACATATGTGTGTAGTTGTTTGTGCTTAATAATTTTTTCTACTACAATTTTCTTTAGTTTCTGAGGTGAAAATGATAGTATTGAAATTTTGCTTCTAAAAACATATGCCTTCCAAACATTTGTAGGACTCAATTTCGAGCCTTTTTTCAAACACAAATGATAAGTCAGTTTTTAGCGTTTACTTCCATGTTAATACTTTTGAAGACTATTTTTGTGCTTTTTGGCAAAATTGTCAACAGCGCGTCTACATTTTTATATTTGGTTTTGATAAGAAGAAGCATAACTGTCAACAGCAAATTAACGCTTAAAATTAACGCCCTAAACGCAATAATGTATCAGCAACATAATTGTCTGTATTAATTGTTTATTTTTTCAGTTGTGCTATATAAGTGATCTATGTATGTACTTACACAATGCATATTTACATATTTTCAATGACAGGCATACATATGTTAAATGTCAAAGCAAAAAAACATTGCCTAAGCTATAGCTATTCAGTAGAAATGTAGACTAAAATTGATAAAAGGAACTAGTGCGAACTGGTACTAATATCTACACATGACCTCAAAGAAACTACCTTGTCAATAGTAGCAATGTCAGTAGCGAAATTTCATGTCACGCAAATGTTAAATATCTATAGCAAAAGCCTTGCATAGAGTGTAGCTTGTCCGTAGTACTGGTGACAATGTCAATAGCGAATCAATATGGTCTCACTGTTCACATTTCCTGCAGGGCACTGTACATTTGAATGTTTGTACTTACTTACATATGCATACACAATATAGAAACTAAAAATATATCTAAAGAAGTAAGTATGTACATATGTATAAGGAAAATAAAATTTGTATTATTTTCAAAGACCCTTTGGATGGCTGTTAAGAATCCGCATTATTTGTTAAATGTCTTGCCACTAAGATCTACATTTTGCCATTATGTATCTCAAAAGGGGGTCATTTTGACCACAAATACATCAAAAAGCGCATTCAGTGTGAAACTGCTCAGAGGTCAAGCTTTTTGACAAATAAAGCAGGGTGTTGAAATAGAAGAAAAAGGAGTGCTTTAACCTTGTTCTTCAAATAACGACTCAAGAGTTTTGTTAAAAGTACATGTGCCTAGGTTCCAAATAATAGCTTAGCAAATAAGATACCTAGGAATACTGCTTTCAGTTTTCAAGGAAAGTCGCTATCGAAATATTACTAATAGTATAGAAACTTGTTGTTCTGCCTATTAATTACAATGTGATCGTATACAAATGAATGAAGGAACAAGATGCCGAAATTTCGCAATACTCTATTTATTAGCCAAAAAGGCTCAATGATAGAAAATATTATAGCTTAGAACCCATGAATAAGCTTACAAAGACACCGAACCCAAAAATCGCGAACATACTTCTAAACATTTTTATATGCCACCAAGTATAAGTTAAAAAAATAACTGTTCTAACCCAATAAGCATTTTGGCTGAAATTCAAGTGGAATTACATTTGAAATCAAGTCACAATTTCCAATTTCCAGTGTTGAATTACAGTTGAAACACAGTTAAATTCAATAGCGAATCCAGCAAAATTAACCATTGAATTACAGTCGAACAAAACAGTACCTTTATAGTGTAATTCCAGCCTTGAATAACGGTGTGATTCAAGTTGAACCGAACTTGAATCTGAAAATTTAATTATAAAATCATCATCTTTACCGCCGCCAATGACTTTTCATCAACTCTGTGCCATAAATAACGTATGCTTCAAACAAATTTGTTGTTGTTTTTTAACAAACTTCAAACAGACTGGAAAGAGGATGGATTTTAAATGTAATTCAAGCTTGGATTCACACCGGAATTCCAACATTGGAATTCACAAAAAATTTGTGCTTATTGGGAAGAGCATTTACATACATAAGTATGGGTAATTCCACATACAAGCGTACAAAATTGGGAAAAATAATTTTCATATTTTAAAAACAAAATAAATTCTTTCATTTTTTTAAATAATTCGATCTTCACTACTACAACAAGACTTTCTTAGTGTGTATACATACTAATGTACATATGTATGTATAGGTAATGCTTTCTTTATTAGAATAAAATTTAAACATAAGGTTAACATTTGCGTTAAAGTTTTAACTAACTTCTTTTCAGTTTAATTGCCCCTGCGTTACTTTTTTAATAAACTAAAAATACGCGCTTCTTAATTCTTGTTACGCTATAATCAAAAATTTGTCAGATTTCCTTGTCAAGTAGGTACATATGTATGTACAATAGTGTGATTACTTAGTATTTTATATTACAAAAATAGAACCCTCTTAGGTGAGGTTCGGTTACAAATGGTAGTGGCGAGTCCAGCCCGCATCCTCCACTCGAAGGCCCTCAGTCCCATTGTGAATCCCTTCAGCAGAGTCAAGAGAAGAAAAATAAAAAGTAAAGACAAGCATTCCATAGTTAAGTCCAAGGAAGTCAGTAGTCATAGGCGCTAAGTCACCTATCTGCCCAGCCACCAAACCAAACAGTGGCAGATAAGATGTTCTAGCGTCTCTACCACCTTCTCGTCATATATCTCACATCGCAGTGCCCTGTGAGAGTCATAATAATGCACCTCAAAACCCTCCGCTCTCCTTGTGCAGCAGGTCAGTGCCCAGCCTGGGCCATTAAAGTCTGGAGATGCTGCAATCAGCCTTTCTCCTCCAGGTTTGGCCCACCTTGTCCATTATCCAAGCCCCTATCAGTCCATAATAGAAGTCCAGTGGTGGCCTCACCGGCTTACAATTAAGTCCAATGTCCCGGGCCGATCCCTTTCTTCCCAGTCCATCAGCAATCTCATTGCCGGAAACGTTACAATGACCCAGAACCCAACAGAGGCTAACCCTGCGTATCACCATGATCGCCCTAAGAGCACGTCTGTAGTCGCCCACGAGTCTAGACCTGACATAATTTCTCTCTAGAGCCTTAAGCGCGCACTGACTATCCGAATCATCCCCCATCAATTCCGCGGCCTTCATTACCACCAACCCCCTTTAATTCGGGGAATAATTGCGTTTAGGTCACAATGTAACATCAAATTTGAAAAAAGTTGTAAAAAACTGCATTTATTCACTTTTAAACTACCATAAAATGTCTTCTAGAAATTCCAGCAATAGTGTAAGGGCAAACAGGTCTATTTGGACGAAGAACATATCTTCTTCTTCTAAACATATAAAGAATCCAAGCATTCCATTTGTTGAAAAGCTCTGCAATCTCACACGGATGCCGACAAACCGCAAAATTCTAGGAAACTTTACTTTTCTGTTCAACAGCGTGAAACGGCGGCTGGGTCGAATGAAAAATATGATATGATAGAATTGCACTACAACAGCGAGCTTACTGTTACTTGAAAACAACATTTCTATACATAAAGCACATAACTTTCTTGCAACTATTGCTAAACAGGGTCATGATGTGTCGGTTCCAACTCAGTCGGGTATCTGGAAACGAGTAACCTTAGTAGGACAGCAGATGAAAGCCAAAATTGTTCAAAAACTTTAAAGCAAAGATCCCCATTATCTTCAGTTTGATGGAACAAGAGTCCAAGAAGAAATTTATTAAGTAGTTCTGCTGAAAAATACCACAACCAAAATCAAACTCTGTACTCTGAAATGTAAGAGCCCTTCTGCCACGGCCATTCACAAGGAACTGCATCAGCTCATTGATGAATACGATGCTTGGGGAAATATTCACATCATAATCTGCGATACGACAGCAGTAAATACTAATCGATTTCACGGGATTGTAAAGCTGATACAGAATGATATATTGAGCAAGAGCTTCTAAAAACCACCATGCATTGGCTGTCAGCACCACCTACTCGAACTCCTTCTAAATCACGTCATAAATTTCCTTATTCAAGAGCCAACGACCAAACCAGAACTGAACTATTCCTTAAATGACAAATTAAAGAAAACTATGCCTCTCTTCAGGCTCTTTACCACCAAGTTACGACAAATGAACACATACGACAACCCTGGATGGCGAGATGATTTAAAGTTTTTATATTAACTATATCTGGGACATTATCATTACAAAACAATTTCGCGATTTCCCTGAATCAGCTGGAAGAAACTCGCAAATTTACACCAGGAAAGATGAAACTCGCATACAATATATGCTGTTATAGCATTTTTCTGATGCAACAGTGGCTCCTCCGCATGCTCGGCACAGCATGCGACTTCATCTGCTATGAATGTGCAATTGCTTGGTTCCAGTCGAATCATTACAAAGAAGCTTCCTTCAATGAAATGTTAACCTCACTCACAAAGACAAAATGCAATTAAGCAATTAGGTGTTTGAAGATGCACTAGTCGGTCGAGGAGCCATTAATTGACATTCCCAGGTCTAATCAAAGTACAGAACGTGCTGAAAAAATTGATGGAGACACCTAATGCGAACTCGAAAAAATTCATAGGAAAAAAAATTATGCTATTTTTATAGGTATTTATTGTTGAACTAATTGTTTTTAATACAAATGTTTGCTTTTTAATTTGGCTTAAGTTCATATAATTTTTGTTTATGAAAAGAAATTAATATTTTCGGGTAATGTTTAAAGAAACTTTTCTTTGAAAAAGATCATGTTTTTCTTCCGATACAAGCTGAGTAGAATGCATTTTCGACAGCAGCTACGCAATTTCATCATCAGCAGTGTCTTTTGGCTGTAAACATCACCTATTTAACCTACATGTAACAGAGAAACTTTTATTTGAAAAAAAGCAGATTTTTCTACCAGAATATCTATTTTCCTTCTTTTTTATTTTGTAAGTTACGACCAAGTTTAAAAAAAAGAAGGAAAATAGATATTCCGTTTTCCTTTCTCTGTTACATGTAGGTTAAATAGGTGATGTTTACAGCCAAAAGACACTACTACCGTTCAAAGAGTACTGATGATGAAATTGCGTAGCTGCTGTCGAAAATGCATTCTACTCGGCTAGTATCGGAAGAAAAACATGATCTTTTTCAAAGAAAAGTTTCTTTAAACATTAACGGAAAATATTAATTTCTTCTAATAAACAGAAATTATAATCTTTTGCTATTTATCTTTTGAATAAAGCAATACAATTTTTTTGAAAAAAAAAAATAATTTTTCACTTTTTTAACAAAACACAAAAATGCAATTGACTACAGAAGAAACTTTCTCTATTGCAAGTAGTTTCATAATTTTTTTAATACCCTTCACGTAGTGATAAAGGTACATATACATATATCGGTTTGTCATTCCATTTATAACTACTTTATTACTCATTTGCGATCCCATAAAGTATATATGTATATTCTGCATACTTTTAGAAAACGAAGTCCATTTAGCCATGTCTTTCTGTCCGTCTGTGGGTCTGTTAAAATCAAGTTTCAGTAGTCCATTTAAGTGCTACGGACAAAATATTGGTGTCAAACAATCAGAAATATCCCTGGAATGATCGCTGTTTAAAATGGGCAAGATCAGTTCACAATAGACCTAGACCTATTTTTCCAATATACTGCGATTGCCCCAGTTTTTTTTGGAACAATCTTCATACAAAAAGTGTAACAAATGCAGACAACTGGCAACGCTGTTAAGTATAAATATTGATGTGCATAGAAACGCATTAAGTTTCTGTTTGTCATTTTTTAATATATATTTGCGACCCCATTAAGTTTATATATTTTAGATCCTTAAAAAGGGAAGTCGCTAAAATTGTTCTAATGTGGTGCGTTTTCTGTTTCGGAAACTATGCTAGCTATGTACTTTAATTATAATATTTACGGTTCGGAAACAACTTGCCTAGATCAGGTGACTGGGTGAACAAAAAGACCAATGTGAAGGGTATGTATGATTCGGCACAGCCGAATATAGCGTTCTTGCTTTTTTTTTGTAATTGCACTAACGTCTACGCATTCATTGTTTATTCACAGAAAACTGGGGAATTGAGAATTACAAGAGATAATTCCAGCCAGCTGTGGTTAGATTCAAGTATCGGTTTAACTTTGTTTTGTTTATTTAGTTTAATGTGGCATATTTCATAATCCTCTGAAAGAAAAAAAAATATATTAAACATTTAAATGTATATATATTCTGTACATATGTACGTATGTATTTATAACAACAAGGAGGTAAAGAGAAAATACACTTGTCGAACAGTTAACAATGGGCGGGGATGGTTCATTGGTGGGGAGAAGGAGGAATGCGAATAGTATTAAATTTAACCGAAATATTTAAGTAAAAGATTTTCTATTTAAACAACGTGTTGGTTGTCATGATAACAATGATTTTGTAGCATTAGATTTGCAACAATTATCTGTTGTTAAACATAAGAATAATAGCGAAAAATTAAATTCTATTTTTGTGGCCAAATATATGAAAAGAAAAAGTATTCTCTATAGATATCGAAAGCACAGAAACAGGTCAATTAAATGAAAGGCCATCTGTCGTTTATTAGTTGTGTAGTAACATGTCAAAATGTTTTTGTTGAAAACAATAATTTCATTTTGATAAAGAGTTTTTAACCACAATCACCCGCCTTACTTTCGCTATTACTTATATAAGTAAGAACATTCATCTTTCTTGCGAAAAATACGTTCAATACGAAATTTATTAAAACTTCATTTAACCTTCTTCAATACTGACTGGCGCACTCATTTATAACCCTGAAATATCTGGCCACAATAAAGGCGTTTAAACAGCGTGTAGTCTTTTATAATTTACAGCATGTGTCGAGTACTTGGTACTTTAAAAGCAACAACAAAAAGTGTTTTCACAAGATAAGGGCGGGAGAAAACGTATGAATGAAATGAATTTTACAAAATCAATTCCATTGAGACCCAGAATTTGTCGAAGCATGAGAGTTAAAAGGTAATACAAAATCTATTAGTGTTTCAAAAAATCTTAAGCTTGTCGTCAGTCAGCAAATAATATACCCATTCCACTATGCTCATGTTTGCTAATAAAATACGACTTGATTGAAAACATGTAATTGGAAACCTGTTGGTAGCAGAGGACTTATGTACGTACAAACAAATGAAATATTTATATATTTTTATGCATATTTTGGGTGGTAAATGTTGCACAGTGTTACATTTGACGTATATGCCACAAAGAAATGTATAGTATGTATTTTTTATCTTTACTGTTTCCAAAATCGGAAGTTTTGCCCAAAAGTTATTAATAGTGTTGGAACGATATTTATATTGATTATTAAAATAATGTAAAACCCTGAATGTTACTATGTGATTTCTAAAATTAAATTGTTATTAAAAATGCATTCCAAAAAGATCTAGCAAGCAAAAGGGAAAAATAATAATTTATAGATATTTAAATTTTATTATATTTAAACTGGACAAAGCAAGGTGTTACTGATCATAGTATTAAGTATTATCTAACACCCATATTAAAAGTATTGAATAGTATCGAGTAACGATATGAGTACAATAACCATCCATCCTTAAGAGGACAGTCCTTGTTTTTTGGCACGATGTCGATTGAAAATAATAAAAATAAATTGTCCTTTTCTTTAATTGACTTTTTTTTCTAAATGGAATTTCCCTCTTTTATCTGTGATTCTTTTGTGTAATTTAAAAAATTATGTGTTTTATTTTTTTCAAAATCCCTTAATACAATAGAAAATTAATAACATCTAAAACTGGAATTACCTGACAACACTGAAAAAGGTATGTTCGAAATGTATAACTATTAGCGGAGGTAGCTTGGTTTAAAAATAATGCCGATGCTTGAAAAACGTGGTTTAAAAATGAATGCAATTTTTCTTCTAATTCAATGAAAAAAATATTGGATTTAAAGTATAATGGATCTAGTGAAATATTGTTTGTGTCTGCTGGCTTCTTATGTGTCAACTACGGATGCTAAGCTGGACTAGTTTTTTTAACGCCAAATGATGTAATTTCTTACACTGCTTGACCATTCTAAAGCATTCGACGCTTTACATCATTCTGTTCTTTGCTTAAAATTTTAACAAAATGTGCAACTTCTCTCTTTAACTGCATTAAAACTCGTATCAGCATATCAAAGTGTATATAAAAAATTAATATATATGTCGAGAGGCATACCACAGGAATACATACTTTGGTCACTGTTACGTTCTTAAAACGCTAATGAGTTCCCCTTACAAATAGAACATTGTAAAATTCGAATGTACGCTGACGATGTACAACTATACATAAACTGTAATATGGCAAATACCCCTAATTGTGTATAAATGATTAACAAAGACCTGCATCAAATTTATTTATGGGCATCCGAAAATGGCTTAAGCTTAAACCCAAGTAAATCCACTGCCTAAATCATTGGATCATCAAATGACTTCACCACGCACCTTCCACATATAATAGATAATAACTCTACTATTATGTCGACACATCAAAAAATCTTGATGTCACCTTAAATAAGTATCTAAATGATCGGACCATATCGAAAAAAAACTGTGAAAAAGCCCTTGCTATGCTAAGAAATCTATTGATGTCACAATATTATACACCAATACATATCCGAATAATATTAGTCAAAACCTATTTAATGCCAGGCGAAGGCTTAATGTTACACATAAAAACATTGCAAAATATGTTTAATCTATCTTTTGGGAATTAATAAAGTGCCGGGCACTATTATTATACCCTTCACATAGTAATAAGGGTATATATCAGTTTGTCATTCCTTTTGTAAATTCTTTATTATTAATCGATATCCCATAAAGTATATATATTCGACATAGTTATGTCCATCTGCCCATCTGTTGAAATTAAATTTCCGGAGTCAAATAAAGTAATACGGGCCAGTTATTGGTGTCAAACTACTAGAAATACCCTGAAGACAATCGCTATTTTAAATGAGCAAGATCGGTTTACTACAGAGGTAGATATAGGCAAAATACTGCGAATGCCTGTTTTTTTAGGACAAAGTCCATACATGTGTTTAGCAAATTTAAACAACTGTCAACTCTATTAAACATGCATATGGATGCAGAGGCCTGCGCCAAACGGCTGACAGCCTGCTCACCTGGACAGCTGATCATATGTATCAAGCCGATATTTTTTCGGCTTAGTGCCGGTTCAAACTTAGCCGCCGCTTCCTTTTCATAACTAAACTTTAATAAATTGTAATCTTTTATTCTAATTTATAGCTTATTGACAATAAATTAAATTTGCGATGTGATAAGGCATGTTCTGAGGCCAATGTGAAGATAATGTAAGATTCGACACAGCCGAATATAGCGCTCTTGCTTGTTTTTCCATAACATTGTATATTCTCGAGAGCCCCACTATCTTTATCAAAGAATAAAATTCTTCAGGTCAAATAGAAGCAAGAAAACCGTATAATATATATACATATATAAATATATTTATCTTTATAACATTATTTTTATGATTTCCCCCCAATTTAATTTTTTTGTCAAGTCATTTATTCAATGTAAATTTGTAAATTTGCCTTATTTCCACAAAATACTTTAATATAAGACTTGTTCTTATTGTACTGTATTTACCAATTAAAAATTAATATATAAACTAATAAACAAACAAATTAATAAATAAATAAAAAAGTAAATAAATAAATAAATAAATAAATAAGTAAATAAATAAATAAATAAATAAATAAATAAATAAATAAATAAATAAACCCTGGGACTCGGGGCTCTATAGTATGAAATCACGGGATTTTGAGATTTTTTCAGGATCCCGTAATTTTCCGGGATTTTCGAACTCCTTTTTAAAAGAAAAGAGAATGTAAATTAGTGGCTTTTATTTTTTATTATTACCAAAAAATTTACCCCATAAAAAAGCACTTTATTAAATTTTTGCAAATATAAGCCCAAATATTCCATAAATATTAATCTCAATATAAAATATTTGTTTTTTTTTTATTTTTATTTTTTTTTTAATAAGAGTTGTTTTAATTTTTTTTGGCAGAAATAATTATAACTTTTTTAAGAATTATATTACAATCAGTTATCAATTTACAATAATTATAATTTTTTTTATTTTTATTTCAAATAAAAATATAACAATTATTTCTTTTAAAAAAATTTAACCAAAACATAATTATTATTTTTTGCAAAAAAGTAATTTTTATTTGTTAAGTAAAAAATAAAAAAAAAAACTTTAAAAACACTTGATTTTTAATAAATTTTTCCTAATGCCATCAAGACGGTGACTTTACTTTACTTTTCGATGTTTTCTTGTATCTACTTTTTTCTTTAAAAATTTGTGAATAATTATTATTTGCATCTTCTTGTACTAATATTTTTAAAAAAAGTAATCCAACAATTTTTATTTTATTTTGAATTTCTTTTATTTTTTGTTAAAAAATATGGTCACCGTAGATATGAGGTACATGAATTAACTCCTAATTAAAAATGAAATAATTAATATTAATAAATACACTGAAAAAATTATAAAGGTAAAATCAACTGGACATCTATTTCAAATAACTGGATATTCATTTTAAAGCCGCCTAACAAGATATTCATTTAAACTAACAAAATATTTCATTTAAATTCAGACATCAAAAAATTTACTTACATATTTGTCTAAAATTAACGAGGTTTTCTGTCATTTACAGCAAAACACAAACTATCAGAAAAATAACAACAAAGTTAAATATTACCAAAAAATAACTGGCAAAAATAACTTTAACTGAAAATCAGTTTTTTCGTTTAGCTGAAGCTTTGAATAACCCTTCAATATGTTAAAAAAATATTATATTCAAATTTAACTGTTTTTTCATTTAAAAACAACTTTACGGAATACTTCCTTAATAACTTACAGTCAGTTACTGTAATAATTTTTTGAGTGTAAGATTTTATTAGCGTGAAAATAAAAAAAAAAATAGTGCAGTGGTTTACCGCTCAGCTTTGCTGCAGGCCGGCTATTCAAGCCCCTTTTTCCAAGACAACTAAAATATTTAAATAATTCGTTACCAAAGGCCAGCTATCTATAACATTTTTTGAAACAAAGCTAAGGGTATCTTAATACTTAATTGGTTTGAATATTAAAAATTAGTCCCATTAAAAATGATAAAGCTCCCAGCACTACAAAACAATAAAAACCTCCAAAAAAGGCTTTATTTGTAGTATTTTCACTTGGGAGTTTTTTTTTATAATAAAAAAGCTCTCAATCCAATTTGTGTAAAAAAATAAGAAGCTATTTCATTGTTTTTGTTGAACGTTATTTAAAAATATGGAGCAAACTTAGGAGTTGTTTGTTTTTATTTGGGGTTATTTATTTTACATTGTTTCAATTTTCGTTGTGTTTTTTTTTGGAACGTAACCACGACGCAAAAAGGTATTGGTGTATATGCCATTTCCGAAAAGAGATGCGAGATATTTCTGTACCTGTGACTTGTGTTATTTCAATTTTAATATGATATGCAAAGTTACATTTTTGGATATTTTTGTGAAGTTACTGCTAACTGCGATGTTGTTAACAAAATTTTGTTATTTAAAGTGAAAAATATTAAAATACGATCACCGTCACTCTTTAAACTAACAATGATTTGCAAATAACGTTAACTGTTCACAGTATTTCTTAAAAATCACGGGTTTGCTCATCTCATTTTTGAGTCCAACATTATACAAAGTCTTAAAAAAAATCATGGATTGATTGCCAATGAATTGTGATTTTTTATGTACACATATTCTTATATGTATGTTCTTATATAAGAAAAATCAATAAATTTACGTCTAAAAGAAAGTGAAAACTATCGAAGTATGCATAATTTAATAAATTCATAAGTTAATTTTGAATTTGGGAAAAGTTTAAAACGTTCACATACTAAAAAATATCAAAAACGGCACGATTTCTTTATGAAAAAATGTGTTTAATTTTTTGGTAGAAATAAAGGCTGTTTTCCTAAACGCAGTATTCTTTGCATCATGAAATTTTAACTTCTTCCATTTCACACAACTAACAGTTTTAACAATTTTCTGTGTTTTCAAATCATTAACATGGCTTTAAGCACTCATTTGGGAGCAGAAGATATTATCAAAAACTTCAGCTTTGCTGTCAGAAAGAATTTGAAATTTCGTGATGCAAAGCATACTGCGTTTACCAAAACACCCAAAGTTTTAAGTGTGATCAAAATATTTTAAACCATCAAATAAATCAGAATAACTAAATGCGCTCTCTACAAATTTTTCCACAATACAATCTTAATTTTGTAAAACTAAAATTTGTAAGGTCACAGACTTTTAGTGGCCATTATGAGCAGTATTTATTCCTCGTAAAACGGCCCAAATCAGGTAAAATTTTTTTTGCTTATTTAAAAAAAATCAGTTAATCGATATATGTTTAAAACGTATTGAAAACTGTAGACGATCAATACAAATGACTCATATTTTATCCTGCGATTTCTAAAGTTTTACCCTTAAAATAGTATATGCGTATCCTAGTTCAAAAAAGTAAAGGAGAAAGTTCAAAACGAATACCGAGCATGTGGATAATTGATATAAACCGTTTTATAATTTTGTACAAATCTCGAAGTTTCTTTTTCTTTTTTAAATTAGATAATGAATTAAAATTTATTATACTTTTTGTCTCACGTATACACTGTTTAAATATCCAAATACGCAACTTTTTTACTTTTTGCATGCGAGTACAAGAAGAGAAAGAAATAAACTTCAACTCATTGAAGGGTAGATGTGACTTCAATTTGATAGCTCTAACGCTGTCAGTCAGCCTGTTTGATTTTTTAACTCTGAGTAAAATTACTGACTATCTATCTAAATGTTTGCCTTTACCACCACGACTAGAAGCAGCTTGTTAATGTAGTGGCAGGCTTAAAACTTGACGCAAGTCTATCAAATCAGACGGACGCAACGAGCATTTAGAGCATGCTAGATAGTAAGAAGGTATTAAATTTCATTTTCTGCCCTTTAGGGTGGCAGGAACGCACACTCTCAAACTAATAGAGAATGTATAAGACAAGCAATGAAAAGGCACTTGCCGATTATTATTGTTATAAACATTGAGGTAAACATTTGCGGCTTCAGTATTTTCCATAGTGTCTTTCTCTTTGTTAATACATTTTTTTACATTTTGCTTTTGATTGCCTTTCTTTGCAGTTTCATAAAAACTTTTCCTTCCTTTATCTATATGCACGTCTTTTTTCAATTTTATTCTATTTTTCAGTATGTGGATTGTCTCAGTACTTTTGTAACTGTTTTCTATTTAATGTCATGCTGACAATAGTCCCTAAGGACTGGTGAAAAATTCATTAAATTCTAATCATTTGCCTTTATTCTGTACATTTATGAACATTTAGTCAGTTGTTAAGCGAATTTTCTTTTCAAGTCTTTGTTACATTATTTATACCTTTTAAATTATTTTCTTCTATTTTGTTTCATATTATTAACATTTGCGTAAGATTGTTTTGTAATATACACATGAATTGATGTATACATAAATATGTTGTATGTATGTATGTATGAGTTTTCTTTTTTAGCATTTCACTTGTAACTTTATTGGAAAAGAGAGAGAGAGAGAGCCTACAAATCTATGCCCATTTGAACGCTAACCCTACATATTTTGAAATCGCGGAATCTCAATTTTACCAAAACACATTTAGGTATCTAACGATTGGGCAAATGATACCGATTTTTAAAGAAAAAAAATCCTCTGTTCATTGCATGAAACAGCCCGTACTTTTCTTTGCATATGTTGGGAAAAATGTAAAACAATCGGCCTTTTAAAAAACAAACAAAAACAAATAAAAATATCGAAAAAAACTGCAAATTGATGCGAAATCAAGGGAAAATCGGTGGAAACGGAACTTCTTTCAGTCGTCTCACGGATTAAGAAAGCACTTTACAATGGCGAATACGCAATATGATGATTGGTATGTTGTTGTTATAAAACAAAACAAAAGTGCTGAATTATTAAAGATTCACTTTTAAATATGTAGAAACAATGCTTAAGCCTGATTTTTTGTTTTATTTACGGGGAATCAGTTTTAAATTTTAAAGTGTTTTTTTTTTTTTTCAAAAAACGTAAGTCACATTCTAATGATTACACTTCTTCGTTTCGGCCATTTCTTAACAAAGGAAAAGTATCTGTTCACTTTTAAGCAACAATTGTATTTTATCTAGTGGTAGCAACAAGTTAATTAAACACCTACTTAAATGTTAATTAACAAGTTAGAGCTCTATAATCGGCTGTGCCGAATCTTGTATACCTATACAATTAAAAAAATAATATTTATGTAAAATCAACTAGAATGGCTTCTTAAAATTCATTTTATTTGAAAACCCTCCAACAAGATTTTCATTCAAATTAATAACATTGTTTATTTAAATTCAGAGGTTAAAAAATTAACTTACATAAACTTCTAAAATTTACTAGATTTTTTTGTCAGATACAGCAAAACACAAGTTATCAGAAAAAACCCTAATAATAAAGCTAAATATTACTAAAAAATAACTGGCAAAATTAACTTCAACTACAAATTAGTATATTCGTTAAGTAGTTGCTTTGAACAATAGCTTTTGAAACGAGATAAAAAAATATTATTTTAAACTTTAATGTTTTTTTTTTCAATTAAGCGCAGCTTTACGGAATACTTTCTAAATAACAATTATCATAAAAATTTTTTAATTGTACCCTCAACAAGTCGATTAAATCAAACTAAGGCCTCAAATAAAAAAAATGTCTAAGTAAAACGTCCAAAAAGTCTTAAGTCCGTTTAATGAAATCATCACATAAGTCCTATATTCAATTAATGCAATTTCTTGCTTTAAGTTGCGCAATCCAAAACGAGAACAAGTAAGAGCGCTATATTTGGCTGTGCCAAATCTTATATACCCTTTACATTGGTATTTTTGTTTACCTAGTCATCTAATCAAGGCAAGTGCTTTTCGAACCGTAAATATTATAATTTTTGTGGTGGGCTTACAGTGCAAAGCTATTAAAGTTTTCGAAACTTAGCCTAAGGGCTGTTTTAAAAACTTAATTTTGCACTGTTTGAAGGCGATTTACGTAGGTTGTCCGACGCACTGTGGCACATTTGGCGAGAAGGCGGCCAAAAGTCATTTTTTTTGTGGTTACCGATCTTAGTGGTTTCTTATTCATTTGAAAGTAAATACCAGTAAACCTTGAAAGCCAAAAATTTAGAACTCTGTTCCAACTAAAACACACTGAACAGGGTGATCCAAAATAGACTTTCAGAATATTTGGTTAAAATTAAATTTTTTTTTAGTAAATTGTAATTTTCAAATAACTATAACTTTTTTGTTTTAACAGATATCAAACCAAAATAAATTTTATTTAATTACTCAGTTTGTTATTTATTAGCGCTAGTAAAAAAAACTTCATTTCGTTTTTAGACATTTTTAAATTTTTTATTTTAAAAAAGGTCAAAATTCTTCAAAAATCTCTTACTTAATAGGGCATAACTCCCTCCCGTCAGTCCCCGTCAAAAAGATATTTCTCTGTGTTATAGCCCAATGCCTCCTCTACACACCTATACCCCATTATATGTGCGCCAGTTTGCGCCCGTGTGAACCAGAGCAATTTTTCCGACCAAAGGTCAGGTATTTTGTATACAAAATTATGAATACATACGAAATTTTTCAAAAAATTTTTTTCTAAGGATTTATTTTTAAATTGTTTTAACTTTTTAACACAAAGGCAAAGTAAAATTTAAAAAATTTTTTTTCTTTTTATATTCACGCATGTAAAATAATTACATAAATATAAAAAAAATATTTCACGTATTAGGCTTAAAGTGTTCGCAAAGCGAGATACGCATACTAATTGTACAAAAATATACGAACAGAAAATTTGTATTTAACATTAAAAAAATTGTTATTGCTTACTTTTGTAAAATTAAATATTTCTTTGTCTGTAAATTTTTAGTATTTTTTATTGTATTTTGATACCTATACAAAAAAACAGTTGAGGTACTTATTATTGTTTTGTTACCTGAACAAACTATTGTTTAGGTAAGTTGTAAATTGTAAGCAGGCAAGGAAATATTTTGTTTACTGCAGACGCGAAGATTGGCGCGTCATTAGAATAAGTAATTAAAAAGCAATTACAGTATTTTTGATTTACCTGCACAATTATCTTTAGCAAAAAAAGTTTTAAAATTCCAAAAACAATAGGCACGTAAGCCAAAATGTGCAGGTACAAAAAGTGCACTTAAAAATGAAATTGGTATTGCATATTGTCAAATGGGAACACAAAACCAAAGTTTTGGGCAGGTAAAGCAAAAGCGCAGGTAAATAAAAGGCAGCTAAACCAAAACTACTGTAATAGTTTTATAAGGAGCGATAAGAATTTAGTATATAAGACAATATATTTTGTTAAATAAATTAGTCCTTACTTTTATGTGAAATTGAAAGGTTGTGTGTTTCAACAATGGCTAAATACTGTTATAAAGATCTTGCTGATATTTTTTTTCAAAAAAGAGATGAAGGCGATATAGTGATGCATATACTGAGCAATGAATACTTTAAGATTTGTAATTGTGAAGAAATTGAAACACATAAAAAAAAAATAAAAAATTTTACAGCAAATTTAAAAAGGCGGTACACTGAGTGCTCTCGAAGCAAGGAAAAGCTGTATAAACGTTTCCACGAATGGCTGTCAAAAGAACTTATTTTTGAGAGCTTACCTACAACCGTGACAAAATGTGTCAAAACAGGTCGACCAGAAAAACCAATTGATGACTGTAGTGAAAGGTCTAGAAGACGCAAGCTTCAGAATATTAATGAACAAATATCCCAAAGTATCATTAAGGACTCATTTTTGCACCAAATTCAACCAACGCAAAATAAGAAAAATAAAATTGAAATAATTGAAAAAATAGTTCAAGCGACACCAAGGCGTACAAAGAGGATTTTAAAAAGCATTCCTACACCTATTGAAGATAAAAAATTTACTCCAGAAGAAGCATTCGCACTCTTTTTGGATTTAAAATTGACTAAAAATCAGTATATGGAACTGCGCAAGAGAACTAATGAGAAGAATTGCAGAATTTTTCCTGAGTATCGTGATTTAATTGCTGTCAAGAAAGAATGTTTGCCCCCAGAAACTTCTATTAGCGTTACTTCAAGTTCAGCAGAAATAAAACTGCAACATCTTCTTGAACATACCGCAGAGAGATTGCTAAATACACTTGATGGTGAACATTTGAAAAATATTGGAAACAGCAGTATTACTTTAATTTCTAAGTGGGGATGTGATGGAGCGTCTGGTCAGAAACAGTATAAGCAATGTAACGCTGAAAATTCTTCTGATGCTAATTTATTTATGGTATCTTTCGTTCCGCTGCGCTTAATAAAAATTTCTAATAGCCTAGAGCCCTCAACTAGTAGAGCAATACAAAATGATATATGGAAAAATGAAATTCCCTCTTCAACAAGGTATTGTAGGCCCATAAAATTTGCATACAAAAAGGAAACAAGAGATGTCATAACTGAAGAAGTTCAAAAGATGAAAGATCAAATTAAGGACCTTCAACCCGTAATATTTAAATTTAATGAGCAAGACATCGAAGTAAACTTTAAAATGTGTCTAACGATGATTGATGGAAAAGTTGCGCAAGTTTTAACGGAAACAAAGTCATCGTCAAGCTGCATTATATGCCAAAAGACATCAAGCCAACTTAATCAACCTCCAGCACCAGACGATAGTTTTAAGGAAGCTTACGAATTTGGATTGTCGCCTCTTCATACTAGGATTCGTTTTATGGAGCATATTCTTAAATTGGGTTATGATTTGGAATTTGGTCCTTCAGGCGAAACCATAAGAAACAGTAAAGAAAATGCAGAAAAACGAAAGAAAAAAAAAGAAGAAATTCAAGAAAGATATCTTCAGCTAGGCCTTATAATCGACCAACCTAAACAAGGAGAAGGAAACTCGAATGATGGAAATACTGCAAGAAGATTCTTTTCCGATCCAGAAACTGCAGCATGTATCACAGGTGTAGATTATGAGTTAATAAGACGATTCAAAATCATATTACAAGTCCTAGCATGCAGCAGAAAGGTAAATGCAAAAAAGTTTGGAGATTACGCCAATAAAACAGCTGCACTTTACAATGAAAAATACTCTTGGAGATATATGTCTTCAACGGTTCATAAAATTTTGTATCATGGGGAACAAATCATTCAACATAATATGCTACCAATAGGAGATCTGTCTGAAGAAGCACAAGAAAAAAGGAACAAAGACTACAGATTCTTTCGCGAACACAGCACAAGAAAAATTTCTAGATGTTGTACTAATGAAGACCTTATCACCATTTTGTTGTGTACTTCAGATCCATATATGTCCAACATTCGACAGAAATGGAAAATAACTCCAGTCGAATTAGATGAAGAGGCGAAACAACTATTAGAAGATGAAAATCAATGCTATTTAGACGAAATTTTCACTAAAATTGTTTAATGTATAGCGGCTTTTTGATTTGAAATTAATAAATAATTATTTTATAAATGTTATAGAAATATTTTAAAATAAAATTTAACTAAAATAGCATTTCGTTATTAACAAAATTTTAACTTTTTAAAAATTTAAAATTTTTTATTTCAAAAGGCCGTTTAAAAAAAAAAAATTTTGCCCCTTGTTGCTTTTAAGCTTAAACATACTACGGAGCCAAAAATTCAGCTTTTCCGGACAATATTCAGTTTATAAAACTATTAATAATAATAATTTGTAACAATAATAATAGGACATATGAAAACAATTTTTTTTACATGTTCCAACAATTCTTTTATACTCAAATTCAATAATTAATGGTAACCAATATTAAAAAATTCATAACTTTTTTTTTGGTCAGTCGACTTTTATGATTTTTTCAAAAATTAAAGGTTAAAATCCCACCTACTAAACAAAAAAAACCGCGTGTCAAAATTCCGATCCAATCAAAAGTTACGGATTTTTGACCGCCTTCTCGCCAAATGTGCCACTGTGCGACGCCTGAAATTTAAATAACTTTTACTATTAAAATAATAACTGAGATACTTGAAGAGATTGCCTATTTGCAAGAACAATTTTCGTTTTTGTTACTATGAACTTTATTAATAACTTGGAAAATATGATCACAACAAGTAAGAATATTTGTGCTTTTGTCTAGAAGAGTCAAACTATGATAAGGATGGTAAGACTGCGAAGCATTAAAATCCAAGCTAACGGGATTTTTAAAAAATCTTTAGATTCTACTGTTTAAGGTTGGTACCCCTAATGTCGATAGGAAGTTAATTAGAAAAGTAACCCAATGATGTGCTTATGCCGCCAAATATTCTTACAAGTTTGTATTTAAAAACTACCTGCCGTCACTATGTCTAGCATTGCGTTTCACATAAGGTAGTTTCTGTCGCTTCAAAAAAAAAATTGAAATAAATAAAAAAGAAAACCCCTCTTTAATTCCCATAGACTTCATGCGTGCATTCTTTCTATTCATTTAATTTTTTACGTCTATTTCTATTGATTTTATTCTATTTATGTGTCATTGCTTTTGTTCAATGTTTTTTTTATTCAAAAAAATGTAAAAGAATGCATACACATACCTACAAACATATGTATGTATGTAAGTGCATGCATATAAACATATGCATGTGTAAACATTTGAATAGTCACCGGTTTCTAATATTGATTATAGTAATTTTCCTTTAGGTACCATATTAGTTCCACTCCCTTTGTAAAAACATTTTCACTTTATTAGTATGTATGTATGTATGTATGTATGTATGTATGTATGTATGTATGTATGTATGTATGTATGTATGTATGTATGTATGTATGTATGTATGTATGTATGTATGTATGTATGTATGTATGTATGTATGTATGTATGTATGTATGTATGTATGTATGTATGTATGTATGTATGTATGTATGTATGTATGTATGTATGTATGTATGTATGCATGTATGTACATATACTATAAAAAATAGTGTCAGTCCGGCTGTCTGTTTGACTAGCATGCAACCATTGTTGAAGTTTGTTTTGATAGTTTTTGACTGGATGCTTAAAATGCATAAAATTGTCGGCATCATCAGTAATGGATAGTAGTTGTTGTTATAATAGAAAAATTTTAAAAACGGAAATATTTATTTCATTATTTAATATTTTGTGTAATTTTTGTTCTATTAAAGTAGTAAAGCATACAAATTATTTCGCTTTGCATTTCAATGTTTGTTTTGATTTCAATTTGCCAATGTTGATGTTCGTAAATAATTGATGAAAAGGATATGCTTTATGCATTACACACATATAAGTAGATACATATGTATGTGTCTATATAAAAACTTTTAATGCGATAGCTAATGTATTGGAAAATTGTTTTCTTAGATTTTTAGATTTAGATCTTTAAAAAGTCATAATTTCAAATGGTCTTATTCGTAATAGAAATTCTTTAATATTTAAAATTATCCAGACTGAACAATCGGCGATTTTATTTTTTACATTTTGATTAAAATTTCACACACCTATAAAGCATCAAATACAATTGAAAACACTTTAAACCTCAACCTCAAAAATATTTTTTACAACGCCATCTTCATGTCAAAATTCTCTCAAATACAAATTTGTAAGGTTACACGCTTTACAGTGTTCTAGGGGCCATTCTGAGCAAAAGTCGTGTTGTTTATTTGTCTACTTATTATTTAACTCTTAAAAACCATTCCCTTTTTAAATTTAAATTTTAAACCGTTTAAGTGCAAACAAAAATAAGAGCAAAATAGTAAAATAGTTTGTGGCGCCTAAAACTATTAGTCTAAGACTCATTTTTAATTATACTGATCCCCTTAGCATCACTTTCCGAGTCGATTTAATCATCTTTGTCAGTCCGACCTTTTGGCTGGGTACCCATGTATTTTTGTAATCAAAGTATAGTTTGAATCTACATATATTAAGTTATTTTGACGAAGCTTGGTACAGATAAGGTTTTTGGAATAGAGACTAGTCCTATTGAAACTGGTTATGATCTACCCATTTTTCGAATAGCCCCTATACAAATGTCTTAACAAAATAAGCTTTTTTTAGCAATAACTTTCACGAATATTATTTTATCTCGACAAAATTTTGCACAATTGTCAGACTTTATGCCATCAACCATCGGCCCGACTTTTTTTTTTTTCAGATAGTCCTTAAACAAACGCTCTTTTGGCTTTAACTGTCACTAATTTTATTTTTCCCCCACAAAATTGTGCATATACCTAGCACCTGATACTAGTGGACCCAAATAAATCCAACTTCCAAAAATTACATTATTTCACATAAAGTTTTTACACATGCTGGTACTAAATGTTAAAAAAATTCTGATGTAGGACATGATGTGGTCGGGCTTGACTTACTAACTTGTTTTCATCTACCTTTTGAAAGGACATAAGCTTTATTATCGGGATACCTCCCATTAAAATTAAGCACATTTTTTGACATATCTCGACAACTATAATTGCTATAGATTAAAAACTTTATTTAGTACAAGGTAAGCCCCAATGTTCTTCGTTACCTCGAACTGTTATGATATCTTTAAAACATTTTTGTAAAAATTATTTTTTATATCATATTCATATTGCCTACATGCACTTATGTTTAAACTTCCTTTTCACTTACATATATATGTATTAAAGTTAAAAAAATATTTTAAAAAAGAAGCAAAAGTTATTTTATTTTTCCTAATTTAGCAAACGAAATCCTATCTTTGCAGTTTAAAATTTCAATTGCTACTTTTACACAACCCTTTCAATTTTGACAATGTTCTGTGTCTCCAATCTATCAATCTAACTACAAACACCTACTTTGGAGCACAATAGCTCATAAAAACCTTCAGAATTGCTATCAGAAAGAATATGAAATTTCATACTGCAAAGCAAACTGCGTTCAGGATTAATTGATTTTTCAAAAGCTTTAAATCAATAAAAAATACAAAAAGCAATATTATGAAAAACGTATTTGTTATCTTTTTTCTAAGCTCAAAATTAAAAACAGTATTAGATAAGTATATAAAAACCATTTTGTCATTCCGACAACAATCTGGATCAGTGGTCTTACCAATTTATTCATCATTTCTTATATCAAAGGCTTTTATTTTAAGTGCTTTGATTAGAAAGCTGTTTTATTAACTTATCTCTTTAAACTCTTAATAATAATTTTCATTTGTTGTTTTTACAATGATAATAATAATTATCATCCAATTCATAAAACTAAAACTGGGGCATTCCACCGTCACGTGTTGGACAAATTCAACTATTTTTTAGCACTTATTTTACATACAACTTCTAATTGGTAATTCAGAATTCAATTTTTTTTCTTTTATTAATTAAACTGCGTGGTAGTCTTCAATCTTACATCGAACTTGTTTTTAATAATTTAGAAAATATTAAAGAAAAAATTAAACAAACTTCGTCACGTGTGGGACAGCCTTAGTCAACCAACATTTAAAATTGTAGTGTTTAAATCCAAATTTCAGCGAATCAGTTGCACATGGAGAAAAGTTGTCTAAGAAAGAAATTACAACTAACAAGCACGCTTTCTTATGATGGTAATAAATTTTTAATAAAAAAAAGATTTATAGGTAAAAATTAACTTTTTTATTTCGTCACGTAAGGGACAAATGGCGTCACGTAAGGGACACAGTTGAAATAATTTTTATAAAATACACAACAATCAAAAGTTAATTGCAGTTTTGTCTACAGATAAGCTATAACTTTGCAGTCCACAATATTTTGATTGGCCTTGATGAAATAAAAGTTTGAAATTCCTCTAATGGCATGGTGATTCAGATTAAATTTTTTCTCAGATTTTTGAGGATAGCACATAAATTACCTGGGTTTTTGAAACTAATTAAGAAGCCAAATAAGCAAAAGATTTAGCTGACTAAATGACAAAATGTTTGCTTTGGCTTATCATTTTCTCTCATACCAATCTCCTTATATTTTCGCCGATTCCATCTATTATACCCTTTCCATTAGTTGTAGCAAAATATTTGCAAAAAATGGCTTTGAGTACTTTGCGCTCAGCATTGATATTAATTTTACCATATAGCGGTTTTTCAATTCTGATGTCGAGCCATTGCTCCAAACTATTTCCACTAAAGGTTAATCTTCATTTTTCGTATTTACTAAATCGAAAAGCTTATTTAAAGAATAAAAAAATTCATTTTTGTCTTTAAAATTCGCATCCGAGCACATAAGGTGGAGTAAGTGCGGGTAACGTTGTATAGACTGGTATTGTGGTATTGTAAGTTTTTTCTTAAGCTAATAATATAAAAATAACAAAAACAGGCTAAATATATTGCTGCTCTCAGAAAATTAAGAAAGCAATACTTCAAATAATATTTGCAAGTAATTTTGGGAGTCAGTTGCAAGAAATCGTTTTGGTGTGTGATCGACTTTTTTTGCTGGTGGAAAAACACAAGTTTTTTCCTTAAACGGCGTGTCCGCTATGTTGCAAGATGTTTCGAGCTAGCGGATTGGGATGATTTTCCAGCTTATTAAAGTACTTGTCCACATAGTTAAGGATTTCGCATTTTACTTGTGGAACTTCTAGTTCCTTGGATGTTGCTGCTCTTAACATACCAAGGAGCACCAGTTATTATTCTTAGAATTTTGTTTTGACGGCGTTGAATCTTTTCTATGTTGAAGGCGGAAACAGTGCCCATAGTTGTATCCCGTAGCACCAAATTGGTTTCAAAATTAAGTTGCAGAGCAGAAGTTTACAATCAAGACGTAACACAGAGTTTCTACCAATTAGCCAATGGATTTGGGTCGTTTTAAGTTTTAATTGTGACAACTTTTCATCTATGTGGAGCTTCCATGTGAGGCGGCGATCTAAGTGAATGCCAAGATATTTTGTTTCAATACGTTGATGCACCGTATGGTTGTTAATAAAAATTGGGGGACACGTTTCCTTGCGTAACGTAAATGTAACGTGGTTGAATTTTTGTTCGTTTATTTTAATACCCCATAATTTTGCCCATTTTTCTACTTGGGATACGTGATGCTGCAGTTGTTTCGAGGCCTCTTTAGGGTCTTTATGAATACTGAGAAAGGCGGTATCATCAGCAAAAGTCGATATATGAGTAAAATCGTCACGAAATTAAAAGTGTGGCAATCTAAAAAACATATAGGTATACCACATTACCCGCACTTACTCTATGCTTGAAAATTTACTTTGTAAAATGTTGCAGCTTAAACAACAGGACACTCGTTCGCGACCATAGTGCGCTTTGAACTTCATTCTGGTATTCACAAGCGAAAGGCATTGCAAAATCAATTTAAAGGATACGTACACCTTCATTAAACTGGTCTTTTTGAAATTCATCTACTTGAATTTTTTTTAAATTAACATGTTTCATCACAATATGAACTGAATTAATCAGCTTGTCTGAAATTTTCCCCTTCTTTCCATATGCAGACTTATGCTTAAGTCTATGGACAGTAATAGTTTTTTGTTATCAGAAAAAAGTCGCATTCATTTTTCCAGCACATAGAATCTAAATAAGGATCACATAAATTTTTCAGCAACCAGTCGTTACAGTAGTTTTGTTTGTCTTCATGTGTTATAAATTTGCACTGATCTGAAGGAGTGTTTTTTTTATGGGAAGCACATCTTAAGGTCTAAGACTACAAAGTTTTTAAAATTTTATTTCTATATTAGGATTAAATTCCGTAAAAAAGCAGAAAGCTTCCCGTAGATACATAGTTAAATAATTCTTCCAACGCCTTTCTTTAATTCCATTTCCCCAAACCACAACCAAAGCATTTGCGCATGGACAGGTTTATACTATATCTGGACGGTAATAAAAGGCTTTCACATCCTCGTAATACGAGTTGACATTTGACATGTCCAAGCTTGAACTTTCGGCTGAAGCAATATCCAATTTAGGCGCTTATTTGGTTGTTGTCGCTCTTTTTTTGCTTGGCAATTGAAGAAGGGCTTTTAAAGCCTTTGGAATAGCTTTCGATAAAGTTTGTTTGGACTTCTAAGTAGGTTTTGGTACTTACAGAAAGTCTGTCAATATTTTGACCTCGATTTCTTTATAAGGCCCTTTGCAGGATTTTTTTTATATTTTTCCTTAACTTGCAAAGATTTGAAATCAATTTCTGAAATACTTTCTCTTTTTCGCTTATAAAGCTCACATATTCTTCTCTATCAGCTAGGGCTAAAGGTTGGATCATCTTTCTTACGCTTTCCGCGAAGTTTCCGGATATGTTCAGTACTGGTGGAAGGTTGTATTTCAGCCATATTTGGATAAGCCACAAATTTAGTGCAGTAAAAAACAAATATAGTTTGTAGATGGCAGAAAGATTGAAAGATTTCAGATATCTTAATTCTTGGCGTCACGTGTGAGACACTTTTTATCGCGAAAGAAAAACTATTTGCTAAGTGTTTAAGTGGAAATTTTTTTTGTCAGCTTTTAGACCACCAAAAGTTAGCTGTAAACAACAAAAATCAATTTGTTTAGTTGACTTGTCTTACAGTTATTAATAAAAAAAGGAAAACGGCGTCACGTGTGGGACATAGAAATTTACCTTTGCATTGTAATTATTTTCTCGGGAACAAAGCACTTTACAGCAATAAATATTATACGGTTTAATACCGCTCACCACGCCCTTGAACGCAGAAAAGAATATTAGTTCTTATGTGAAAACAATATTAGCAGCGACCTCTCAAAAAATGGTGTACAATGAAAAAGAAAAGCTAGATTCTTTATACTCTCAAAAAAATAACGGTATTTATGAAAAAAGTGATCTACTCGTCACGATGAATGTCAATTTTTTGAGATGAGAACTTAATCTCTCTATGTAGATGCAAAAATATAAAAAAAGTCAATGCTTGTAATATTGTTCAGATTTCCTTTTTTTCATGGAATGCTCCAACTTATATTCTAACGAAAAGTGCTATGAATGCATGTGCCATATTAGAATTACCTAAAGTTAAGGGTCAATTGTGGTTCATATTTCGGTTACTTGTAGAAATAATTGTTCAACAAAGAGCATTAGTCATCATGTGAGACAATGCACTTAAGTTGATATTGGATATTACTGATATTAAACAAAAGTGATATTCGAAAAAGAAAACATAAAATAGAAATTGTTGAAGCACCATACATACATACATTCATTACAGTAGCCTCAAATTTTTATTTATATATTATTGTCGCGACATATGGAAAATTTGCTGGAGGTGTACAGAATGGCATCTCTTAAAGAACACCTCGAAGGCCTAGACTCGACTCCTCAGACGAATTATTCACTATGGCAAACAGCTGAGTATATTAAAAGACCTGTTGACGCAAAACCAGCCCTAAGAAATCTGAAGGGATCCTGGGCAAGAACTGATGAAGAAAAGTGTGATCTGCTCGCAAGACATTTGAGGAATGTGTTCACTCCAAATATATGCACTGAATTGCATGTGTGAATGAATGCAACTACCGCCGGTTGTTGCTAGATGTCCTATGGAAATACGTTTCCAACTGTTAGATGTCGTTAAGGCTATTAATGAGCTAAATGCTCAAAAAGCTCGTGGCTTTGACGGAATAAGCAACAAAATGCTTTTAGAGCTGCCTTGCATAGCAAAAAGAATAGCTCTATTTATTTTTAATGCCATATTACGATTCGAACATTTACCGACAATATGAAAAGTTGCCTTGGTAAAGATGATTCCTAAGCCGGGAAAAGACCCTTCAAGGGTGGAGTCTTACAGGCCTATAAGTCTATTGCCAACTATGTCTAAATTGTTCGGGAAATTGCTTAAAACAAGCTGGCCTTGATCTTGAATGACGATCATTGTATTCCAAATCACCAATTTGGCTCTCGAAGTCAACATAGAACAAACACACAGATTGGTACAGGTTATAAGAAAAGCCTTCGAAGAAAAGAAGTACTGCTCCGCGCTCTTTATTAATGTCTTTCAAGCCTTTGATAAAGTTTGGCATGAAGGCCTGTTGAGCAAGGTAAAGCTGAACTTACCGGTGAATATATTTAACCTTTTGGAGATTTACATAACTGGCCGCCAAATTATGATCAAAAAGGAAAACCACTTAAGTTATTCTCAAATAATAGGGGCTGGTGTGCCTCAAGGGAGTATATTAGGTCCAATTCTGTACTTGATTTACACAGCTGATATGCCAACCAACAGTTTTACGCACACGTCTACATTTGCTGATGATACCGCTTTCCTCAGTATTCATAAAGACCCTAAAGAGGTTTCGAGCCAACTTCAACAACACGTAACCCAGGTAGAAAAATGGGCAAAATTATGGGGTATTAAAATAAATGAACAAAAATGCATCCACGTTACTTTTACTTTACGCAAGGAAACGTGCCCCCCAATTCTTATTAAGAACCAAACGGTGCCTCAACGTATTGAGACAAAATATCTTGGCATTCACCTAGACTGCCGCCTCACGTGGAAGTCACATAGAGGTGCGAAGTTGACACAAATGAAACTTAAAACAGCACAAATCCACTGGCTAATTGGTAGAAACTCTTGATTGTAAACTTCTACACTACAACCAATTTGGTGCTAAGGAATACAATTCAACGCCGTCAAAACAATATACTCAGAATGATAACTGGTGCTCCTTGGTATGTTAAAAACAGCAACATCCACAAGGATTTACAAGTTCAACTAGTTAAATGTAAAGTCCTAAACTATGTGGACAAGTATTTAAATAAGTTGAAAACACACCCAAATCTGCTCGCTCGAAACATCTTACAACATTCACAAAACAGTCGTTTGAAGAGAAGGGATACTGTGGCCTAATTGGTTGATTTCTGGCGCAATTTGGTCAATAGCCCCAAATTTCGTATTTAAAGATCATAACCTCAGAATATATCCTCAGACTCTTAATTTTATTAACAGGTTCATTTATCACCTTTATTTCAGCGTCAAAAACTTTTTCGCCAGTTGACGTTTGCATTGTTGTAGAATATGTACTTCAAAACACTTCTCATAAATTTAGTAAAAATTTAAAAGAGTACAAAAAAAAAATTTACGAAATTTATTCCTTCAGTTTTACTTACGTTTCTATTTTTGTACAGAATTATAATTTTTGCCCTAGAAATTTTAAAAACTGCCATAAATTAATTCAAATTTTTTTGAGACCTGCCTAATGCAGTTTGAATTATGCTTCTATCTTTATGGCTTCAGAGGTTAATAAATGAACTTAAACAGTATTAAAATATAGCTTTTATCTGGTTTTGTCCCCTATGGTCAAAATTTAAAAAAAATGTGGCAAAAGCTTATTCATATTTGTTTTAAGGCCTGTCGAATTGAATTTGAATTTTGTTTTAACCTCTTTTCGTTTATATGTAACTAAGTGGACCAAAGCATGATTAAACTTTAGTTTTTACCCTGTTTAACCCTTAAGGCCAAAATTTCCAACAAGTGGCAGACACGATTTCGCTAATTTGTGAAGTAAATTACAATAATTATTAAATTTGGTTTCTATCGCGTATAGTTTAGAATATTAAAGCTTTCCGGTTTTTTTTTATTTAGCGCCTTTTTACCCCTTTAGGGCCCGAAATTTCAAAAACCCCTTTGTATTAAAAAATAAACATTAAGAGGGTAGCTCTTGTTTTAAACTTCATATCGTTAGTATGGTTATAGTTTAATTAGCTAGACATTCAATAACTTACCCTTCTTACCTAACAGGTGTATTGTGGACGTGATATAAACAATTTCAAAAAAAAATTAGCCTATTGTTCCTTCTAGACTTGAAGCGTAGCACCCTGTAAAAATTTCAAAAATTCAGTATACTGGTGCTCCCAGCTTTAAATTATAAAAATACATAAACACACACATACACACAAACTCAAGTGTTCTTTATATAAAACGTATATAAATAAATAAATAAATAAATTTGTAAAAAATTTGCATTAACAAAAAATCGAAGTGCAGAATATGGGTTTATATGATAATTAACAAGATTTTTAAAATTTGGATTGAACTTGAGAAATCGATGTGCACTTCTAATAATTGAGAAGCTATAACAGTCAAACTATGTCAAAAAAATGACCGTAATCCTAAAATTCAAAAATATGTATTAAAAATATTATAAACATTTTAATTGCATGTTCAAAAAGGATTTAGTATTCCAGTTATACAATCAAAGTTGGCATTATTTTTTTTTAAATAAATATGTAATAATTTTGCTTTTTTTTAATTATTTCTATAAAAAAATTATTTTGTCGCCTAAAACAAGAATTCCTTTGGTTTTTTTTAGTTACCGAAAGAAGTAATAAAGGTATGAAACTATAACGGAGAAAATTATGTGTGTTTTATTGATTATTATTTTTAGTTTTTTTTTTTTTATCTTCTACATTCTGTAAAATTTCATTGACTTTTTTTATGTATGTATGTAAGTACTCGTATTTCTATTTCGTTTGTTTTGATCTTCCAACAAGAGAAAAAATCATTTGCTTCAAATTTATTGCCTGCCAACAGTTTATTGTCAACAATTCTTTACTGTTTACATACAAAGTCAGTGGGTTATCATTCATTTAGACATTCATTAATTCGGATGAGAAATGATTGTTGTTTGGAAAATGTAAAATTTTCGTCAGGTGTAAAAAAGCATATACATACACACACACATAGGTTTGTTACGTTGACGAACAGAATGTAATCATGATTCAGCTTTAAATTAACCAAGTAATTGCTGATAATTAGTTGTCATGCATTTTCTTCTTTTTTTCAAATATATGCTTTTTATATCCATAGTATTAACTTATACCGTTTTTTCTGCACTTTTATTGTCAAACCGCTTAAATAGATGGTATGTTTTTTAAACGACTGGTAGTAAGTAGACATTGAAAAAGCGGGTGTGACCTCAAATATTTGATTTTTTTAGAATTTTGACTTCAAGATCGTGTTGTGTTGAACATTTTCGAGACCAGACTTAACTTGTGTATTTCCAAGGTAGTTAAACGTGTTTTAATTCATATTTGATACTTTACGCTACGGCCAGACGTTCAGGTTTTCGCTTTCCAGTTGATCATACAAATTGTTTGTAAAACTCGTTCAAAATTACGGTTGTGACATAGTCTGCACGCAACTTGATATTCAATATAATTTTTTTAAGATGCAGATGTTTAAGGAAGAAACTTATAATGCGGTGAAGAAACGAAAATTAATTTAAAAAACTATAATCAGCTGCTTACTTGATCATCAAGTTGAAAGGCGACTTGAATGAAGAAATTGATAATCAAGACGCTTTCAAGTTCGAAAAGTTTGAGTCTGTTAGTAAAAAAGTTTGTGTGTATTGCAACTTGAAATTCAAAAGTTAAACCTGTGGCCGCTAAGTTAATTTAACGAGAAACTATTTTTCTTGAGTAAAAACTTTTAGAAAAGATTTTCATCAAAACGTAGAAAACTATATGCCAATTATTTCTTTTAAGTTTTTCCAAAATAAATAATAATAAAATAAACATTAATTTATATATACATATACAAATATAAAAATACAAAGAATGTAACTAATTTCGCCTTAATTTTTATAACCTTACTGTAAAACAAAAAATTAAAAAAAAAAAATAAAGTTATATTTTGTAGTCGTTGTTGTGAAAAACTTGTTTTAGAAACAAAACATTTATTATATGTACTACAATTTCTGTTTCTTTATTTAAAAACTAATTTGCGGAATACTGCTTAATTAAATTACAGTCAGTCACTGTAATAATTTTGTGGGTGTAAAAAGCATTATTCTTCTTATCGAGATGAATTTGTTATCAAAAGTCTTTTAAAGAATTATCGAATTATAATTTGAAATATCATTGATTTTCCCCTCTGGTAAAAAGATTTTTTGTACAAAATATTATTTATTATAAAAAAGGGACAAAAAAGCAAGGTTTTTATTAGATCCAAAAAACTGCACCCAACGAAAAATAGCATGTACTATTGTAAATGTTTTTATAAGAAGGCGGGCAAGAGCTAAAATTTTCTTAGGTAACCAAGTTTATAGGTACCTACAATACAGATAATTTTACAAGGAAAAGAAGTAAGAGCGCTATATTCGGCTGTGCCGAATCTTATATACCCTTCACATTGGTCTCTTAATATAGATACCCAGTCAGCTTTTCTAGCCGAGTTACTTTGTACAGCATATATTATAATAAAAATACCTTGTGCTGGGCTTAAAGTCCCAAGTAATTCTAGTTTTCGAAATAGATACTTTACAAAATTTTAACATTCGTATGAATAATAGAAATACCATGTAAAAGGTTTGCGGTCGAGAGTTCAAAAGCTTTCGACATTATTTGTATTAAAAGTTTAATAAAAATTGTTAATTTCCCCTGCCCCTACCCAAAATTTTTGTTTTCCAATATGTCGGTCTTATGGTCCAATTATTTTTTGTAAAACATTTAAAGCCGATAGCTGTTATAGCTTAGGACTTAGCGCATAAAATGTTTCACAAAATTTGTGCAATTGTTGGGGAAACACCACTTCCCCTGATCCCAACTAAAAAAACTTTTTCCCTTATTTGGTCCCTACCCGTGCCAAGTTTTGTTGAAAATATGGCTATATTCACAAAGATATGTATATAATGATATATGTAAAAATTTTATCCTAAAAAATGGGCTATTTTGGGGTTTCGCTTACATATATCTCGATCAATAGGAAACCGATTTTGCTGATTTTAAAAAGGAATATTCTAATAGTTTGACACCAATAACGGCCCGTTTTATTTTATTTTACTGCGGAAACTTGATTTCCACAGACAGACAGACGGACAGACAGACGGACATGGCTATATCGACTTCCCTATATATGAGGATCCAGAATATATATACTTATGGGGTTATAAAGCCTTATCCAGGCGTGGAGCCTGGGTATATATCAGCCCCCCCCCCCCTCGCAAACGATTAAAACTTCATATATCATTTAATTAATAAAAATATTTGAGCCATGAAACAAACGTTCCATATATTTTTTTAAACAAATGTATTGCATATTCAAATATGCTGTTGCTTTTGGGAAAATGTTTTTGAAGACACAAGAGGTGGGAAATCAAATAAAAGTATCTGCACTTCAACAAATCGATAACGTATGTTGTCTATTATAAAAACTGTTATTTTCCTCGGAAGCCATAATATACCTCTCCGTGGTCATTGAGATGATGGTCCTTTGTTATCTTCTGAAAATAAAAGCTCAGAAGTTATTTTTCGTTCACTTCTGCGATTCAGTATAGATGTAGGAGATACAATTTTAGGCAACAATTTCCAAGTTTGCCCTTCAGATGCTTCATATTCATCGAAAACAATTCAAACTGAAATACATTAAAGTTTGCATAATCTTATTTTAGAAATTATACACACAAAAATTTATTTAAGTAAACTTTACTTAAATCAAGCCAAAGCGGCGTCAAAAGTACGGTGAGTACGGTTATTCTTAAACCAAGTGCGAAATTTCTTACTTCAAGTACAATTTTTTTAGTACGAATTTCTTATTTTTAGCCACAATTAATCCAAAAAAGGATTGATTTAAGTTCGGAAGCATACTTGATGTAAGCCAAACGGTATTAATACGGAAATGAAATGCCATTTTTTTGACTTATGAAGAAGAAGAGTTTTATATTTAATTTTATTTTTACAGATACTTAAAACTTATAATTTAAAAATTTAATTTATTTTACTTACCAAAGCTGAGATTAGAACCAGAGACTTTCTGCACTGCAGCACAAGTGCGCTGCCTCTAGGCCACCGAGATACTTTGTTTTCAAATGTAAAATAATATATTCAAACAACAAGTTTTTTTCTGCTTGATTTGTTGAAGCAATCCGAACAGGCTTGATTTAAGAAAATGTAAGTACGGATGGCACTTTAAAATTTCAAGAAAGATTTTGGATAAATTCAAGAATAAAATTATTGATTTAAGAAAGCGGGTTTTCTTTCTGTGTACAAAAAAAAGTTATGACACTAAATATTATTCGATTATTTTTGACTGATTTTTTAGGAAAGCCAAATTTCTTTAGCTTTAAGGTATTTTAACGGAAACAAAGAGTTAGCAAAAGAAGAATTCATCGGCTTTATCGAGGCATTTGAAGAAGCTTTAAATGCATGCGAACACACTCTTATCAGTAGTTTTAAGAGCTCAAAGAACCTTGGTCTTGATTTTAAAAAGTGTGTATTGATTGGATCTGATTGACAGAAAATGGAGCAGTAAGAAAGTACAAGAAACCGCGAAACAAATGCTTTTCTATTTCCATAGACTTAACCATTTAATATCGAAAGTCAACAAGGTCCCAATAATACAAAAAGTTGTATCGTTTGTTAAAGAAACCAGCAAATTAATTATTTTATAAACGTTATCTAATGCAGTTTTTTTGAAATATCTAGGCACAAAGTTGTCTCCATAAAATATGTACTTACTGTCTTACAGCCGTTAAGGGTAGTTCTACAAAAGCATGATTTATATATTGTTATGGAAATTTCAGTTAAAAAGCCTAGATTTAAAAGAAAAAATCGTTTTGAAGATGTCGAAATAAACTACCGCATCGAGGGCTAAAACCCTAAATTGAATCTGTTTTACAAGACTTAAAAATACGTTTCTCAAAGGACGTCGTTTATTTGTAACCATAAACTATTAATTTAATAAATATGTTATTTTTTGCTTTTTATGTAATTATAATTACTTTCAATGAAATAAACTTTTTTGAGTTTTTGTTTTTAAAAAACCGCTTAAATTCAATCGTGTGCTTCATTTAGAGTTTCTCCTATATACATATATATAATTTACATACCCCAGCCGCACGTCTTGTTTGAAAAAAAAACAAAAAAGTATCTGGTTTCAAAAAAGAAAGTAATAATAGTATGCTAAAAAAAATCGAAGACGGATTGTTTGCCTGTATTCTATTCTGTCTCAAAAGATTTTCAATCAGATGTGTTTTGTGACCTAATGGACGGATACTTTTTTCTATATTATAATCTCCACACTTGCGTGAATTAAACTCCACCAACTTAAAATCATAGCACATCAGATAAAGTTATTTTTTGTAGAGTACACCCAACAGACAAACCTTGAAGCAAAATATAACTGTGTTGCAGACATTTTATATAACTCTTAATAAACATTCTGATTATTCGTTTACTTATGTACGCAAAATAACAGTTTATCAAAAAATGATGTCTTATTAAAAGCTTATTCTTTAATACAGTTATATTTTTATTTAAAAATGGTTTGTTGGGTAGGAATAACCCCATCAGTCTCCATTTGTGCATGTTAAATAACAGATTAAACAAAAAATATCACTATATTCGGCTTTGTTGAATCTTATTTACACTTTTCGTTGGTATCTCTGTGTACCAGGGATCCGATCCAGCTAAGTTGTATCCAAACGAAGACACTACAATAAAAAAATCTTTGTGGCGGCTTTGAAGTCAATAACTTTTACAGTTTTCAAGATATAGCTTATGAAAATTTCATAAAACTAGGCCATTTGTATGAGGGGCTACCTCTGCTGCTTTTTAATGTACCCATAATAATAGAACTACTCTGTGGTAGCCTAAGGCACAATAGTTTGTGCATTTCTAGGGAAGTTTCCACTTCTATTGTTTCTATACCTAAAGGCTTAAAGTCGGAAGCTTTTACAATCTTCAAAAATTTCATAATACAATTGCTGCTTACGAGTATTTCTGAGATATTGACATCAAAACGCGGTCTGTAGGATCTGACTTGGTCTCGGAAACTTGAATTCAATAGACGAAGAGAGAGACATGACTAAGTTTACTTTATGGTATCGGAAATAAATATTATGAAAACGGAATGACAAATTAAAACCTTTATCACTTTACGAAAGATATATAAAAGAGGAAATTTTAAAATATATATTTTTTATTGTTGTTTGTTTATTCAAAGGGTTTGTGTGTGGTAGTTTATTGCTACAAATTAAAAAGTGTATTGTGAAGTCAAGTGTAAATAAGTTTAAATCCTACGATTCGGTTGGTTCGTATCTACATATCGCTCATTTTCCAGAACAACATCATAATTCAAAAAAAGCTATTTCATGAAAGCCGCGCTTGGAGTTTTCCATTTGCTAACATTTACCAGACAAGACAAGCAACATTTTCTCTTCAAACGCAAAAACTAGAAACAATTAAAAGATTAAATTTATTCGTAGTATAAATCATGACATAACGAAAAATTCAGCATCGTTAACTCCAAAAATGCATTTTTTTTGGCAAATGAGCGATATTCATACATGTTTATTTATTAACTTTTATATGTATTTTACGCACTCTTTTTATTTTTTAAGTTTTTCTGTTTCATTAGATGACATACGCCATATCAGTTGTCAATTAAGTATAGATATGAAATATTAAATGCATTTGGGAAAAATATAAAGAACCAAAAACAACAAAAAAAAACAGCACATACTTATAAATAAAATCAGACAGAAAGTCAAGTTTGTCAATGCATTAAAAAAATTGTTGTTATCGTCCAGGATTTTTTAAATTCCTGACACTTGACATATTGAAAACCAATAATGGATGGATAAGGTTTGCACACACAGACACACACACACACACCTATTTATGCACCTCTCATACTTATTTGAGAATAAAAATTTACCTTCAAATTGTGTATGATATTGGATAAATCGTAATTAAAATCAAAATTTTTAATAATAATTTTTTGACTGCTGCTGTCTTTTCTTTATTCCTGTTTTCAATATTAAATGCCACCAACTGAGTTGGAGTGTCAATAATATTTAGATCTACCTAATTTTTATTGCAAAAGGAAGTGTTTGATAAACTGGTGATATTAAAAGAAACAAAAACATAAACTTGTTCTAGTCAATCAAGTTCGACTTTGTTGCACCCTCCACTATAATTCATAAAATGTAAACTCGGATTTTCAATATTCCCCTTCTGCGTGCTTTTAAGTAGCATGTGCCGTTTTGTGTACAGAGTTCTAGTTTTTTTCATATTTGCGTCTTGTATAAGCTATTTCAAGAGAATGTTAAAAAAATCATACAATAGGCATTCTCCCTGTCTGAAACCTTATTTGAAACTGTAGGGTTCGGATATATTCTTACCTATTTTAACTGAGGATTTCAAAGCAGGTCCATTCTGTAGAGCTTTGGAAAAATACCGTAGTCAGACATAGCATTGAACACCTTTGAACGTATGGTGCTGTCGAAAGCGGCCTTGTAGTCATCAAATGGATGGTATGTGTCGATCTATTTTTTTTTGTCTTTTTTAGGATTTGGCGCATTTTTTATGTTTGGTAGATGGTGGATTTGCTAGGTCTATAGCCGCATTGCAGGAAAATTTGCCTACATCAAATCCTTTAGTTTGTCGTTTCTCCCTTTAGTAGAATTTTCGGACCTCATTTTGACTCTTAAGCATCTTAATACGTCTTAATAATAGTCGAGCGGAGTAAGGGTATAAACCTATGCTGCCACCACAAGGTAATGATCCGAATAGTGTGGTGGGTGACCATATATTTCAATAAAAAATAAAGGATATCCTAAATAAAATAAGAAATGTTGGTACTAAGCTTATAAAATATATTCTATGTCACATAAGCATTTAAATACAAGATTTTTTAAAAAGACAAAATAGCTCTAAAAGTTCCCACAGCCTTAAACCTGAAAATTAAAAATAACTAAAAATAATTATTTAGTCCTTAAACTATTATTTAAATTTTTTGCAGAATGTACTTCTTTTAGTTAACCACAGGTATTTGATAAAAACGTTTTGAATTCTGCACAGTCCACTTGAAAATCGCACTTTGTTATTAAAATAGGCTCTAAAGTAATCGCTTTTAGTTCGAACTTTTCCTATTTCAAAAATTATTTGCAATTGAAAATATTTTTTCTGTTGGCTCATAAAAACCCGGCAGACGCAAACAAACCTCCACGTGATTTATTATATTTTGATATTCAATATTTTTTTTTATTTTTGTTTAATTGAAATAGCGAAAAATATGCACGAATTTTTATCCCCTTTTTTTCAGCATCGGATTAGTTTTTAACCCAAGATACCTACTCTAAGAGTTCCTCATTTCAAACATACTGTCTCAGCGTTACCATAAAACTTATGAAATTGAAACAAAAAAATTGCAGATAAAAAAGGACTGTTCTAATTAAAACAAAGCACAAATCAATTAAAAAAAGGACAGTTTTTTTTTATTTTAGAGGACATCGTGCCAAAAAAGGACTGTTCTTTTCAAAAAGGGCGGATGGTCATTTTATACATCACCAATAGGTAGCTGATATAAAAAGGCTTTAGTTCTACAACAAATTTCGCAATAAACATTCAATTTTATAGAAAAAAGTTTTCTGTATTATTCTTGGCTTAGAAAATAATATTTTGGCCTTTTAAAAACAAAAAGAATATACGTATATGGCCCAATGCTCCTTGAAGGATCGACGGAAACTAACATATACATATATAAAAACTTTAATTGAAAAATCAAGATTTTCCACCAACACTAGCCGAGTAGAATGCATTTTAATAACTTTACTGTTTCTTATGTCTCGTTTTTGAGCAACAAGTCCTTAAGCATAACCAATTGGTTGAGCCTTCCTGATATCATTCTAAATTAAATTTGGAAACATTAACTTAAAATTTTAAAATGCTTTGCGATTCGCTTATTACGAACATTTGAAAACAAAATGGAAGGGAAAACTCTAAAACTTGCTGCTACCGTACAAACTTGCATACATACATACATATATTCATACATGCACCCAAAAAGTCGATAACAGTTGTAAAAAACCATAAATTATAGAAAAATAGAAAATTAAACATTTTTACAAGTAGTAAACAATTATAGGAAGTTCAAAGTCAGAACTCAACAACAATAATAAAAAATTAAAAAAAATCGAAGTTCTAAAATGAGCGCGTACGGGAAAAAAATTTTAACTACAACTACAATTACTAAAAGCTAAACACACAAGTACTATGGTCTCTCAATCATCGCTTTCTTAGCAAACAGGAAACAGGATTTGCCACCAGTTTCCCGTTTATTATCAAACCCAGTGCAAATACATGTAGAAATGCACTTACAATACGCTCTGAGTCTCATAAAAACCACTTTAAAAGGTGTGCAAATATTTTATAAATAAGAAAAGAACACTCAACCGACTGTGTTATTATTTATTTGTTTTTTAAATTAGCCAAAGAAAAGAAAAAACTCCGACACTATTGTTTTTCTACAAAAAAGGGTGGTTCCTGGTCTTATACAAAACATACATATTAGTTGCATTCAACGAAATCAACAAAAATGTAATAAAAAATTTTGACTTTACACAAGATGTGTTCAATACAACTAAATTTATTGTGTATAATGCTGTTGAATGAATTGCTCTTTTTTTGCCAAAAGAACAATTTTGTTTGTTTGGTTTTCTTTTATTGAAAAAAATTCATGAAATGTCATTGAGTATACAATACAATGAAATTAAAACTCATAAAAGAAGAAATAAAATATATTAGACTTTGTTTAACAACAAGTAGTTTTTTTCACATTCTCAACAAGAGGTTGAAAGTTTGTTAGCTTTTTACAAAAATTTGATTTTTCAAAAAATTTTGACAATTTCACTTAAATTGGTGTTATTTATGTAGCTTTAATACTTCGTCAAAAGTCGTTGAGGGAAATTAAAACGTAAGTGAGAAGGCTACATCCGGCTGTGCCGAATCTTATATACCCTTCACATTGGTCTTATTGTATACCCAGTCATCTGATCTATCCAAGTTGTTTTCGATCCGTAAATGGTATAATAAAACTACTTTGTGGCGGCTTTTAAGTCGATAGCTATACTTGTTCTTAAAATTGAAAACTTCACAAATTTTGAACCTTTGTATGGGCGATGCTTCTTATCAAACAAAGCTTTCTTTTTTATAAAAAAATCATAATAGAAGTTTTGAGGTCGACAGTTTTAACAGTTGTTCGTTTGCATGGAGGTTGCCCCTCCCCCTGCTCCTACCCAATGAATTTTTTTAAAAGCCCAAAAAGAAAAAGTTTTCATAAATTAAACTTCACTTCGCTCCAAAAACTTTATCTCAACGGACAGACATGGCTAAATCGACTTCGCCATCTATAAGGTCGAAAATGGATATTAAAGAAATTACAAAAGAAATGACAATGTGAAGTATTTAAAAATATTTTATAAAATAGTAAAACAAACTATTTCATTTCAAAATTAATTATCGCATTTAAAATTTTTCAAAAATTTTATTACACATCCATTTATAACGAATTAGGGGTTTTAATTTCTTGCATTTTTTGGTTTCCCGGAAAAAAAGGTAATAAATAAAACTAAATTTTCTTAAAACTAATTGGAAGTTTTTATTAAGTAGCGTAAAATAACATGCTTAGAAGGTTGTAAAAATAAAAGAAAATTGTATCTGGAATTTAAATTGTTACTTTTATATATTACGCGAAATTTTTGTAAAAATACTTAAATAATCAAATTGCTTAAATATTTATTTCCCGGGATCCCGATAAAAATCCCGTGAGATTGTATGTATGTATGTATGTATGTATGTATGTATGTATGTATGTATGTATGTATGTATGTATGTATGTATGTATGTATGTATGTATGTATGTATGTATGTATGTATGTATGTATGTATGTATGTGTGTATGTATGTATGTATGTATGTATGTATGTATGTATGTATGTATGTATGTATGTATGTATGTATGTATGTATGTATGTATGTATGTATGTATGTATGTATGTATGTATGTATGTATGTATGTATGTATGTATGTATGTATGTATGTATGTATGTATGTATGTATGTATGTATGTATGTATGTATGTATGTATGTATGTATGTATGTATGTATGTATGTATGTATGTATGTATGTATGTATGTATGTATGTATGTATGTATGTATGTATGTATGTATGTATTTATGTAAGTATGTATGTATGTATGTATGTATGTATGTATGTATGTATGTATGTATGTATGTATGTATGTATGTATGTATGTATGTATGTATGTATGTATGTATGTATGTATGTATGTATGTATGTATGTATGTATGTATGTATGTATGTATGTATGTATGTATGTATGTATGTATGTATGTATGTATGTATGTATGTATGTATGTATGTATGTATGTATGTATGTATGTATGTATGTATGTATGTATGTATGTATGTATGTATGTATGTATGTATGTATGTATGTATGTATGTATGTATGTATGTATGTATTTATGTAAGTATGTATGTATGTATGTATGTATGTATGTATGTATGTATGTATGTATGTATGTATGTATGTATGTATGTATGTATGTATGTATGTATGTATGTATGTATGTATGTATGTATGTATGTATGTATGTATGTATGTATGTATGTATGTATGTATGTATGTATGTATGTATGGAAGTATGTATGTATGTATGTATGTATGTATGTATGTATGTATGTATGTATGTATGTATGTAAGTATGTATGTATGTATGTATGTATGTATGTATGTATGTAAGTATGTATGTATGTATGTATGTATGTATGTATGCATGTGAAAGACGTGAGTCCAAGAAGATGAGATTAACAAGAGCCAGAAAATTTACCGACGTCAAAAAACATCAAACTACCCAGCAAAATCTTCACTTAGAAACTTTTTTATAATGACTTTTTTAATTCATTATTTTGTAGCATTTTTGCCACTTTTCTTCTATTTTTTATTTAATTTGTAATGACTTATTGAAAGCACGTTATGATTTAAAAAATAATTTAAACTCGATAATTATTATTATAAATCAAGTCTATTCGGATTACTTCAACAAATCAAGCAGAACAAAACTTGTTGTTTTAATATACTATTTAACGTTTAAAAACACAGTGTTTCAGTGGCCTAGAGGTAGCGCGCTGATGCTTGAGTTCGGAAAGTCTCTAGTTTGAATCATTTGCGACTATTAATTTTTTAAATTAAATCATTAAAAATAAAAGTACTTATTTTTTGGGGTACGATTACCAAAATAATATCGGATTCGTTTTGGGACATCGCGAAAAAAAAAGAATTACTTTTTACAGTCGAATTGTAACTATGTTGTGCTTAACGATAATTCGACTTATTTTCTACTTATTTTGTAAGTAAAGTATTTGCTGGGTAAGTGCTTAGAATAGTCATTTTCTCTTGTAAAGACCAACAAGTCAATCAGGGTAAATAAAGACTATGAGTATTTAAAAAGAACAATTTTCTAAATTGTTTGTATTTGATGAATGTGTCGATTGAGATACGCCTTTTCCACTCAACAATAACTGTGTAGTGTGTTTCTCTCCCAGCCAAGAGAGATGAAAACTTCAATATTTCGGATAAAAAATAAAAAATTTGAAGAAGCTGACGGCTTATCGAAGGAGCTGCTTAAGGCCGGGAGCTTTGAGTTGTAAGGAGCACGCATTTACTTACCTGAACGATTTGGCTAGGAGAATGCACGCTCGATGAGGGAAACGGTGAGGGATAGGACTCCTACTTACCGCATACTGTAACGTATACTTTGTGCAATGACGTTTGACGCCTTGTCTGAGATTGGCATTGTAAAGCTATTTAGATTATTTAGGATGACTTTAACTTTACTTGCTGCTCACATATCTGTTGATATCGACAACACAGGGAGACATTGCAATATTCTACCGCTGCCTTTGCTAATGTAGAAAAAAGAATAGGAAATAATAATGTGGAGCTAATTGAGTTAAAAGGGTTAGAGTTACCATATTAACTCTCTTTCTCTCTCTCTCTTAATTTTACATGTTACAGGAATCACATCTTAAGGAAGTTTTTCCACATAAGAAACGTGCGACTAAAGAACAAATTCTCCCTGTAATGTGTGGTGCGATTTACTGGCCGGGGGTGCTCTTCTTGAAATAAGCGTAATTCCGGGTTTAAGGAAAAAGTTCTCTTATTTCTTCAGAGCACATTCAGTTATAGTATCGATATAACAGTGAAACAACACCCACATCATGGCAGTATTTAAGTGAATTGATGCTGTTAGATAGCCCAATGTCACCACTGAGTACCTTCACCTGTTCCTGTACGCGGTAAAGTAGCTCCAAGCCAGACTTTTGAGCAACACCCCTTAATGGATGCTTCTTTTGACACATAGAAAACAGGTTCCATCAAGCGGATATTGCACTGGGTTTTCATGCCCAGAAAATCAAGACTTTCTGTCTTCTTCACATTTATACCATCCATTAAAACAGACTATGCAGCGTTGTCCACTGTGAGCTTATGTTTCAAAAGACAACATTGGGTCTTACAGTATTAAAATTGACCCCATTCGCATGGCCCTAAACAGACATTAGCATCAGATCACGGCTTAGTGTATCATTCATGCTGTGCTTCATACCTCCAATCTCTTAAGAGCTAGACCCATAGTCTAATGAGTATGAATGGTATATGCTGCTGTGCTTTGCAAAGGAATAGATAGGATTCCAAGTCTGACGTTGAAGTTCATTTAAAAAAGATTTAAAATATAGTAGGGGAGAGAACGGAGCGTTGCGGCTCCCCCAAGTTGAATTTGAACTCATTGGTATTTATGTTGTGTGCATGTAAATTTCGATATATGCTCGGGCCCCAGAAACCAACTTGCCTAAGATGTCTGCTTTACTTTAATAACCGCAATACAAGAAAATATTGTTCGCATTTGTTCTGTGTAGTTAAATATTAAATTTGGTTACATGCAGCACTACACTACCACTGTTCGCAAGTAATATTACTGCTCTACGTTTCTATTATTTATTTAATGATTTTTAATCGGCATTTACGTTAATAATAATGAAGTTTTTTCTTTCAAGTTTGACTTTTCATTGTGATCATAACTGCTGATATTATCCGCACGCTTTTATATTAATTAAATTAAGTTGAGAATACAAAGGCGCGCATATACTTATAACCACACACACACACAAATACTTTGCACATATCCCAGCCTGTTAAAATGGCCGACAATGTTTGTATCAGACAAGTCTGCCAAAATTCTGAATTGATGTTTTCGAATTTCTTACAGATTATTGTTAGAAATGATTTATAATCGATTTCTTCCGATCATGTCTACTCTTTTTTTATTCCTTTGTGCCTTGTAGATGTTTGGATTGTGTATTGGCTGTAAAATATCCAGCGGGACTTTTTTCTTTTTGCTTATTTTGTGAAAGTGAAGCGTTGTTACGAAGGTAGCGCGCTAGACTAGTAAACAGATGACTTAGAACTTAAGGTGAGTTAAGTTGACTTATACATGAATTGATAAAAAATAAATGATTAAAAAATCAAATAAAATTAAAATAAAGATAATAAATAATAAATAGAGAGAATCATATAAAAAAGATATATATTTAATTTCTTTGAAATTGTTTTTAAATAAAAGTTCTTAAAAAACAGTTTTAAACTTAAAATGCATTAATAACAGATCTTTACTCGACGTTTTATCAGAACTATCTCAGATTTCGGTTAGACATGTCGGCTACGAGTTTCCTACGACAGTTTTAAAAGATTTCGTGTCAACCACTTTATATATTTTGCGGTCAGAAATCTGAAAGAATTCGTTAAGAGTTCTGTTAAATTTTAAAATTTTTCTGTTAGCTATCTTACAGATGTCGCTGGTTTAAACAAAACTAATTATCTTGGAACGATTAAGAACTGTAGGGGGTTATTTTGTATTAAACATATATATTAGGGTTGTTTTAAAAAATCGATGTCGGATTTTTTTTGGGGGCACCTCCCTAAAATGTTTCATTTTGTTAGACTTTAAGATTGCCAAAGTTTGAGCACAATTAAAAGATGTTAACACGTGCCACTGGGGCCTCAAAGTTTAGAAAATCTCGATTTTTTTTGCAGTTTGGCGAATTCGGCGACCTATATCTCTGGAACGGCTAAAGCTATTTGCCCCTTTCATACATCAAATTGAAGGCCATGCTGTTTTTAACAGTTTATTTCCACATAATAAATACGCAACTAGTACCGAAACCGAAAAAATAGACCTAATGAAAACATGACTAGGTACCCTGAGAGCGAAGATGCGTTATTTGTATTATTATTGCTTATTATGGACAAATGCTTGTACTTTGTAATCCCATTTTATTTAAATATGTTTGCTAATTTGCTAAATTTGTTATTTTTTTTTATGTCAGGTGTGTATCCATTTTTTCCTCATACTGGCGACCCCAAGTAGGTAAAACCAAACTAGTTTAAAAATGTATTGGGTTATCCTTCTACCTAATGTAACATTTGAAGTAGAAGTCCAGAATTAAAAATCTATTATTAAAATAAGAAAAGGATATCTAGGTGGCTCTTGCTATGATTCAATTACCAGGAGGGGCAAAGGATGGTAAACAACCTAAAAGTTATAAACGACATGGCAGAGCGAGGAGTCAAGCTCATCACAGACTTCAACCAATTACTTACAAAGGACCAGCAACAAAAACAACATGTTCTCCAAGTAGTCAGCAGATGCCGTCAGCTGTATCCAGATAGCTCCAAAACCACATTATGTCAGTCCCTTAAATAAATTTAAATAGGAATAAAATTAAAAATACATTTATTGTACCTGATTTTTTAAATACATAATTGTTTTTATTCCATTAATTGATACTATAGGAAGGAAAATGGGTTTTTTCATAGTAGGTTCCATCTTCGCTCTCAGAGGTACCTAGTCACGTTTTTATGGATATTGGCTCTATTTTTTCGGTTTCAGTACTAGTTGCGTATTAATTATGCAGAAATAAACTGTTAAAAACAGTATGGCCTTTAATTTGATGTATGACAGGGGCAAATAACTTTACCCGTTCCAGAGATATGGGACGATGAAGTCGCCAAACTGCCAAAATAACAAGATTTTCAAAACTTTGACGCCCCAGTGGCACGTGTTTACATCTTTCAATCGTGCTCAAACTTTGGCAATCTGAAAATCTGACAGAAATAAACATTTTAAGGGGGTGCCCACAAAAAAAATCTGAAAATTTTTTTTTACCATATAAGATAAAACCACCCTAATATATATGTACAATAACCACAACAACTTGTTAAGTGCACACTTGATAGTAAAATATAATTCTTTATTACATTCAGTAGTTGGTTCAAATAAATATTTATTTTTTGTTAGCGAATTAACGTAGTTGGTCTGAGAAGCTTTAAGCTTTGCGTATTTAAATAAGTGATTGAAATGATTGCCTTAAAAAAGTTTTAACAATTATTTAAAAGCAATTAATTTCAAAATCTTATAATAATAATTTTTTATTTATCTCTTTGGCGCAAAATAATAACTATTTTTTGATTTTTTATCTTTTTCGCAGAAACTAGTAATATTTTTAATATTATATTTTAACAATTAATTTATTACAACAATAATCGCCATTTTATTATTAATTTAATTTCAATTAAAAATTATATAAAGAGCCAAAATTTTTGATTTTTCTTTGGCCACACCTTCCTAAAACATCTGTTATATTTTCTAGGTGGCTTTATACTTTTTTCATTTTTTTCAAATGCAAAATTTCAGCCTTTAATTTTGATATAAGCAGTTTTTTATAAATTTGTTTAAATTTTAATGAATCTGCAAGTTGTGGAATTAAAATTTATAAATTAGTAAATGTTGTAATATCCTGAAGCTGTAGTTGAAGGATGTTAAACAAGTAAGGGACGCCCTTTAAGAAACGCGTTTCAACTTAAATTCCCATACCAGCTTAAATATTTTTTGTCTCTTTAAAAATTATTTTTAAATTTTAAATATAAAATAAATATTTATTTTAAATAATATAACGCCACAGAAGATAAATTTTTAAAAATTATTTTTGGGCGGTTTTTAATACCGGCTTAAATCAGATAGTTAAATAATAATAAAATGTTATTTATGGTCAATTAAAAAGCTTAATCCTTATATATATTATAAAATCAAGGTGTTAGTTTGTTGTTTTGTTTGACACGCAATCACGCCTAAACGGCTGGACCGATTTTCGACAAATTTAAAATATGAATACTTTAAAGCCTTGAGTGTGCAATAGGTTTTTTGAAAAAAGGGAGGTACCACGCTCACAGCACTTCAAATCGAACTGTACTACTACTACAAAAATAAAACTTTTAATACTGGTGCATTTGCTGCATCGGTTTTTTCAAGATTTTGTTTACCTATAAGGCCTCTTACGGAAACAATTTTTAAGGCAAAAAAGGAGGCGGGTTAGCGATCCCTAAAACAAAAACCATATAATAGGTACTTCTGCTAGACCGATTTTTTTGAAACTAGTCCGCAAATAAACGGCTTCTAAAGTGAAAATTTTGAAGGTAAAAAAGTGGCCGCCCTACGCCCACACAAATTAAACTTTTTATTCTGGTACTTTTATTTATCGTTTTAAACTTGGCACACAAATAGAAGGACTCTAATTCTGAAATCCTAAAGAACAAAAATTGGGGGTTTCGAGCACACAAAAATTTAAGTTCTTATATTGGTGCTTCTGTTGTCGCGATTTTTATGAAGCTAAAAAATAGATCGATAATGTTTATTTTCGGTACAATAATAGGTGGCATGAAGATGGACAAACGTATAAAATTATGTGAAGAAAAGGCAAGATTTGATCCAGCTATAGCCCAAACGCTTAATCCGGGAGACATTTGTATGGGAGCTATGTCGAAAAATTAACTGATTATCACCACAAATAACATGCTTTTTTCCTATGCCAAAAAACTTATTTGTTCCAAATTTCATCAGAATATCTGCAAAAATGCGGTCTCTACTTGGTTCACAAGAATACATTAACTCTCAGCCGGACGGATGGACTGACATGTTTAATCGATTCAGGAAGTGATTCTGTGTCGATCGCTATAATTGGAGGGGGTCTCAGACCTTTACTTTTGTGAAGTACAAATATTTGCACAAAAGTATAATAAAATTTGGGTATAACGGCTGAATTCCAAAACGCAGTTTGCTTTGCATCACAATATTCAACTTTTTCCCTTACACACTCCTTACAATTTTGACAACGTTTTTTGTTTCCAGGATATTAATATAGCTTTAAACACTCATTTGGAAGTAAAAGATATTATCAAAAACCTCATCTTTGCTTTCAGGGAAAACTTCAAATTTTGTGATGCAAAGAAAACTGCGTTTTGGAATTTAGCCAACAACATAAGAGAACTTGGAACTCCTTTTGAAAAATAATTGAAATGTAATTATACTATATATTAAGAACGATTGATATATACAGGGTGTCCGCCGGAAAGGTATACTAATTTGTTTTACTGCCATTTTGGTAAACATTAGTCTTGACAGTTCGTTTTTTGCAGTCGTGAAGTAGAGACTTGGAAAATTTATTATGAAAATATATTCAGTAATCCAACGTGCTTTAATTGTTAAATCAGACAACCCTTGACAACCCCGATTTTCATAAAAAAATATAATGAGTGACGAGGCACATTTTCATTTGAGTGGATATGAGAATAAACAGATTAGTTGGTTCTAGGCAATGGAAACTCCTCAAATTATTCATCAGTCACATTTGCATCCATTAAAAGTGACAGTCTGGTGTGCAGTTTGGCCAGGAGAAGTCATTGGACCTCACTTTTTTGAAACTGAAAACGGCGTAACGTTAACTCAATGGAAAGCGGTATCGTGATATGCTTGAACAATTTTTAATGCTACAACTGCATGCTTTGAGCTTGGTTAACATGTGGTATTAGTTATTTCAAGAAATGGTTTGAGATGATTGACCCAATTTTACAGCCCCGGACAGCGGAAACGCTGGAGCAACTCAAATAAAATGTTCGTGATGAAATTTATGAAATACCGCTTGAAATGTGTGAGAATGTAATGAAAAATGTGCTCAAAAGGGCTCGCATTTGTGAGACTAACCGAAGCGGGCATTTATCTGATATTGTATTTCATATATAATTGCCGACATTAAATCAAACATTTATTAAAATAATATCAATTTTTTTTTAATTTTATCAAAAATTATAAAATTACCCCTTCCCGGCGGACACCCTGTGTCTGGCGATATTATTGAAGCAACAATACCTAAGGGAAAGATATTTTTAAGCCCCTTATACTTAGTAATCCAAAAGGTTTGCCTTTTAGTTCTTAACGCTTGCAGTTTAAAATTAAACTAGCCTTTGCTTTAACGATTCATTAAACCCAGGGTCAAACTCTCCTGGTTGCTGGTTTGCACTTGGAAACCCCCTGCTTCTCTCATGGCAAGTTGTATGTTGCCTGTTCAAGTAGCTAACCACCCGTTTTTGTTTATAATAACCCTACGGGGAAGTGGACTGGTTTAAGACTATTGACGTGAACGGTCCCTTAGGGTAAGGACTGGTTCTAGTTCCTGCACTTTATATGAAGAGAACTTGTCACTTTTACATTGTGTTGTCATTTGAGGGGGCGATGAGTTGAAAACTAACACCTCAGAATGGGTTACAGGCCAATCTTCTTTAGCAAATTTTGCATTAATTTTTTAAGATCCTGTTCAATCTTCTTTGTTTGTATTTACGCGCGTGTGTGTGTATATGTAAGCAGATGTATGTTTATGTTTGGACCAGTATTTCTATTTATTTCCCCTAACCTCTTTAACACCTTTTAACCAGTTACTTGATGTGTGCCTTTTAAACCAATCACGACCAACAACTTTTGTCCAATTCATGTTTTGTACCTGTAACAGGACGGGTACGCCGACCAATTGACACCAATTTCTCGCAGGGAAGTTACAAGCTAACGGCCGTATGCAAAAAAATCTTACTTTGGCTTTAAAGTATACATTTGTTAATAAACACATTAAGACTACCAAAGCTTTTTCAAAAAATCGTATGCAAAAAAGTCCTTTCACTAAAGTGTGCATTAAGAAAAATTTAGGTTTTGATTCTGGCAACATCATCAATTGTTTTGTCAGTTTATAGTTATCGATGTATAAAAGCGAATATTATTTTACCCAGGTACCCACATTTATAAAAAACTGTTTGTTTTTATGTTTACATAAGAATTAAAATAAATGGATATTTAACATAAATTCTACTTTTAAAAACTCAAATATACATGAAAGCTAATTTTTATAATTAAAAAAAGTGAGAAGCATATCCATATGTATGTATGTATGTACATACACGTAAACGCGTAAAGAGAGACTTTAAATTTGGACTGTTATAACTTTTCTTGATGTAGATCCCTTATTAGGAAATTTTAAAAAAGTTCGGTTATCAAAGGGATACAAAAGAGCAAAGATGAGAAAATCGGTAATTTAGTTTTTCATTAACTATACGCAATTTAAAAGGTATTAAGGCATATTCATATGCATAAATATTTAAATAAATAAGTCTATTTTTTTAAGCTTTAGGTCTATTTTTATATTTATTTTTTTGTACAAATTTTTCAATATTTCGCCACACAACGGACCTAAAGCTTAAAAAATAGACTTATTTATTAATATTAAAAAAGGTCAAAAAACTAGAAAAAATAGATAAATATTTTAAATTTAAATAAGGCTAAATTTTAAAAAAATCTACAGCAAAACAGATATTTTATTTGATAAAAATGTTGGATTTCGAAATGCGTATAAAAAAAGTACTAAAAACAATATATACGTTAATAGTTTAGAAATGCTTTGCACTTTCTAAAAAATATAAAATTTAGATAAATTTAATACAATTTAACAAAAAAACTTTCGTTTTTATGCACTAAGAGAAAAATTGATATTCTGGAATAATATTGTACACAGAATCATTTAGATCATCATAATACTTAATACTTATTTGCATTTAGTACAATTGTTAATATATTAGCAATAATAACAAGGCTTTGCCTTATTTGTACAAAAATAAGTATTCGAATAACGAATTTTGTTTTGATTTTTTTAACATCACTAAAGTTATGTTTTTAAAGAATCAGAAAAAATTAATAGAAATGTAAAAAAATTTTGTTTTATTGATTTTTGCTTTCTAATATGCTTTAAATATGTTTGGCAGAAACACAACATCATTTTTATAACATTTAAACTTAAAAATTTTCATTCATTGTTTCACAAGACACAAAAAACCAAAAAAAGGCACTTTAACATAGGTTTAAAGTATACACATACATACCTACTTTAAAAAAAATTCAAGTTAACAAACGTATTTTCAGCAGAAATTCATTTTGGAATATACTTTAAGGAATTTTGCTTAAAAACGGTTTGTAAGGCTTTGTTAACTTTTTTAGCATACGGCCGTTACTTATTAATATTTGTTTAGCAATTTAATATTTAATAAACTATATTTATTTTGTTAAGTTTTTTTTTTGCATATTTTCACACATTATTTTACGTATATGTTTATGGGTTTATTACCAACACTAGAGGGTATTTTGTGTAGGAATTCACATATTAAAAGCATAGACAGCTCGATTAAAATTAAACGATTAAAATTTCGAGTTGAATCGAATGCCGTAGTTCTCCCCAAGTTTTATATGCATTTTTTAAGTTAGACAATTGCTTCAAAGCTTTACCTCTAACGATTATTCCCGTTCAACGCCGGGTAGGGTAAGCTAGTAATTAATATAAACATTAAAGTATCTGGCGAGAAACGTTAAAAATATAAATTGGTATCAATTAGCCGATGACCAAATTATATATATATTTTTAATTAAGCTTTTCGTTAACTTTTCGTTGTACTATCATTTCAATTCTGCAAGGATTTTGCAAAGAATCCTCGTATATCTTTGAACATGTGTAAAACTTTTGTAAATGTATTTGCACGCATATTAAACGACAAGTAAAAAGCAACAACAATTGAATAAACAAGCAATCATCATATTGTTCTCGCTAAAGCATTATCCTGCCCACAGGGGTAGTTTAAATCATATTCTTTGTAGTTTTTTTTTCTCTTTTATTATAGACAGGTAAAGCACCTCTCGCTTTACTTTCGCTAATTGACGGCATCTGCTCGATTAAATTATGACGATGATAATGATGATGACAACAATATAAATGATAACACAAATGGTCGATACGTGCGTTTGTTTGTATTTAATCTCATCCTTTAGTTGAAGAACAACCAAAACTTTATTTTACCACCCGCTTTTAACCCAACTTAAATTAAATAAACACACTTAAGCACAAAAGTACGTTTCATTCATTGTCAGGGGCAACACTTTTAAGTTGGAACTCTTCTTTGATACGTTTTTGCTGTGCAACTTAACTCTGTGTAATTTCAAATAAGCAATGCAGACAAGCTAAGAACAGAAGCAGGCAGCCAGCCCTTAATATACCAAGTATTTTTAAACCTTTTCATTATTATAATTGTGGCAGCATCAACATTATTATCGGCATAACTGAAGTAAAAAAAAATCATGATTTAAAACATTAGTAACACCCGCCAACGCCGAACTATTATTACTGTTATGAATCACTTACTTTAGAGTTGATTTTTTAAGCTCTTAAGTTAGTTCATACTAAACAAATATTTGAAAAGAAAAAAATTATCCACTGTTTGTGAAAGTTAATTAGTAATTTGACATGATTTTCGTTATATAAAACACAGTTAAACTTCTTCTCTTATAAAAAATATTAATATAAGTCTGGCTTGAATACTTTTCGCCAACATAAAACCTGGAAAGGATTCTTCAAACATAAACAATTAGAGCCTTATTAAAGCTGAACTTGCGGAGAATCTTCATAACCTTTTCGAAAAGTACATAGTACGACTATGGTCGACAGTTTTTGTCAAAAAAGAGAGACAGCTTAAGTTCAACAGAGCTGGAGTACATTTAGGTAGTATTCTTTGGCAAATTCTGTTGCTGATTTACACAGCAGACACTTTTACGTTTACTAGGAATATTAAAAATCACAAAGAGGTCTCGAACCAACTACATCATTCTGTTGTCTTCCAAGAAGAGGATCATTCTTCCAAATCGTTATTTAAAACCAGATTGTGCCTTAACACTTTGAGGCGAAATACCTTGGCACTTACTTGGATCGCCGCCTAAAACGAAAGCCTTAGCCATGAGGAACTGCATCTGCTTCCAACATAGAAAAGATTCAACGTCGTTGAAACAAAATCCTACGGATCAAGGTGTATTAAAAAGGTGACCTCGTCCCTACTACAACAACAAATTTTAGACACACACAACATGCATGCAGCTTTAACCATCGTGTCAAAATCGCCATACATCTGTTTTTGGAGTACTGTATTTGCTATACACTTAATACTATCCTGTAAAATATACTATATGTAAATTTAAAAAGATAATTTAAGACCATATAGCGGAAATAAAAGTCAGCTGATCAGTTGCTTATTCAATTTGCCTTGCAACGAATGATAACTGACACTTGTTGGTATAATAAAGACAGCAACATCTACAAGGATCTACAAATTCCACCAGTTAAATGCGAAATATTAAGTTATCTGGATAAAAGAGCTGGAAAAACATCCAAATCAGGGGAAACATCTTACAACATGGCAAGCACACTCGATTAAACCCTAAAGCCCTTAGATAAAACAATTGGAATTGATGTATTGTAGATTGAACTTAAATTAAGGCTTGACACTGGCTGAAGTAAAGATTGAATAATGAAAGAACGTTAAAAAAAAGTTGAATTAAAAACCTTTACCCCTACCTATGAACCTATGAGTTAAATCTCCTCTTGTTTTATCTCTGTTTAATAAGTAAATATCGTCAGCTTATTATCTGTTTGCTTTTATTCTATGAATATGTTTCAAACCTTCAATAAGCTGACGATATACATACATACCTACATAAAAGTCGTTCATGTTGGTCCTTAACACACATAATTACGATATTTGCATGTGTTAAACAACAAGTACATTAAATTTAACACAAAGTCACTATAGTGACTCATGTTGTACGTTTGTTATCCTTCTGTAGCATCTTCAAATTTAATGACGTAAATATTGCACATGATTTTTATTTAATTTAATTTTTTTGTTTAAATCCTATCAAAGTATTCAAATATAAAATAAATAATACCAACGAACCACCATCTACCAGTTATTTATCATAATTTGCTACGACGATGAAGAGGATGATAATTCTCTAAATTTTATAAAATAAAAATTCAAGCATGAAAAATTGATAAGATCAAGGTTATACTGGAAAATATTTTATTTTAGCTAATAATGAGGCATAGGCTTGTTAGCAGAAACACTGCTTCACTGCTTTCAAAATCAAATTCTTTATATTGCTTTCATCTAATAAGAGACAAACGAAATAAAACACTAAAAAATGGAATAATAAGAATGAAAATAAAGGTACATAAAGTTGTTTTGGCATCATGTGCCCATTAAACTTCAATAACTGGCTCATCAACTATTGTAATTATTTATTTTGTTTACGGCTTTTCATATTTTTTTTTTCCATCTTAACGTTGATATCGTATTAAAATACCAATAGTTGCTTTTCAAAGAATTTTCATTTAATGACTTAGTAAATATAAGGTGCCAAGATCCTTTGTGCTACAAAAAGTGTGTTATATTTAGGTTCTCAATGTTTAAATAATGGTTGACTACGGCATCACCTTTTCCTATTTTTCAAATGGTCTTATTACAATTGATAATTGCTGTAAATGCAGCATTCTTAAATTACATTTAATCTGTGATTAGAAGGGGAGTAAAACGAGAATAAATAACATCACAATTGGTTGAAATTTGAATGGTAAACGAAAAGAATATTAATATTCCTTTCCATGCAAATAACGCAACATTAAAAATACATGTCGAATATATAGTTCAATACCTTCCTCATAACTCAATAAGTAGAAGTCATTTCAAATTACAATAAATGGTTTCAAAAGTTAAGATATTTTGTTATGTATAATCTAAAATACTTTTATTGAAATAACTTATTAAAAAAGCATGTATATAGTGGGAGATTTTGAAATAAATTAAAAAACTTAAACTTATCACAGAAAAAACTAAAAAAAACGTTTCAATTACCAAAATGATTAAATCAATCAATAAAATGTTAAAATTTGCACGTATCACCAAAATGATTATATCAATTGCCAAAATTGTAAAAGCTAACAAATGAGAATGACCAACAGAGTTTTGGCCTGGAAAACGCTGCACTCATTCGGAAGTCTGTATGACATCCTTAGTCCCGTGTGCATTATAAAGACACAGCTCCGGTGCCCGCCTCCATCTTCGATCCTTCGGTGAAGAGTGCACATCCCTCAGAATCCTTTCGGGTCCCTTCCAAACCTCCCTATTCGGAAACATTACCTTAGGAAAGATTTAAAAGTCAAGTTTTGCTACCATACAGTCCATCAAACCTGACCGCCGGAGGAGTCGACCATCCCCGACCTTTCCTAGAGCGCCAGCGTGTCCATCTGAACCCGCCCTAAGCATACCTGACTCACTGAGCCCTCAGCGGGAAGAAAATGTAGAATGACATCCAGCGCTGCCTGTGGTGTACTATTTCGGTCTCTAGACCTTTGACCATACGTAAGAATTGGTCTTACAACCGATGTGATTAAAATATTAGTTAGGATTTAATCCAATATTTCTTGTTTATTTATAAAAAAGTGTTGTTAAACAGCAAGGTTTTGTTTTCGGTAGCCCTTATAAGAATTTGGGTTGAAGTCTACTGATGATTCGGTGTAAGAACCAATGAAATGCATATAGACAAACTTAACCAACAACAAACCCTATAAATAAACAAGAAATATTGGATTGAATCCTAACTTATATTTCAAAAAGTGTTATTTACAATGGAAGTTAGCATTTATTTTCACAAAAAAAATGTACTTTGAGATAGCAAAATAAATAAAAATGTTATAAAACGAGAATAATTCTTTTTTTTTGCTTTGAAATTTTTATCACAAATGGGTATTCCACAGAGGAGCCATCTGCCATCGAAAATTTTATTTGCCCAAAAATTTTGAATATGGGCCCCCGATATGTTTATCTAATGTGTTCGGCTTAAAAGAAACAAAAGAGCAAAAATAAGTTTCTTTCGCGTTAAAAAAAATTTTGGCTATTCTATACTAGGTATTGCGTTTTTATTTAAAAATATTAAGAATGTTTTTTTTATAATATTATATATAACAGGGATTAGAAATAGGATTCCTGAATAATGATTTCTGTAAAAAAGTTATTTGTTTCAAATAAAATTATTTAACATAAAAATTATTTTTGAGGACTAAACTTGGAAATCTGTAAAAAATTTCTTAAATATTTGGTTTTTCAGTTTGGTTTAACGAAACTATCTGAAAGCACTTTGCTTCCCCTTTTTTTTGTTATTATTTAGTAAAAAAGTAATGAAAATCATATATTTTAGTGTTGACGATTCTCTGACGATATCCAAAACTTGTTTTGACAATTTTGACGATTTTTTTAAAGATTTGACAATATTGGACCAAAATTATCTGCCAACTATGATTCCAGCAGATGCAAAAAAAGTTTTTAATTAACTTGTAAATACATTCAAGCAAATAATAAGTTTGAGTTTAGCATATAATCAAAATATAAAAAGTGTTCAATTGAAAAAATTGTAATTTTTCCATTTTTACTATTAAATAGTAATTTTTGTGAGAGTGGAAAATTTTAGCAATTGTTTGCTTAATTGAATCATTTTGGTAACTGATATCATTTGTTAATTTTTTCTGTGTTAAAGCCAAAAAAAATTTTTGACTAAACGAAAAATTAAATTGTCATTAGTTTAGAATGGTAATAAACTGAAAAATCTGCTTTTCTTTTTTGAATGTTGGATAAAAATGTCGAACATTTTAAATTAAAACTTTTTGTAACATACCTATAAAATTACAAAAGGTTTTAATTAAACATAAAAATACATATTATGTTAATAGCAACTAAGTGATAAAATCAAAAGAAAACATTTAAAAATCAATGGAATTAAAATATAAAAAGTAAAAACCCTAAAATCAAAAATCCTTAGAGTTAAAAATTTTTAAGGTCGCAACATCGGGTTTCAGTCTGCAGGCAGCTAAACTTTTAGTCAATTTTAGCCAAAAACGTTGAACCCGTTATAGTGGAGTTCAAGATTTGTTTTTAGACAAAATTAATGCCAAAATATCTGTGTTTAGTTAAAAAATACTTTACGCATACATACATACATATGTTCACCTCAGTTAACCATTATGTAATAAATAAACCTTAAATGAAATTCATATAAAACCACTTTCCAAGCAGAAACAATGGAAGATTTTTTTTGCGGGAAAGCTTTAGGAAGGAATAAAAGCCAATTTCTTTTTGTGAAACGCCCCAAATATGAGTCACAATTACGAAAAAAAAGAAAATTACAAAAGAAAGAAAAATGGGGAAAACAAAAAAAGGTTTTATCAACAAAAGCGTTAGCGACATCAGATTGTTGTTGAGAACTCTGATGTCAACAGACAATGGCTACAATGATTATGTTGTTGCCATTGCTTTCGTTGTTGATGATGGTGGCTTGTGTACATACTCAACTGAAGAATGCTTGTAAAAGCATAAATACCAGAATACAATAGCATGTAAGTACATCTGTATGTATGCATATATGGTATAGAATTAAAACGAAAATACCAGAGTATTTATTTACTTTTGCCGTAGTTAATTATGTACACACATATGTACATACATACTACATACATAAATACATACATCCACAGGAATAAATATATCGTCGTCCCGAAGGTTTTTTTTTATTGTTTTTCAGGTCTCTAACTTTTGTGGTTACTGGGATATATGAAAATACATGTATATACCTGATCTTTGTTAAACATCAATAGGCCATCAAAGTTTTTAATAAACCTTAAGCTTTAATGCACCAAAGTGTCTGACTGTAAAAGCAATTACATTAGAAATGCTAAAACGTTTTGAAAATGTAAATATTTTTTGCGTTCATGCTCAAATTTATGCAAGTGATCGGTATAGTTAAAGGTGGGTCTCTGATCATTACTTTTAGGCGTTACAAAATCACATAAACATGTCCGTCCGTCCTCCTGTATTTTTGTAAACACGCTACAGGTCACCGCTTTGAAGATATTGAGGTTGTAATGAAATTTAGCACATATAAGTTTCTTGGCCCTGGCACAAAGCCCACTGTTTTAGTTGATGGTCAGGATATATTTTTTGGCATAGCCCCATACAAATATTCTCCCGGAATAAGCATTTTGGGTTAAATGGTTCAATATTACTTCACCTTCTCAAAATGTTGCACACATGTTTATTTTAATGCCATCAACTATTATACTGAATACACTTATGTAGGGTATAATATGGTTGAGCTTGACCGGCTACAACATTCTTACATGTTAAATTTTTATTACATACTAAGTACATTCATAGGGTTTGACAACTCAAACGGTAAAAAATTTTGATATTTTCAATAAAATAGTTCATCATCTCAATAACTTTACAAAACAGTTTAATCAATTTTAAAAAGGCTTTTTTTGGCCAGAAATGATTTTTTTCAAAATAATAAAGCAAAAATGGCATTAAGTGGCATATGACATTTTTATTTTGTCCTGCTTATGACTTGGAAGTTTTCATCGACGGCTCAAGAAGTTCTTACTATAGTCCATGTAAGGAAACTTTTGACAAATATTATTTGACTTCCTTAAAGAACGCTTTTTTAACATTGATTTTTTAAACTTTAGATTTAATTTCCCAAAAAAAAAAATATTTTGCGGAGATACAATAAAATAACTTCAGGATAACAATACATATGTATGTTTGAACAAAAAACCCGTACTCCAATACATACTTACAAACACTTAACAACATCATTGACGTTTATACTAACAACAAAAGATAAAGAAAGGAAGAAAAACAAAACGAAACATAAAAAAATTTTGAGCAAAGCTACTCTAACGACAAAATAGACAGACATAAGCACAAAAACCGAAGGATGCCCAATCCCATTGGATGATTGTTGGGCAGACTCTAGAGCCATGAATATTTGCAATATGATTACACCACCCACACAATGTCATCCACCCATTCTGGTTTTAGTTTGTATGCTCTTCTACTGTAGAGATGAGAGCAATGATGAAATTTTTTTCCTATTGCTTTCCATTGTTTAAAAAAGGAAAAATCGTTATTTTAAGGAGACTTTTATTAAGTGGTGCCAGTTAAAACATTTTTTAATGAAATAAAATTATAAATACGATCAAATATAATTTAAACCATTAAATAAATGCAAATATTTGTACGCGTTTTTTATAAAAATTTTCCACAATACGATTTTTAAGTTAAAATCTTTAAACTAAAATTTGTAAGGTACTATAAGAAACAATTACGTTTTTTCAGTGTCTGCCTATAATAAGACGTTTTTTCTATCCCTTCAAAAATACCTATAGGTACTCTTTTTTAAATTACACCCGTCACAATGGAGCTGCCCAACTGTGAGTTGCATAAAAAAAAATTTTTAAATAAAAACAGTTTTAGTGTAGATTTCCAAAAATTTTTTGTATGCCAACTTTTATTAGGATCAATAATCAAGGGAAGTGAGTTGATGCACATGTGGGTGTTTCTAAGTACAGTGCGGGCTCGGTTAACGCAAATTTCAATTATTACAACATCTTAATTAACGTAAAAGCAATTTTTTATAACAGTATTTACAACAACAAATTTTCGTAACATAAGTTTCAATAATTGCACATTTTTTAAAAATTGAATATACATATGTAGGTATATGCAGTTGCTTGAATTTTACCGCACCCCACGTTATTTTACTTCTTAAAAACAAATTTCCACAAACATGCAGTGCAAGAATTTTCTTTTTTTGAAATTATCATAAAGGTTTTTTTAGTTTTTTTAAGGTTTAAAATAAGTTTTAAATAATGCTGCATTTTTTACAGTAGTTATTATTGCCCCTTATATACCCCAGTATCCATTTAATTATTCTGGTAACCCTTACTCAGTATTTTTTTTATTGACGGTAATGATTGCCTTAAATATTATTCCAGTTTACCAATGTACAATGAAATCAGAAACGGAAACGACTATAAAATATAAGCAAAAAATGCGTTTTATTTTGTCTCTTTTCTGCTTCACAGTAACTGTAAAAACACACCAACAATGGCGCAAGAAGATAAAAAAAAATAAACAACGCCTCTTCCTGTTAAGTAAAAGAGCAAGTGATATAAGAAATATTTTTTAGAGACACACACTGCATCTCTTTCTAGCATGTATTGTAGGGCTTATTAAACATGTGAGAACAGTTTTTACTTGGTAACAGTTATTATATGAAAAGTTTTTTTTCTCAAAATGTTTGGTAAGAACAGCAGCGATTGCTGCTACTAGTTTGTATGTGTAGGTTTTTTTAGGTGCATTGGGTAAGTCGATGATGTTGGGTATATTTAATTAAATTTAAAATATTGTCCTTAGTTAACTATTCAATTTACTAGGAACTTTATATAAAATACAGTTGAGTTTTCTGTTCTTTTTTTCTATAAATTATACGCAAAAATGTACTTAATTGTATATATAAAAAACCAACTTAAAAAGAGAAAAGGAACACTCATTTAACTTCTAGATTTTAATAAGATGGAATTTATTTGTTTTTATTAATATTTTATTAACATGTACCTATTTTAGAATGAATTTCCTGAAATACCATTAAGCCCGAGAGTATTTTTACACGACTAAATGTAATTAAACAAATTGTTTTTTTTTCTTTTGCTGCTGCAGCAAATTAAATACCTATATAGAATTTAATACCTATGCACATAAGTACATATGTACATGCATACAAACATATGTACTTATGTAGTGTAATATAAGGAAAATTAATGGTGTTTTCCCTTCTGGCAAAAATGTTACATTAATGCTACCATTCGAGCGGGTTTATGTTCCATTCTAAAAATACATTCAAGAGTGAAAACAGTTTTCGTTTTCCTTTCTGAACATGTTGCACAAAAAACTGGCAAGAGTGTAACATATCTTACCCCCAATTATATTTCAGTGTAACAAAGTACCATTTTTTACAGCTGTGTTATGTAAATAAATACTTTTTTATGCAGGAGAGTTTTTAACACAGAGTGCAGTTTTTATTAAAATCAAGAAATTTTTCTGTTCCATTGAAACAAAAAAATGGACAACTTTCAAAGTGTGTGTGTAAACTGATAAAAGTATTACACATACTTATTGCAACATTTTTTTTTAGAATGGAAAACACCATAACTTAAATATTTTCAAATCTAAAATCAGTTGTTATTGATTTTGGTATTTAAAAATATGTAGTTGGCAAAAAGTTTTAGAAAATTTTATATAGGTACCTAAATTTTTTTGTTAACAGTTAGCTTTAAGCTTTAGCAAACATTCATAGATAGACTTCTTTGTTATGTAAAAAAATCTGTATTTTCCAAATAAAGGTTATTATTAAAATTCTTAATACGAGTACCATATTCTGGTTTTATACGATTTTCTAAAACGTAAGGATTTAAAGTGCTTTCAGATGGTATGTAAATTGCATAAAAAATTTTTAAATGTTTCTACAAGTTTTAATTGTTTTACTAAGTTGAATTACAAAGATTATATCGGCATCCTGCCAGCCGGACAAACATCCTTATGTCGACTTTTTATGTGACTTTCGTTTGATTGGTGTTAGTAAAGGTGGATTTTTTACTCTTGTTTAAAATACTAAAACAAGAACATTATATCCCCACCACCAATGTCGCGTGGATATATAACTCTCAATCGTTCTAATGTTCAAATAACTTTGATGCTGAACTCATTTACACTTTGCTACGGCAACAACTACAACAAACTCGATACCAAATTTATGAAGTTGTTGTAAAAGGATCCCCGTTTATGTCAAAAAACGTACTGTGTGACATATATAACGAGTGGAAAAACTCGAGCAAAAAAAAAGTCAGCTGTTTAATCGATACTACCTTGTAAGGTAGTTGTACCATGGGCCAGAGGTACTATACAGCCTCTCGATCAACAATAAAAGTCGCTCATTTTCATATACAACTCTGACATTTTTTTAACACTAAGCCTGAAAAATATTACATAGAGCCTTGTAATATTGACCAAACGATATGTAAAGTACATTTCTATGTATATAGAAGCAATAAATGGCAGGATGGAACAAACCTTTATTGTTTTTTTTAAATTTATTGTTGATAAAATTTCTAAACAAAATATATATTTCCACGTACACAGAAAAAACTGAGTTGTAGAATCAGTAACAAATTTCAGAGAATCAGTAAATATTTTGTCTGGCTGAGGACCTACAACGAAATTTGTAAATTTAGACAAACAATTTTGCAAGAATTTTAGTTTCTGTTAAAAAATTTTGCTGAGCTGGTTAAATATTTTATTTGTCTAGGCGAAAATTTTGTTTGATTTAAAAATCAAATAAAAAAATTATTAGAGACTATTAAATAAATTGACTAAAAAAATAAATTATTTTGAACAAGAATTTGTTTGAAAAATTTTTTCTGTAGTTTTTTGTGTGTACTTTTAAATAGCTCAATATAAAAAGTAATAATTTCTAAATATAAATTTTTTTAGGTGATGGATTTGCTATAACCGCGGGAAGCCTGAATCCACGTCTTTTTTGTCGATAAAATAAAAATATTTAAAAAGAAGGAAATTCTGAGGGAAACCAAATGTTTAGTGGGTCAAACCATTTCTGTATCTCTCATATGAACATTTAAAATTAAGAGCAGCTAAAAAGGCGAAAGCAATATTTAATATCATATTAACTTTACTTAATACTTTGGTAGATATCTAAAATACATAAAATAAAACAAAACATAATAAATGGATTTTTGAGATAAAAAATTTAAAAAAATATATAAATTCAAACAGGGGGCATTTGATTCGAATCGAAATTCTACTTTATCGATCAAGTTGTCAATGTTAATGTAAGAATTCTAATAGGAATTTCAAAACTTCGATGCGAATCGAAATGGAAATATGTCTAATCATACACTTATCCAATAAAAATTAAAGAAATAAAATATCTTAACTATATATCTTTTTTGGAATGCCGCATTAGTCCTTTTAACATTTTTTTTCATATTTTTATTATTGAATCTTCGTCTTTGGCGAACTAACAATAAATATTCGAATCTTAAAACTATTTAATTTTTATTAGACCAGCCAGTGCCAGACTAAAATTCAAGTTCTCATAATAAAATTAATTAATTCAAAAGTTTCATCTTAGTGTAATAGTATCTCTTCTTTTCAGACGAGTATGTCCACTATGTTGCAAAATGTTTCGAGTGGATTTGGATGTTTTTCCAGCTTGTTTATATATTTACTTGTCCACATAATTAAGGATTTCGCATTTAACTAGCGCAACTTGCAGATCTTTGTGGATGTCGCTGTTTTTAATGTACCAAGGAGCACCAGTTATCATTCTTAGGATTTTATTTTGACGGCGTTGAATATTTTCAATGTTGGAGGCGGAAGCAGTGCCCTATAATTGTATCACTTAGCACCAAATTGTATTCAAAATAGAGTTGTAAAGTAAAAGTTTACAGTTAAGACGAAGCACAGAGTTTCTACCGATTAGCCATTGGATTTGGGTCGTTTTAAGTTTCATTTGTGTCAACTTCGCACCTATATGTGACTTCCATGTGAGGCGGCGATCCAGGTGAATGCCAAGATATTTCTTCTCAATTCGTTGATGCACCATATGGTTGTTAATAAGAATTGGGGGGCACGTTTCCTTGCGTAGCGTAAAAGTAACGTGAGTGCAATTTTGTTAATTTATTTTAATGCTGACAATTTTTTTTGTATTTTAACCAATTAAATCTTTTAAATGAAAAAATATCACAACGCCCCGTCCAAATTAGCTATAAATATCTTAGCAATAAGACAATAACGTCGGAAGGATAACGGGAAATTATTGCTTATTGCCTCGCCTATGTTAAGGGTATGGGAACACGTATATATCTTAATTCATCATAAAAAAACAAACCAAATCAGAATATCATCGTTTTTTTTGAGGAAAATGTGTAGAAATTATTGATTTTTTATCGATTTGTATCACTTGGCGTCGTTTTTTAAATGTCACTTAAAAATAAAATTTGAGTTTGACGTTTTATGTCCGCAATAATTGCTTTCGAAAAATGGTTGACAATTATTGCTCAATAAAATGATGGCAATAAATATGTACGCAATAGAGCAGTCCACATTAGAGATAACATAATTTTGACATTTGCTGCAATATACATATTTTAACATATTTATTGCTAATGAAGACTAGGGGTAACGTCTGGAATTTTATTGTGATCAGTTGTCCAATATGTCGGTTGTCCAGATGAAATAACATTAAGTTCCATTTCAGATACGGAATCAAACAAGACACGACCCCTGGGACTTATTAGGCGAGAGCCCCAGCACGTATGCTTAGCGTTAAAGTCTCCAGCAGCTATGAAGCAAAAATTTGTAAAAACTGTTGAACTGATCCTTTGTTATAGAGAACCTGGGTGGACAATACACTGACGAAATAACAAAGCCATGGAAAAATTCATCGACGCAAACGTTTGTTGCTTGTATATAACATTCGGAGAGACCACCTATCCATTGGTGTTTGATTCTCGATTTGATTATTATAGCCGAGCCACCACATGATCTATCTCTGGGATCCTTCGAATCGTAAAAAGAATAGCCTCTAATTTTGAAATTATTTCTAGATGTCATATGCGTCTCAGAAATCAAATTTTTTTTTCATATATTTAACTTTTAAATCTTCGCTTAAGCGAACTAACAATAAGTATTCAAATCTTAAAACTAAGTAATTAATACTAGTCCAGTCAGTACCAGACTAAAACTTAAGTTCTCACAATAAAATTAACTAATTTAAAAAGTTTCATCTAAGAGCAATAGTATCCCTTTTTTTTAGGCGGGTGTGCCCACTATGTTGCAGGATGCTTCGAGCGAGCGGATTTGAATGTGTTTCCAGCTTATTTAAGTACTTGTCCACATAGTTTAGAATTTTGCATTTTACAAGTGGAACTTCTAGATCCTTGTGGATGTTGCTGTGTTTTATATACCAAGAATCACCAGTTATCATTCTTATAATTTTGTTTTGACGACGTTGTATTTTTTCTATGTTAGAGGAGGAAGCAGTGCCCCATAATTGTATACCGTAGCACCAAATTGGTTTTAAAATCGAGCTGTAGAGTAGAAGCTTACAATCAAGACGTAGCACAGAGTTTCTACCAATTAGCCAGTGGATTTGAGCAGCTTTAAGTTTCATTTGCGTCAGCTTCGCATCTATATGAGGCTTCCATGTGAGGCGTCGATCTAGGTTTTTTTTTTTTTTTTTTTTTTTTTTTTCATATATTTTATTATTGGATCTTCGCTTAAGCGAACTAACAATAAGTATTCAAATCTTAAGACTAAGTAATTAATATTAGCCCAGCCAGTGCCAGACTAAAATTTAAGTTCTCATAATAGAATAGTTATCTTCATCTAAGCGCAATAGTATCCCTCTTTTTCAGTCGGGAGTGTCTACTATGTTGCAAGATACTTCGAGCGAGCGGATTTGGATGCGTTTCCAGCTTATTTAAATACTTGTCCACATATTTCAGGATTTCGCTTTTAACTAGTGGAACTTCTAGATCCTTATGGATGTTGCTGTTTTTCACATACCACGGAGCACCAGTTATCATTCTTAGGATTTTATTTTGACGGCGTTGTATTTTTTCGATGTTAGAGGCGGAAGCAGTGCCCCATAATTGTATACCGTAGCACCAAATTGGTTTTAAAATCGAGTTGTAGATTAGAAGCTTACAATCAAGACGTAGCACAGAGTTTCTACCAATTAGCCAGTGGATTTGAGCAGCTTTAAGTTTCATTTGCGTCAGCTTAGCATCTATATGAGGCTTCCATGTAAGGCGGCGATCCAGGTGAATACCAAGATATTTTGTCTCAGATCGTTGAGGCACATTATGGTTGTTGATAGTGATTGGAGGGCACGTTTCTTTGCGTAAAGTAAAAGTTACGTGGGTACATTTTTGTTCATTTATCTTTATTCCCCATAAATTTTCCCATTTCTCGACTTGGGTTACGTGTTGTTGCAGCTGGTTCGAAGCCTCTTTAGGGTCTTTGTGAATACTAAGAAAAGCAGTATCATCAGCAAATGTCGACGTGTGTGTGAAACTATTGGTTGGCATATCTGCCGTGTAAAGCAAGTACAAAATTGGACCTAGTATACTTCCTTGAGGGACACCAGCCTCTATTGGTTGGGAACAACTTATTTGGTTTCCCTCTTTGATCATAAATTGTCGGCCTGTTATGTATTTTTCTAAAAGGTTGAAAATATTAGCTGGAAGGTTGAGCTTTAGTTTGTTTAAAAGGCCTTCATGCCATACTTTGTCGAAAGCTTGTGAGACATCGATAAAAAGCCCGGAGCAGTACTTCTTTTCCTCAAAGGCTTTTCTTATAACCTGTACCAACCTGTGAGTTTGTTCGATGGTACTATGTTGACTTCTAAAGCCGAATTGGTGATTTGGAATGCAGTTGTTGTCATTCAGGATCGGATTTAGCTTGTTTTTTAACAGTTTTTCGAACAATTTTGACATTGTGGGTAACAAACTTATGGGCCTATAAGATTCTACCTTCGAGGGATCTTTGCCAGGCTTAGGAATAATCTTTACTAAGGCAACTTTCCATATAGGCGGAAAATGTTCAAGCCGAATTATCGCGTTAAAAATAAAAAGAATGATTCTTTTAGCAGTAAGAGGCAGTTCTATGAGCATTTTGTTGCTTATTTTGTCAACGCCAGGAGCTTTTTTACCGTTAAGGTTAGCGATAGCCTCTACAACATCTGCAAATCGGAAACGTATTTCTAGAGGACGTCTTGCAACAACAGGCGGTAATTCCCTCACGTCAGTGCATGAATTGGGAGCGAATACGTTTTTGAAGTGATTTTCGAACAGATCGCATTTTTCTTCATCATTTCTAGCCCAGGATCCTCTCAGATTGCGCAGTGGTGGTTTTGCGATAACAGGTCTTTTAAGACGTCTGGCTGATCGCCATAAGGAATAATTTGTCTGAGGAGTCGCGTCTAGACCTTCCAGGTACTCTTTCAGTGATGCCATTCTGTGAGCCTCCAACAAGCTTTTTAGTTGGGTTGTACATTTTTCAGCTTAGTTTTAAGTTGGGGCGATCTATGTTTTTGCCATTCCCTGCGGGCTTTTCTTTTTTCAGATACGAGCTTTTCCACATCTTCAGAGAAAATTTTGTTGTACCTAGCCTGGCGGTAGGTAGAAGACGCATGTTCAACGGCTTTTTTAATGTTTTCATTTAGGACGCTCAGACAATCATCTATGTCTTCGGGAGTTTTTAGCGATTGGTTCTCCGCGCAGTGCGTACTAATATATTTTTTATATTTCAGCCAATTAATTCTTTTTGATAAGAAAAACTCACTAGCTGCTATTTGGTGAGGACTGCAAATAGTGATTATTGTGGGTGAGTGGTCAGAAGATAAATCCAAGGAGGCTTGAGCCTCAATGAGCTCCAAGGAAATACCTTTTGCTACGCCAAAATCAATTACGTCTGGAATTTTATTGTGGTCTGTTGGCCAGTAGGTTGGTTGTCCAGTTGAAATAACGAAAAGTCCCATTTCCGACACGGAGTCATACAAGACACGACCTCTGGGACTAATTAGGCGGGAGCCCCAGTACGTGTGCTTAGCGTTATAGTCTCCAGCAGCTATGAAGCGGGGACCTAATGATTTGTAGAAATTGTTGTACTGATCCTTCGTTATGGAGAATCTGGGTGGACAGTAAACTGATGAAATAACAAGGTTATGGAAAAATTCATCAATGCAGGCGTTTGTTGCTTGCATATAACATTCAGATAGGCCACCCAACCATTGGTGCTTAATTCTTGATTTGATTAAAATAGCAGAGCCACCACAGGATCTATCCCTGGGATCTTTTGAATCATAAAAATTGTATCCACTAATTTTAAAAGTGCTTCTAGATGTCATATGAGTTTCGGAAATCAACATGACATCGATTTTTTGGTGTGTTAAAAAGTAGTCGAGCTCGTTTTTTTGTTGGCGGATGCCGTTTGCGTTCCAGAAACAAACCCTGAGGCAGTTCATGGTCTTTTAAGCATGGCCTGCAGAAGAGCAGACTGCATTTTTTGCATCTCCTGCATCATGCTAGCCATTTGCGCCATTATATTCGTAAATTGTTTGACCATATTGTCAATTACGGCTTCCAGACGGCTAAAATTGGGACCAGTTGGTTCACTTGTTGGCACTTGTTGTTGTGTGGTTGGTTGGTTTGGCCTTTGTTCATTGGACTGGTTTGACTTTAGAGCGTTGGCGTAAGAAATTTGACTTGTAGTTGGCTGTGATAACTGTGGAATGTTTGTTGTTGGTATATTTAACGGCTGGGGAGGGGCAGGAACTACCTTCGGCTTAGATGAGCGCATAACTAAATCATAGACAGGACAACCTCTGTAGTTGGCAGTGTGGTTTCCACCACAATTGCTGCACTTCTTCACCCTAGGGTCATCTTTTGGTTTGTCGCACTTGGTTGTAACATGCAGATCCCCACATACAACACAAACAGAAGGCAACTTACAGTAAGTTTTTGTGTGGCCATATTCCTGACAATTTAAGCACTGTACAGGTCCAGATCGCTTATGCGGGACTTCCACTGTAACTCTACGGTGCATAATATATCTTAAACCATAAATGGGGTGAGTTTCGTTTTTCTTTAATTTGGTATCACCAGGCTCAAGTTCAACTCGAAACAATGGTTGAGGGTATTTTTCCCTGTTTCTAATATTTGTCACAGTCCTTACCTTAAATCCTTCGCTGCACAAACTGGTCTTTATCTCCTCCGGGTCAACATTTGAGTTAATTCCTTTTATGACTACCTGGAGGCCTTTTGCGTTTTTTAGCTGGTAAGTGTAAAAGTTCTTTTTTAATTTCTCAAATTCCGACACCGTGGCGCGGTAAGCGTTCTCGTGACTTACTTGAATTTTGGTCTCATATATATTACCACGTTTTATGTTCGACACATAAAAGTTCTTTTCGCCTATTAATGCAACTAAAAATTTAATGAGGTCGTTCGAGTTTTTTTCTCTTAAATAAATTGGAGGAGGCTTAAAATTTTTTTCCGTAACGGGGCCATCATTATCATCTGTTTGCAGAATGGCAAAGCGATTTTGCGATGTGGTTGGCCTTTCATCGTCTTTTAAAATTTTTGCAGGTTGACTTACTTCTGCCGACTTCGGATTTCTCCCCCTTTTAAGAACTGTTACGTACCTGTCCATCCCTACCTGGATCTTAGGAGCACACGCAGAAATTGGGCCTGGAGCGCCTTTAGCAGCTGTAGGTGCGACACCAGAACTTGATAAAGAAGACCGCGATGAAGATGGCACCTCGGTATTTTTTTTATAATTTTTAAACAGAGATTGGGCTAAACTTGTCCCTTGTTCAGTACATTTATTTAAATTAGGCACACTTGCACTTAAACTGTTTGTATTTGTTTTCGGTTTTGCACTTAAATAGTTTCTATTATATTCAGGGTCTCTAATATTTTCATTGCTAACGCTTTCTGAGCTTAAAACAATGTAAGCATTTCGGCTATTAGGCCCACTGTCACTACGATTACTGTTACTCATTAACCGTTTGGTTTTTTTATTTTGTTTAGTTTGTTTTTATTTTCGATTCTCGCTTATGTCTTGTAGGTATGTATATTAACAAATTTTTTTTTGTAACTTATTACAAATATCACCTATTACAAATATACACTCGCGTAGACACGTCCGTACACTACGAGATTAAGAGAGCAACTGTGACGTTGATCTAGGTGAACACCAAGATATTTTGTCTCGGTTCGTTGAGACACCATATAATTGTTAATAGTGATTGGGGAGCACGTTTCTTTGCGTAAAATAAAAATTTACGTGGGTACATTTTTGTTCATTTATTTTTATTCCCCATAACTTTGCCCATTTTTCAACTTGGGTAACGCGTTGCTGCAGTTGAATACTAAGGAAAGCAGTATCATCAGCAAATGTCGACGTGTGTGTAAAACTATTGGTTGGCATATCTGCTGTGTGAAGCAAGTACAGAACTGGACCTAATATACTCCCTTGAGGTACACCAGCCCCTATTGGTTGAGAAGAACTTATTTGGTTTCCCTCTTTGATCATAAATTATCGACCGGTTATGTATGAATTTTTCTAATAGGTTGAAAATATTAGCTGGAAGGTTTAGCTTTAGTTTGTTTAACAGGCCTTCGTGCCATTCTTTATTGAAAGCTTGAGAGACATCAATGAAAAGTGTGGAGCAGTACTTCTTTTCCTCAAAGGTTTTTCTTATAACCTGCATCAGTCTGTGAGTTTGTTTGATTGTGCTATGTTGACTTCTAAAGCCAAATTGGTTATCTGAAATGCAGTTCTTTTCATTCAGGATCGGAGTAAGCTTGTTCTTAAACAATTTTGACATTTTGGGTAACAAACCTATAGGCCTATAAGACTCTACCTTTGAAGGATCTTTGCCAGGCTTAGGAATCATCTTTACTAAGTTAATTTTCATATAGGCGGCAAATGTTCAAGCCGAATTATTGCGTTAAAAATAAAAAGAATTATTCCTTTTGCCGTTAAGGGAAGCTCTAAAAGATTTTTGTATATTATATTTTTAACGGCAAGACCTTTTTTACCATTTAGGTTAGCAATAGCCTCTGCAACATCTGTAAATCGGAAACGTATTTCTAAGGGACGTCTAGCAACAACTGGCGGTAATTCTCTCACGTCTGTGCAAGTATTGGGAGTGAACACGTTTTTGAAATGATTTGCGAACAGATCAAATTTTTCTTCGTCATTTCTAGCCCAGGATCCTCTCAGATTACGCAGTGGTGGTTTTGCGATAATAGGTTTTTAAGACGTTTGGCTGATCGCCATAATAATATAATTTGTCTGAGGAGTCGCGTCTAGACCTTCGAGGTACGCTTTAGGTGAAGCCATTCTGTGAACCTCCAGCAAGCTTTTTAATTTGTTAGTACATTCTTTCAGCTTAGTTTTAAGTTGGAGCGATCTATGCTTTTGCCATTCTCTTCGAACTCTTTTTTTTTCAGATAAAAGTTTTCCCACATCGTCAGAAAACATTTTGCTGTACGTGGCCTGACGATAGGTGGAAGACGCCACGGCTTTTTTAATGTTTTCATTTAGGACGCTCAGACTATCATCTATGTCTCCGGGAGTTTTTAGCGGTTGGTTTTCCCAGCAGTGGACACTTATATATATTTTTTATATTTTAACCAAAGAAAAAATCACTAGTTGCTGGTGAGGACTGCAAATAGTAATTATTGTGGGTGAGTGGTCAGAAGATAAATCCAAGGAGGCTACAGCCTCAATTAGGTCCGGGGATATGCCTTTTGCCACGCCAAAATCTATTACGTCTGGAATTTTATTATTGTCCGTTGGCCAATAGGTTGGTTGTTGGTGTTCAGAATAGCCTAGCCACCACATGATCTATCCCTAGGATTCTTTGAATCGTAAAAAGAATAGCCACTAATTTTAAAAGTGCTTCTAGATGTCAACATGACATCGATTCTTTGGTTTATTAAAAAATATTCAAGTTCGTTTTTATATTGGCGGATGCCGTTAGCGTTCCAGAAAAAAAACCCTGAGGCAGTTCATGGCCTGCAAAAATGCAGACTGCATTTTTTGCATTTCTTGCATCATGCCAGCCATTTGCGCCATGATCTGCGTAAACTGTTTAACCATGTTGTTAATTACGGCTTCGAGGCGGCTTAAATTGGACCCGGTTGGTTCGTTTGTTGGCACCTCTTGTTGTGTTGTAGGCTGGGTAGGCTTACGTGGATTGGGCTGGTTAGACTTTAATGCGTTGGCGTAGGAAACTTGACTTGTAGTTGGTTGTGCTAATGGAGGCATATTTGTAGTTAGTATATTTAAAGGCTGGGGAGGGGCAGGAACTACCTTCGGCTTACATAAGCGCCTAACTGAATTAAAAACGGGACAACCTCTATAGTTGGCCGTGTGGTTTCCTCCGCAATTGCTGCATTTCTTCACCCGAAGATCATTTTTTGATTTGTCGCACTTGGTCGTAGCATGCAGGTCTCCACACACAACACAAACAGAAGGCAACTTGTAATAAGCTTTGATGTGACCATATTCCTGGCAGTTCAAGCACTGTACGGGCCCAGATCGCTTATGTGGCGCTTCAGCTACAACTCTAAGGTTCAAAATATATTTTAGGTCATAAATAGGGTGATTCTCAGTTTTTTTTTTTTAAATTTACATCACCAGGCTCAAGCTCCACTCGGAATAATGGTCGAGGATACCTTTCAATGATTCTAATGTTTGATACAAACTTGGCTTTAAAGCCTCAGCTGCACAAACTGGCCTTAATCTCCACTGGGTCAACATTTGAATCAATGCCTTTGATAACAACTTGGAGACCTTTTGCGTTCTTAAGTTGGTAGGTGTAGAAGCTTTTCTTATATTTTTCAAGTTCGGAAACCGTAGTGCGGTAAGCGTTTTCATGATTCACTTGAATTTTAGTTTCATTAATGCTACCACGCTTTATGTTCGAAACATAAAAGTTGTTTTCGCCTAATAATTCAACTAAAAACTTTATGAGGTCATTAGAGTTTTTCTCTCTCAAATATATTGGGGGAGGCTTTATTGACTTCCTTTCGGGTAATGGGGCATCATTTTCCTCCTTCAAAATGGCAAAGCAGTTTTGCGATGAGGTTAGCTTTTCTTCATCTTTCAAAATTTGGGTTAGTAACCTCTGCCGATTTGGGGCTTCTTCCTCTCTTAAGAACTGTTATATAACGGTCCATTCCTACCTGGACCTTTGGAGCTTGTGAAGAAAATGGACTGTGACCGTCTTTAGCAACTGTAGGTTCAATTTCTAAATTCAATAAGGAAGACCGCGATGAGGATGGTACCTCGGTATTTTTTTTATAATTTTTAAAAAGAGATTGGGCTAAATTTGTCCCTTGTTCAAAACACTTATTTAAATTTGGTCCACTTGCACTTAAATTGTTTGTATTTATTTTTGGTTTCTCACTCAAATAGTTTCTTTTTGTATTCAGGGTCTCTAATGTTGTCATTGCTCACGCTTGTGGAGCTTAACACAATATAAGCATTTATGCTATTAGGCCCACTGTCACGGCGGTTACTGCAACTTATTTACCGTTTGCTTTTTTTATAAAGTTTGTTTTGGTTTTTTTTCACTTACATATGTATACAATATGTATGTATGTATATAATAAAAATTGTTTGCCACCTATTACAAATATTCGCTCTTATTAACACTCGCGTAACACGTCCGCATACAACGAGTTTAAGATCACGATCCTTTTAACAACAAATATTTATTTAAAGAGTTAAATTCAAATTCGAAGATTATTCCATTTTTCTAGATGTAGTCGGATGTAGCTTCCATTTTTTGTAGGGGTTGCGTCCGCATGTTTTTGCTTGAAAGGGTTAAAATTAAATTTCAAATAAACTCTACTTATTGCTCATATTATTGCATTTAATAAAATATTTAATTAAATAATTTTCAAGTTCTATTGTCATTGAATACAAACTGCCAAGTAAATTTTCACTTAATTATCAATTATGATTAATAGATAAAAACATAAAACTAAAGGATTTCCATTATTAATATAGGTATATTTGAAAAATAACTGCACGCTAACTATCTGTTGTTATTATTTACGACCATCTAATTAGCCAATGCAAAATGGATAGCAAATGCCAACGTCGCTGTCAGCCGTGTACAAATACCACAAAATAGATTTCTAATGATTGGAGAAAGCAGAGTCGGCGGAATGCTGCTGTAAGAGGACAATCAAAGTGTTGTTGACAAATAAATACATTCATATTTGTAGTATAGAATGACACTTTTAGAACTTCTTTAAATTACTACATTCATTTGAAGACTTCTTCAGATGGGTGTTCTGTTGTTGTTTGTGCATTAGTCCTTGTGACCAGAAAAGACACGTGCCAGAGCAGTTGGCTGTCGAAATGTCAGATATCATCTGGCAAAAGTAAAAGAGCTGAGTAAATGAATTTTATATTTAATGGTAGTTTAATTTTAGTTTTTTTTTCGACTTGGATTATGAGCATGCATACGTTCTTTGGGTAATAGATTAAAATCAATTTGCTTTAACACACACAAACACATGCATATTCCTAACTTTATTGGCAAAGAAAAAAAGGCAGAAAATATTTTTGCTCTTTTTCGTTTATCTCTAGTTACTTGTGGGTCGCTGTAAAAACAAAACACCAACGCACTTACTCAGCAACACACAAACACATACATATTTTCTTTAAAAGAAATTGAAATGCATATTTAGTGTTGCCAGAAGGATTTATCTCTATCTAAACATATGTATATCAATTCAAAAACGAATTTCAAGCTTAGTTTTTTTATTATGAGCAAATTTTGAATTTTTCTAAAGATAAACACGATCTCTAATAGGTATATATTTCTGAAACCAAGTTTAAGCAAACGCTGATAAGTTTTGATAGTTTTGAGTTCAATATATTAAAAAAAATATAAATAACTTGTAATTTGGAAAAATAGTTGTAATATATGTAAGTATATATACAAGAGCGGATCTAGTTTTTTTTGTCAAGGGTTGGAAATTTTTCGAATTTATTACATAAAACAAAACAACCCAGCACAAAAATTTACGTTGCTTTGTAATTAGTTGAAATGCTAAGAAACCGTGTTTGCACTATTTATTCATTAGCATTTAAACTCATTACTTCTACATGGCGGTGATATTAGAGATAAGTACTTACCACGGTCTTTTACAAATAGAAACTTAAATAAGCTACTACTTACTGACATTAAATTAACTTTATACAAATTAGAGATCTAATACTTTATGATAACTTTAAATGGTATTAAAATACCATGTTGTTGGTGATGGGTAATATTTTTGCTTTTTACACTTTATTCCAATTTTTTTGGAAAAAACAGAGCTTTAAAATATTAAATAAAAATATCTAAGATTAAAATATTCTAAAACTAAGGGAAATGTCAGATAAAAATTAACTTATTATCTGAAAACTTCCAAACAATGCAGACGATGTACAATAGTCATTAAAGAGAAAGCTTTTTTTTGCTTTTTGTTCTCTCTCTTCTTTTCTCTTCTCTTCTATTCTCTTCTCTTCTCTTCTCTTCTCTTCTCTTCTCTTCTCTTCTCTTCTCTTCTCTTCTCTTCTCTTCTCTTCTCTTCTCTTCTCTTCTCTTCTCTTCTCTTCTCTTCTCTTCTCTTCTCTTCTCTTCTCTTCTCTTCTCTTCTCTTCTCTTCTCTTCTCTTCTCTTCTCTTCTCTTCTCTTCTCTTCTCTTCTCTTCTCTTCTCTTCTCTTCTCTTCTCTTCTCTTCTCTTCTCTTCTCTTCTCTTCTCTTCTCTTCTCTTCTCTTCTCTTCTCTTCTCTTCTCTTCTCTTCTCTTCTCTTCTCTTCTCTTCTCTTCTCTTCTCTTCTCTTCTCTTCTCTTCTCTTCTCTTCTCTTCTCTTCTCTTCTCTTCTCTTCTCTTCTCTCCTCTTCTTCACTATTAAGTTGTGGAATTTAGAATGTGCTGAGGAAACAAGTATACTAGAGCCCCGATCTGCGTCTTTAATATAAACCGGGGAAATGCAACGCAAACCGAAACGACGGAAATTTGTTGTGTTTATATAGAAATGCACATGTTTTTGATTTTTAGGCCAAAATTTAAACATTTTGCAAGTAAAAATCTATTTTGATGAAAAAAAATTATATTATACGTGTTATAATGCATATGTATTTCAGCACGTCTTTGCTATTATAAAGAAATAATTGAAAATACATTTTTAAGAAAGACATTAAACAACATTTACAACAACGATGCGAATCGGAACGACGCAAAAAGGACCTAGTGTAAAAAGTTTTGGAAGATCAAATGTTATTCAGTAATGTGCCTAAAAAAATTATAAAAACTTGATATGGAAAGCTCACTGGTTTTTATATTCGTCGAAAATGCGAGTAAGTATGTTTTTAAAACGTCAGTTTCCTAGGAAACGGAGGATATATATAAATCTTTTCCGAATTCTATAAATTTTTTAAATTCATACTAAAGCTTATTATTTTTTTACAAAAATTAAAGATGTAATTGAGTCAGTTAACTATTTAACATCACGTTCGATATTCTTTGAAGTCTATTCTTTGAAGTCTCTTAAAATGCCTTTTAAAGGCCAAAAAAATAAAAGAAGTCCTAAACCTTGAGAATTTTGAGGAGGCTGCCTTTATTTGTTGTGGCCAAGCTCTAAAAAACAATAAAAATAATAACATTTTAAGTAAAGTAAGACTGTAACAACTATGCAGCAATGCTTCCGCCTCCAACATAGAAAAAAATTCAACGCCATCAAAGTTTCTAAGAGTGATAACAATGCCCCTCGGTACATTAAAAACAGCATCATCCACAAGGATCGACAGGTCCTATTGCTTAAATGCAAAATTATAAACTATGTGGACAAGTACGTAAATAAGCTGAAAAACACCTACAAATCCGCTCGCTCGAAATATCTTGCAACTTAGTGGACACACTCGTCTGAGGAGAAGGTATACTATTGCTATTGAAATTAATTAACTTAACCTTAATTTTAAACTGGTACTGGCTAGACTAAAAATTTTTAGTAATATATAATAATATATAGTGTTATCTTAAATCTAAGTTAGTTTCAGTATGGTTTTTCAATAATTTTTTAAGTATATTTTCAATAATTGGATATTTGTAACAATATATTTTTTTTTAATCAAATTTTTATTGGAATTTCAAAAAAATAGTTCAATTCAAATTACATCTGCGCCTGATATTTGTTAATATATTCATTCAGAGAAACATATGCGTAAACTTTTTGTATATTTGAAATTGGGTATATTTTTTGAAAAAATACTTATTTAAACATAATTCAAAACACAAATTACATATTTGAATTTAAAAGTCGTCAAATCTGCAGATATGTACATATATGGGTTGTTTAACATTCTGGCAACCCTCTGTATATATTTTTTTCACACAAATATAAATGAAGATTATACGAGGTACTAGTTGCAAAAGTCGAAGCCTCATAAATATAAAATTAGTTGGTAATTCTATAAGCAGCACGCGTCCTGTTTTAGTTTTCCCCCTTTTCATTAATTTTTTTCTAATTTCTGTTGTTGTTGCCGTTCTGTTTGTTGTTTTCATTTTACTCGAAGTGTGTGGGAAGTGTATGGACCTTTTTTTTTTCTTTTCAGAAAATAAATTTGGTTTAAATATTTATAAGTATAAACGAAAAATGTATTACTTAAGTATGTTAATGGATTTACTTTCTACATTTTATGCAATACAAATTAAAATTAAAAACAAAGATTTTTTTTCTAAAAACAAAAAAAAAAAAACACATAAAATAAAGAATTGGTATTGAAATCAGAAGTCATGGAATTATTCTCCTAATATAATATTGATACATAAATAGTGTTGCAAGATTGTTGATTGATGAGGTTCGCTTGCAATTCAGCGATTGTCCCCAATTATCGCATAGATTTTATACAAATTTTAATACGTTTTATTTCGAAAACTATTACAGCTATTGACTTTCCACCTGCTACAAAGTAACTTTGTATTGATACTCGTACTGGCATTTTTAAAAAAACCATGTTATATACATATGTAGCTGAAAGGTATATAATGTATATTAGAACGCTTGGGTGCCCCGGTAGATCAGTGGTAAGTGCACGAGTATACCAGTGTGGGGGTTGTGGGTTCGATTCCCACCATAGACCCTGGTAAGTCTGCTTCATTCTTCTGTTCTTTCTTCCTTATTCTTCTCTAAATTTCTTCTTTCCTTCCATCTCAACCTATTCTATTTGCCTCTCCAGATAACACAAAGGGACCGGATTAAGCGGACCCAAGTGAGCTGTATCTTTTCCTTCAAAGGCTGCCAGTTCTACCTATATTAGTACGCTTCTCTTACTTGTTTAGTTTTATTATAGACATGTACAACTTATAGCGATTCCTTAGTGGTGTAAAGTTTTATTTGCGGCTCACACCTGTTTTAACCAGAAATCATCGTACAAACTATTTTAAGATGGCCTTTATAGGGAATTCAAGTATCTATATCCTTTTAAATATGTTCCTCGTGCTTTTCGGAATAGTAACATAATTCCTAGAGCTTGTTCAGATTTGAAAACGGAAATCGATTAAAAGTGATGTTCAGCCAATATTCAGGGTTCTTCGTTTTCATGGAATTTACCCGAATACTATTAGTTGCATTTAAAGAAAGAGTCCATTTTAGTTTAGGAAATAAGATAATACAGCTATTAAGTGCTAATTAATGCAAAAATGGGGGCTTCATCATATTGAAAAAATGTATAGTTTTGACTATAGTATCCACTCGAACAATAACCGCTCAAATTAGCAATTTTCAGTCGATTAATAGCTCGAGTAAAAATAATTGCAAATTTCGATTAAAGAATAACAGCTCGAATAATATTGATTTCCTTTTCAATTCATTTTGTTTTTACTTATTTGTTGACCTTTTGCCGCTTTTATATGATTCTAAGCTTATAAAGTCTTGGTTTCAACCTGTTTTTAGCTGATATTTTGGGTAGCCATTGAAGACGCCACAAAGTACTTTTATGCAATATTTGGGATTGTTATTGATAGGGATGCAATATTAGCTATGTTAGTATGTCTGATTATTAAAATTAACTTTTCATAGACCGTAACATTTTCTGGTGCTTGCAAAATCATCATTAAGTCATTTAAGCTAATTAGGTAACAACTTCAGAATGGATGCGATGCGAACAGTAGAGTTCATCTTGAACGCTCTAATCATCATCATCTAATCATTACTTGCATAAAAAGTGGATCAGTAACGATAACCTGAAAGCCTGCATAACCAGCTAAATGGATGTCAAAATCAAATATCCATGGCGATAAAAGTGTCCTAATCATTATAGGCTGCTAAAATCTGGCTGGACAATCATATGCAACATGCACTTAATGCAATCGATTTCTTTACATCTAGCATTATATAGGGAGGTCAGAAATTTGCGGCCAGTTATGAATTCGTAAAGTACAAATGTTTAAATAAAACAAAAATTTAAAAACACTTCGCATTTTTTAGCTTTACACTTAACAAAATTTAAAAACTATAGGAGTCGCTCGAATAATTTGATTTGCTTAAGTTATTTGAGTTAATAGAGTCCCTTATCAATTATTCGACCAAAATCAAAATTCAAAGATCAATTAATTATTTGCTCGAACAATATCAAAACCCTATTAAATGGATACTCCAGTTTTGACTACTTGTGCATTAATTTGTATTTGTTCTGAGTGCAAAACATTTTTTTATGTTATTTTTTGAAAAGTACCAAATAAGGATTTACGTTGATTTTATAAAACTGTTTTTTTCTGTTGTAGGTTAAGATTGTACACATACATATGCATTTCATCTTATATTCATCTTAACCTACAACAAACCCTATAAATAAACTAGAAAATTGGGATCAAATCCTAAATAATATTTGAAAATAGTACGATTTGTTTGCAGTAGCCCTTATAATACATTTAGACCAATGGTTACCCAAATGTATAAGGGAAAAAGAAATTCAAAACCGCTAATTACTAAAAATTGTTTGTTGGGGTTTTTCAAGAATTTGTTGTAAGTTACTTTTTGTTTGTATTAAATGTATAAATAAATTACAGGTAAACCTTTTGAATTTAATAAAAAAAAGTATGCGTTCGGTACGGGTTCGGCTTGCGTTTGGGTTTGACCAAACAATAACAAATTTGCCCAAGTCGGAAGTCGGGCTCTAAAATTTTTTTCTTTGATTTATTTTTATATAAATCACAATTATCCAGCAAAACTTTTCAAAAATTTGTCTATAACTTGCCATTGGGCCCCACTATCGAAAATCGTCTCCACCCGCTCAGCTCGCTTGTTCAATATTATAAGGTTAAATGTAACTTTTTTTCAGGTTTTCAGGTTCGTATGTGTAATATTTAGTGTTGAACCGGAGGAAGCAGAGTGCTCCTAACCCTCACAAACAACAGTGTTACATAGTTGTATGTAAAAAAGCGTACAAGATTTCAGCATCTAAGTTGTATGAACCTCAAAAATATTGAGCGTATAATAAATGTATTTGTACGTGGCCTTTATGGCGGAGTTATAATGTGTATTTGCTTAATTTGCCCTAAAAAGTTAAAATTTCACTTTAAATAGCGACGAAACGAGAATTACCTAACAAAACGAAGTCTGTCCGATAATCTGGCCAACTGGATGTAATTAAAAACAAATATAATAATTTTGTAATTAAATTTTTAATTTCAAAAAACATGAGCTTTTAATTATTTGCTAAGAATATCCAAGTTCTATGTTACACTAAAAACTGTTTTCGGTAGAAGTTTTCAGTATCAAAGGTGTATGTTAAAAACATGTGACTGAATTTTTTTAACTAAAACTAAATTTGGCTTAATTTCATATCTTATATAGTTTACCCACAGAAGAAAAAAAGAATTAAAATTTGATTTTCTCAATATTTATATTTTTGCATAGATGTATAACCTTGTAATATTGAGCAAGAGATAGATATAACTTACTAAATGGTATTTTAATTAGGAAATATAATAATTACCTTTGTTTGAAACCATGATACTGAAATAAGAGACAGTAATTATTATTTTTTTTTGTTTATTATTTCTGTATTTTGTTCTTTATATATATATATTTATATATAATTTTTTACATTTATTAAATTTTTGCCTTTCTTTTACTGCTTTTTAATAAAAAAAAAATTTGTCAGATTTTAAAATTAATACATAAAAATGATTAAAATAACTTTAAAGAAGTCATAAACAAAAACGATATGAAACTTCTAAAGGACCAAAAAGTAGGACGAGTTTAAACTCAAAATAATAGAGTAAAATGTTTAACTTATTTATGGTTTAAGTGTTGTTATGTTTAATATTGTTTGTTTTTAAAAAAAAATCGTAATTATTTTAAACAAATTAAATTAAAAAATTCTTTTATTAAATGGAATGTTTGAATATGTATTTTATAAACTTGCGTTGTGTTAATAGTACGAGTATTTTAAAGAAGAGCTTGTTAAAAACGAATTAATTAGAAAACATTATAAATAAAATAAAAATAATAAAAAATATTTATTTAATAATATGTATAATGTATGAAATATTGTTATTAAAATCATTTTTGTCATACTTTTTATAATTTAATATTTTGTTTTTGTACACATATTATTAACTATTAGTTGTTGTTTTTGTTAATTTTTTTTATATGTATAGAATACAATTATTTAAGTATTATTGAGGGGGTCTCAGGGATTCAAAGGAAGAATTTATTTGTGGTAATTTTATAATACAACGTCTAAATAAAATTTGCTAGTTGCTAAAAAATATGGGAAAAGTTATGACTTATAAATTTTTTTTATTACGAGTTTTTAATTTAAGAATTACTTTGTTTTAATTTATTTTTGTTTTATATAAATTTTAAGATTTGAACTTTAATTTTTTTATACTAAATTATTTTATTTTAGTTTCTTTTTTTTAATTACTTTATACAAAATATTTTTATTATTTTTAATATTTCTTGGTTCATATTTGTTTCATTGTAATATTAGTGATATGAAAAACAATAAAAAGGACATTTTTTTTGTTTAAACATTAATACATATATAATTTCTTTAATTATGTTTTTTCTTTAAATCTAGTTTTGTTTTTTTTTTTTGATAAACTTTATCATTATTTACAATTCATTTTGCTTATAATACAAAATAAGATTTTTTAGGAGTTTGAAAACTTACTTATTATAGATTTTCTGTTTTAAAAAATGTTTTAAACATAAGTTTTGAGGACAAATATTTCTGTTTTGTTTTGAAGTTGTTTTATTATGACTTAAATAATCTCTTTATCACTCGGTTTTCGTTGATCTTGGCTGTTAAATGATAAAAAAAATAATCATAAATATTTACAAGTTTGTTCCTTTATACAATTGTTTCCAAAAACTATTTAGATTTTAAGGGACATCTTAGGTGTTTGAGTTAAAAAATTATGCGAAATATACTTTTGGAAATATTATTAAAACAAAAAGTTTGATTTCCTAAACATAGATCTAGATTTTTTGATTTTAGTTCAAAACATTTTTATTTTATTCACAATTTTTTTTTAAATGTCATATAATAATTTATCTTTATTCCGCCAAAGTTGATTCCGTAGTTTATTTGGAAAGTTTAAACAGAAAACCAGAAATTATATTTTTATAAACTGTTTAGGAATATGCCCGATAATGTTTGGTCCTATATAAGAATATGGAAAGTAAACTGGATTTTTTAATATTTTTTCAAACACCTCTGCCTCTTTTTAAAATCTCCATTTTAGGAATTTTTTGTAAAATTTTATTTTCCTTTCTTTCAAAAAAAAAATTGTTGTCCTTTTTCATACGATATGTTTTACAAATTTCGTGTGAATCCCATTTTGGTAGTGCGTGTTATTTATGAATAATCAAACGGCGTTTTATTTAAGACATTTGAGCCGCTGGCTGAATCGTCATCGGATTTGTTGCCGCAATATTGTATCAGCAGATTCTACACCATATTGACATATTTGTCCTGAGGCGTCATGTAGTCTAGACTATTTTGTGAAAAAGCTTGAGCCGAAACCGTGCCCGTAAATGAGGGACTAGGCGAAAGACCGAAATTAGTAGCAGCCGAATAGCCCGAGTGGCCCATATTATAGTTGACTTGATTTTGATTGCTAAAGTATTCCATTTGCGAGTAATAGCTTGGAGCCTGGGCATAATTGTTGGGATACTGTTGATATTGATTATGCCAGAAGTTGTAAGAGTCGTGATTTGACATATAGGCAGCCGAATGGGCGGCAGAATGATGAGCTGATTGGGCGGATTGGGCAGCATGGGCTGCTGCCGCCGACTGTGGCGACATGGGTGTTATAGGAGGTGATGGTGTAGTAATGCTTGAATTGGAGTCCATTGGCGTTATATTTCCACCTGGCTGTAAAAGGCGGGGGTTCGCCGAGGCTGCTGTGCCATAAATGCTATGATGATGATGTGAGCTAGTGCTTATATCGCCTCCCGATTCTTTGAGGGTGTCATAGGACGAGCCACGCAAATTATCCACGTTTGAACCTGGGTAGCCGGAGCCAACCAGATGTTCCTTTTTACACACAATACTTACCGGACTAACCGAGGTGGCAGGTGTTGGCAATAGAGGTGAAGAGTTCTGGTGATTAGCACCGCTTGAAGAATTATGGCCAGCTGCTGAACCCGAAGCCACATTACTGCCGCCCATGTGATGCAAATGTGAGACGGCTGAAGAGCTGGTGGGTGTTACGGCGGAGGTGGACGACGAGGAATTGTGAAAGGAACTGTGATGTGATTTTATCGACTGAGCTACCGCTGCGGCCGCTGCTGCTGCTGCTGAAGAGCTCTGCGAGGATGAATTATTATTCGTTGAATTATTTGATTTGTTATTGTTGTTGTTGCTACTGTTGGTGGAGGAGGAATGATGACTGTTTGATTTGGAAGAGTTTGTTGAGCTGGAATTGCTGCTGCCATTATTCGATGTATTGCGTGAGGAGGAAGAGGATGAACATGAAGCGGAGCCCGAACCTGAGTTAACCGACTTTGAGTTATTTAAACTGTTTGACTGTTGCTGCTGTTGCAACTGTTGCCGGCATTTGGCTCTGCGATTTTTAAACCAGACCTTAAAAAAGAAATAAGAATCAAAATATTAATAAGAAATAAAATAATTAAGTTAAAGGCAAATTTCTTTGATTTTCTGTTAAATTAAAAGCTCAGCATTTAACATATTTTCCATTTCATTAACTGATTTCAAACGTAAAATTTAAACATTATTAAAATTGAATCAAATCTCTTTGTGCTGCAAAATTTTTCTCATCCTTACTTCAAACGTATTGAAATTAGTGACATTAATTTTAAAATATGTCTGTATGTATGTCCTTTTTACCCTCCCCTGACGTTTTGATTACATATCTTAACTTTATCACTGGCAAACATACAGAAACGACAGGACAAAAAGTAATATAAATAATAAAAAACAACTATAAAAGGAGAAAGAAAAGTGAAAACAAATTAAGAAATATAATGAAATCTGATAGGCCTTGTTTAATGCTATTTTTTTTGTCCTGATAACAAGAATAGCAGCAGCAGCAGAAACAACAACAACAACATTATAAACGTTAATATAACGCAAATAAAATCCTTAAAAAACCTATAACGATTTCGTTATTTGGTCATGAATGAATGAATAGATTTTTTTTCTTTTTGTTTTATTTTACTTTCATGGCATATTTTTGGTTGAGATATATTTAACAACAGGGGCGTTAAGAGTGTGTATGGATGTGTGGTAAAATTGTAGATTGTGGCGTGTGTCAAATACGAGGCATAAGTTGTGCTATTTTCTTTGTATAATGGCAATATGAAACCATTAACAAGCCCACCACACCTCCTGTTTTTTTTTCCTTTATGGATCATCGAGAAGAGCTTTTAAAATCACTGTAAAAACAAGTTTCCACTTGTGTGAATGAGTGGTGTTTTTACTTTCTTTAAATGATGAGAATGTGAAAACAACCTTTAAAGTTCGAAAACCTTCAGATAAATGCGTTCGTAAGCACTTTTTATATTGCTACTTCGGTTGCCCTTAAGCATAACAAACAAGGATAATGTGAAACATGCCAGAATGTGTACGAAGTATTTGTCCCCATTCCCTTGTTAAAGAAAAAAAAGTCCTTGCACTTGTTAATGTATTATAATAATAAAAAGGGGGAGTGAAAAGGTTTTGTGGCAGGAGGTTTTTTTCGTTTTATTTGACAATATAATCAAGTCAATTTGCAACTGTACGCTTTGGATAAACATTTGAAATGTTTGTTTATTTGTTTGTTGTGTATCGTGTGTTGGTGGTTGGGCTTGTACTTGTGCTTGCAGCATCTTTAAAATTGAGCGCGTGACTTTTAACACTTGTTTCTTGTTATGAGGCAACAACAATAACAACAACTATAATTTATTCATTGATACTTGCCTTCCTTCCGCTTGAAAAGCCATTTGCTTCAACACTCAGTTTAACACACTCAAGTTAAACAAATAAACATTTCAAAAAATTTGCCCAATGATTTTTGTAAGTTTGTTAAACTAATATGTATAACTGTTGTGGGAAATTTTAGCTCCTGGGTTAGAAATGTTGTTTGAAATATCCTAAGTACTAAAGACTTGACTGTTTAATTTAATTTGTTCTCTATTTAAATAAGTTGTTCCTATTGAAAATGTTGTTGCATCTAGTTTAATTTTCTATTGACGATAGAACATCTAGGTTTTACCTGTTTAAACGAAGTGGATTTCTTCTTTTCAGTGGGAGGTACATTAGAAAGTCTGACGGCTCTCATGGAAATGTTTCAGACCGCATTAACAAGGTTAGAAAAGCTCTTTGATGTAGCCCTAAAAATGAGAACATTAAGTAGCTGCGTAAAATTGGTGCTATTACACGGCTGCCTGGCCTGGCACATGGTTAGTTGAAATACAAACGCCCTGCAAGTATTTGTAAACCGGTACCTACTTCGAATGGTAAACTTATCTTATGGCAAAGTACCACTAACAACAGCCGGTTGTGGAAAATACTTACTTTTGAGGATAACCGACGCAAATGGCAGTGGATTAGTAATATTATGTGCAGGTTACAAGTCGACAATACCACAAGTGCAATTGACTAGAACACTTAGGGCAGGCGAAGAAGAGGGCATCTTAGTCTTACGTGACGTCGCAAGCCTAATATTGCAGCATTGATAACAGTGGATAAAATCGATTAAAACAGCCTCGCTGAGACCCTTCGTTTCTTGTAGTGAATAAGGCCGAGTGTCTTGAGCTTGGGATTAAACATCGGGCGGAATTTTCGGGTAGGAAGAACGGAAAGGGTAGGAAAAACTGGGTTTTCGGGGAGTGCAATTTTTACTGACGGATCGAATATATGTAAATAAAGCCACAGACACCGTTGTTGTGATACGAAAATTCGGGTATCAGATTTCCAAATGAACTTAGCATTAGATAGAGATTCTAGCGCTGATAAAGGTTTTTTGGAGGCGACAATCTATTAAGACTTTACAGGTTTGATAGAGATATGGGTAATGGATGAGGTAGGACTATCTGTGTCTTGTAGTTGTAAGACCACCGGATATCCATACATTCTCATAACTCATCCTCTCTCGTTGGGCAACGCTGCATATGATTCATGGGATTGCTAGGGGAATACAAAGATTTCTACAGGGCTTAGCGATTGCGCATTAGTCGATGAAAATTTTTTTCTTTGACGCTCTTCTGTTTTTCAGTATTTTTTTTAGTTTCTGCTTACGGATATCTTGTAGACAGCTCTAAAATATAGAAGAGGACGAAAAACTATTTTTACCTTTCATCTGTAAACGAAACTAACTTCTTTTCATACTTAAGTAATGATAATCCTCCTCTTTCTCCTCTTATGTGCAAATGTTAAAATTATTTCACAAAATAGTTAATCATGTCACCAGGTTTACGTATTGGTAAATATTGTAGGGTAAACGTAAAAAAAATGAGTTGCCGCAATGAAACATTTTTTTTGCTGCAGTTTTCTGTCCGGTCATTAGCTTCTTTATGACTGCAATGTGTTTGCAATACACAATTATTGGAAAGGAAATATGTCAATTCAAAATTTTTTCTAAGCTTTAATTTAACATTTTATGTTATTTAATTACAAAAAAAACATAAAAACATGCATGAACATCAAAATCCAGGGGCATCATATACATATATGATTATATAGAACCAAGTTTATAATTACCAAAAACACATAAATGATTGCTGTGACCATAACAATCAAAAAAATTATAAAAAAATCAGTTTTTTACTTATGTATAATTAAGTTATTTGTTTAAATACAATTTTAATATTATTATTTTTAGGCTCAAGTTCGATCTGATTTTGCAAATAAAGAAATTGCTAACTTTTTTATTTTTCACTTTATTAGCGTTAGTTTTAGAAAGAAAAAGAAATTATAACAAAATTGACATAAAATAAATATTTTAACTATAAATTAAATAAAAAAACGCATAAAACACACACGGCACGATGATAACAATTTAAAATTGTACATTAAATATGGTAGGTAGCCTTTCACCAATAATCTGATAGTTGGTTAAAGCGCTACAACACTAGATGGCGTTAGTACAAAAATTACAAAATAAAAATGCTTTGGTTTGGTTAAAAAAATCTTCGTGTTGACTTACCACGGTACATAGGTTAGTGGCTTAAATAGCTATTGTTTACAACTAAGTAACTAAATGATGATGAAAATAGTAGCTGTTTTCGAAAATGCATGTTTTCTGTTCACTCGGCTAGTATCTATCGGTAAAAACTTTTTTTTTTTTCAATAAAAAAATCTTTCTAAAACTAACGCCAATAAAAAGTAATATAGAAAAAATATTAACTTCTTTATTTGCAAAAAATAAGAATTTAGTAGGAATTAAACTTGAGCCTAAAAATAGTAACAACAACAAAATCAGTTATAGAAGCGTGAGCATATTTAACCATCTATTTCTCTGTGTGTATTTTCTTCAGCTTCAACAATTTTTCTTAAAGATTATGCGAGTTGGTTTTGCTTTTGAAATTTCAATTGAATTAACATTTAAAAATATTGTTAAAAAAATTATATCATTTCCATTATTTGACACAAAACTTAAATCGAGAAGAATAATAAATAAACTGTACAAGTAATAAATATTCAATTTAAATTCAATTTTGAATAATTCAAGCGTTAACAAACAAAAAAAAAATGTGAATATAAAGGGGCTCTGTGACAACAAAAATGTGTTGAGTTGCCAATGATGATGAAATATTAAATTTAACAAAAAAATTTGGTTTAAGAAATCAATTCCAAATTACTTTTTTGTAACAGTCACCAAATTGAAAACACAAAACTAAAAGAAAAAATTTTTTTAAGCTGCAATGGGAAATTTCCAACAATACTACAGCTGTTGTATTATATCAAATAATGTTTACCCAGTATTGACAGTGTCTTTCATTAGGGAGGGTAGTGATGAAAAAGGCAGGATTCTGTTAACATCCTGTGATTTGAATTTAAATCTCGACCGTTAATATTATAAATATTGTTGTCACCAAACGCAAAAAAAAAGAGTTATACATAAAAACTATAGGTATACATATACATATGTGCAATATATATGTATTTTGTTTTGCGGGGTATATGTGCTTGCTTGTATTTAGGCAAGCATTTGTCAAAATATCCCCTAAATGTTGGAAAAACAAACAAAAACTTCCTAAACGTTGTCACTGAAAACTAGTTTCCGCTACTTGGGTTAAGAAAACAACCCCTAATTGAATATGGGCCTTCGCACAATAATTATCAAAAGTGATGGCATATTACTTTTTTTTTTAATATTAATGAGAAATTAAATTTGCCCACACACACACGCACTTATACTTCTATATATTTTTCTTCGTATTTTTTTTATAAATTTTGCTAATTGTGTCAATGTATTTTTAACTGAGTGGGAACATATTTAAAGAGAAAAAAAATGAACAAAATTTTGCTCTTTTTGGGTATCAAATGTATCAATTTTTGGGATTGCAATGCTGTTAAAGCCACATTTTTGTTTAACGCAAAAATTATTTAACAACAGCAATTCAAAATTTTTTATATTTTTTGTATAATTTTTGGAATTGGGTTTCGAAACCAGAAAATTATTTAAAAGTAAAAATACGTCAAACTTGCCACAAACACTATTAAGTAGCCTAATGGTAGAGTGCCCGCTACAAGCTGTAATATAATATTTCCCTACTATAAGCATTAAATACATTCCTCGCTACAGGCTACCGAACACAACCAGTCAAAAATAGAATACACGTGTGCTTATGAGAATAATTTTTTTAATGGCTACAATGCAACACGACTACGGGTTGCTGTCAATGCTAATTTTGTGGCGTGGTCGAAATTAAACTAAGTTCTATTTTTATACGCGACGGTTAACAGATTAGTGCTGCCAATACGGTAAGATGCAAATAATATAGCTTAAACAATACAAAAAGACTTTAGGTGGCACCACTGAAAGTCATATTGCTCATATGTTTATTTTGTAGTGATAGTCTAGTAAATATTTCAGTAGCAGCCAGTCGGACACAAATTTAGCAAGCAACTTTTGTGTTCGTGTGTTCCTGTGTTCTTGTACCTTGAATGTGTTTAATGCAATACTCTACAAACCAGTGCTTGTGTTTTCGTATGTTTCCGTTCAAAAACGTACTGTGATGTTACTGTGTAAGCACAACTTGTGGTGAATATATACTACAAAGTAGGAGGTATAATTGCTTCGGACAGGTTTTCAAATTATTTAAATTGTCAATTTTTTCCTAAACAAGACATTTCGGGACGACATTTTGAAATTACAGGCGCAGGTCTCAGTCATCTTAGACCCATTCGTATAGTCCCGGCTTCCATATTAAGCTTAGTTTCGGGGTCATGCAGTCACTGCTACATTTCTTACCCCCAGTAGAGTATTCAACAAGCTTAGTTCCCCTACCAAAAAATATACCTTTTACCTATTTTGATTAGAAGGTTTACAGGAATATACAGCCAGGTGGAGGGAAGGCCGGATATTTTTTGACCTCCTCAGGAGATGATTTTGATTTGATCAATATTTTAACTGTAGGTACGCAATCGACCTTGAAGTTCGGGCGTGGTGGCGTGGATATAGTTTTTGTGTCAATAAGCAAACAATATAAGAATAAAATTTTCTTTTGTCTTGCTCAATAATGTCTTTGTATTTTTATCGCGGAAATTTATTTTATAAAAGTGCACCTGCATTTGCTTCATGTGTTAAAAAGCCTTTTTTAACTAAAAACCAAAGAATAAATTCTCAATATCTCTTGTCGATCTTCATAATGTTGTTATGGAATGTGTGAGTGTTCCTGTGATGAAAATATCGAAAACAATCAGCAACGTTATAATTTACTAAATAATTAAATTTGTAATTTATGACTTTTATTTCATTATGTTTGCAAAAACACAAAATCCCTCTCCTTTACTGCTCATCAAATGTGTTTTATTATGTTGTCTAAACAACAAACTTATTAACATCCTTACAAACTGGTGGGTTGGCAAATGTTACCAAATTCTATAATTTGTGGTTATTTTCCAAATAGTACGTTACGTTTCAACAAAGTTTTTCGTATTGGCAAGAAAATCCACAAACATAATAGCTTCACTGCAAGGCTGTAAATGGGTGAGACTGTGGGATAAATTAGAAAATTGAATTAAAAACCCATAAGCAGCATTATTATTATTGGGCGTAAATGTTTGTTCTGTTCTGAATAGATAAGCTGTGTAATAATAAAACAATATTTGTATGTGTTTGTAAGAATTTGCAAGCACACATATCGCTTGTTTGCTCAAAGTCATAATTAAAAAAAGCCATTTCGAAATAAAACACGGTTGAAGTTTCCGATTTCCTTACTTTTTCTAGAAAGGACAAACAGCATTTTCTCTTCAAACGAAAAAAGTAAAAACCTTTTAGAGATGAAATTTATGTTCAGCATCACATGTAAAGCATCACAAAACCAAAAATTCTGCATGGTTTACTCTAAAAATGCATTTATTAGGTTATGACGTTGTTTGAGCATATGACTCTGGAAGACTCTAGACCTATTTTTGTTTGTTTTGCTTATTTTAATAGATTAGGGATCAGATTAAATCAATGTTAGAAGCATTATAATATTTTGGGACCCAAGACAGTTTGCTGTGGAGCGCATACGATCTGAATAGGGATTTAAAACATGATCAACAGTCTCTGGCCCTCGGTACCTACAAAACCTGTAACCATCGCTGGCCAGTCGTCTTGCTTTTCGGATGACCCGCAATCCAATAATTTCCTGTTATCATCCCCACAGATAATATCAGACTCGAAGGGAGTCCAAATTTAAAGAGCATCGTATGTTCCTTAAAAAATAATTGGAAGAGTGTCTGACACTTTTTAAAAATTCTAAGTCCTGTGGGGTAAAAATTACATTTTGTACTACTTTTTTTGTAACATCTTAACCAATAAAGATAAAAAGAAAATTTCAATTGCGTTCAACAACTTTTTTAATTTTGTTCCACTTTGTTTTATTGTTGCACTTTATCGGTTTTTGGTATTTTTTTTTTGCAATTTTTGAGTTTTAAACATTGTACTTTCAAAGATAGCGCTATGGATCACCATTAATGTCAGAGGTTAACAAAGGTGACATTCACTACTTTTTCCCCATTTTTTGGAGTCTTGAATCTAAATATATAAATTTTACGACTTTTAACCTGACTGCAGTCGGAATTCTTCAAAGTGGAAAAACAGTAATTTTTTCACATTTTTAGTCCTTTTTGAATATTTTAACATAATGACTTTAAATATATAAAATTAAGAACTTTTGACGCAAATTAAGGTCGGAAGTCAAAAAAGTCAACATAAAGTTCTTTTTTAATTAAAGCAAAACGTTATTCAAATGTTCAAATAGTAATTTTTCCACACAATTTTTACCTTTTGTACTTTATGAGATTATGAGAAGATATATAAGAGTAGGGACTATTAACCAAAAATAACTTTTAATACTAAATAAAATTCGAAAGTCATAAAAATAAAAAACTATAATTTTGGATTGTGCGTTTTACACTTTCACATTTGGTAATATGTTTTAGTTAAAATTTTAAACTGTGTGATGAAGTACACAGAAAAAACTGAGTTGTAGAATCAGTAACAAATTTCAGAGAATCAGTAAATATTTTGTCTGGCTGAGGACCCACAACGAAAGTTGTAAATTTAGACAAACAATTTTGCAAGAATTTTAGTTTCTGTTAAAAAATTTTGCTGAGCTGGTTAAATATTTTATTTGTCTAGGCGAAAATTTTGTTTGATTTAAAAATCAAATAAAAATATTATTAGAGACTATTAAATAAATTGACTAAAAAAATAAATTATTTTGAACAAGAATTTGTTTGAAAAATTTTTTTTATAGTTTTTTGTGTGTAGCGGGTTAATTGTTACATAAATAATAATAAAGATTAAAGTTTGCAATTTGTTTTTGCCTACATGACATATGCGATGGCCATTGTTATCAATAAAATTGCTGCTGTACCAACTTGAGATATTTATTTTAACGACTAAATCTTTAAGGGAAACATACATATAACATATGATTTCATTCAATCATTTAAATTGTTCATGTGACTATAAACGATTATGACACTCCACCCAACAAAATCAAGTTACCACCACTAGCAAACAAACAACCAGGAAATCCAATAATTTTATTATACAAATTTTTCTGCAGACCAAAAATAAACAATTACATACAACGAAATAAAATAAATCTTTTAAATAAACAACAATTTCTATGTAAAATCCTTCATAATATTATGGCTAGAAAATTAGTGCTACAAAATAACAAACCACACCAACAGTAGCAAAAGCAGTTGACTAACATTTTCAGTAACGCCAAGAGTTGCAGGCATCGTATGGTTTTGTGACTTTGGTTTTAAGACCATTAAAGAAGCCATAAAACGTTAATATATAAAAAAAAGTAAACAACAACTATTTACACTTAGGAAAAAGGAATTTTTCTGCGTTTTAAAATATTAACGTTAAATTGCATAAATGTAACAGAAAATGTTGTGTTTGAACTGCTATAAATATCATGTGCGCAACTCTATGCTCTTCTGAATGTTCATACATACACACATATCTATTATCCTTAATTCGTTAAGCAAACAATTATTTAGTTTCTTATTTGTTTTAACCCCTCGCCAGTTAGAGCCAGTTTCTCCAAGTGTAAATAGATAAATTTGTTTAAAAGACATTTATTTTACGCAAATAAATTCTTTAGAAAAAATTTTGGCTTTTTAAAAATGTAACTGTTCCGTGAAACAAGTTAACAAGTACCACATTATTACCCAGCAAAACCGTTGCTTACCTGGTAAGTTAGCATGTTATATTTGAGATGAAGAAGCACCAGTTACCTTTTGACCGAACAACTGTTTGTTTTTGTTTAAGTTGTCCCGAAATTCACCACCCCTGCTTACAAATGTGCTTACAGAAAATAATCAAGTAACTAGTTACCAAGTATTAACCTAAAGTTAAATGAACATTTCGGCGTTTTTAAAACAAAAATGTTCTACAAAGTCTTTTTCATTCATCTATTTTTACATTTACAACTAAATGTAATAATTAACGCCCTTACCAAAAAGTAAATTTTCTGTCGTAGCGACCTAATTGCCTGGTAACCTATGAAATAATGAGAGCCCATTTCATAATTTCAAAAACGATTTCACAAGTGCGGTTTGTATTAACAATTACTCCATTCAAAGCCCTATTAAACACGAGTAAGTTGTCGAATAAAACAACAGTTGCACAAAGTGTTTCTTATAATAATATTTGATACAACTCGTACAATATTTTCATTATTGAATTTTATGTCACTCATGTGAATTAATAATTATACTTCTTCGTTCCCATTTTTAAAAGCTTGACACAAAAATGGCATAAAATTTAAGTTGTGAGTTGGATAAATAATTACAGGAGAGAATATAAACCGTTAGAAGAATTATTAAAAACACAAAAAGTATAAAAACAATTTTATTTTTTGTGGGCTTACTGTAATTTTTACAAGGACAATAGAAAATCCGTATAGAGTTTGCCAAACCCTCCATCGGGGCCCTCCTATAGAGAGTTAGAAACGTTCATCACATGATTTAATATGAAGGGTACTGGGGAAATTAAATATTTAATTTTTCAGGCGGAAGTTGAGACAACTAGTACGATTAACAATAAAGAGCGCATGTCGATTATTGTTTGACGAATATTACAGTTGTTTTAGCCAAAGAGTTTGAGCTCAGTGAAACATAAGAAAGAAAAGTCCCTAACGGGTCATCGTAAATTCACAAGAAAAATGCCTGCTGCTGCAGCCAGCCTACTTAATTTTGAGAGGTCCAACCCATATTTATCCAAACGATGAACGAAACCATTGCGCCTCTTTTCTTCAATGAGAGAGAAGGAGGAAAGTTAGAGAAGAAAAAGAAGTAGACACCAACAATCAACCTTTTTTGCTTCCTGATTACATACTGGGGAGCCTGGATGATATTTTTTTTTTTTTTTTTTTTTAATAGTAACCAGCACTCAGGGGATGGCCCCTACATATGCATTGCATTGTGTTGGTATCAGGAAAATAGGTTATGGGAAGGAGGATAAAGGGAGTAGTGTTTGTGGACATTTGATTTAAATTTCTCGATATTTACTGTGGCAGGAAAGACATCAGTAGGAAGTTCATTCCACATACGAACTGTGCGGCCGAAGAAGGAATTCTCCCTGTAATGAGTGGTGCGATTCACTGGCCAGTCGACTACGTATGGGTGTGCTCTTCTAGAAAAACGTGTATCATGCAAAAAGTTTCGGGTCTCGGGAACAAGTTCCCTGATTTCCTCAGAGCACATTCCATTATAGTATCGATAGAACAGTGAAACACACCCCACATCACGACGGTGTTCCAGTGAGTCAAGACGGTTAGATACCACAACGTCGCCGATGAGTATCTTCGCTCGTTCTTGTACGCGGTCAAGTAGCCCCAAAATAGACCTTGGGGCACCAGCCCATACATGAGAGTTGTATTCCATTTTCGGTCGGATATAGGTGGTATAAATATTGAGAAGATCAGATGGTGTAAAGTAATTCCTACACCGTTTAAGAAAACCAAGACATTTCGATGCTTCTTTCGACACAAGAAAAATGTGTTCCGTCCAGCGGACATCGCACTGGATTCTCATGCCCAGAACATCAAGAGTCTCTGTCCTCTCAATAATTATATCATCCATTAATACAGACGAGGCAGCATCTTCCATTGTGCGTTTATGTGTCAGAAGACAACATTGGGTCTTACGGGCATTAAAATCGACCCTATTCGCACGGCCCCATTTGGAGATTACCATCAGATCGCGGTTAATCGAAACATTCATACTCTGTCTACTAGCTCCAATCTCCAGAGAGCTAGGCCTATGGTCAAAAGAGTATGAATGGCATATGCTGCTGTCGTCTGCAAAAGAGTAAATAGGATTTGAAGTTTGACATAGAAGGTCATTCAGAAAGATAAGAAATAAAGTAGGAGAGAGGACGGACTCACGGGTACTTAAATTTTTCTTTTAGGGTTTGAATTACTCTTAAACTAGAGCCCACAGTTTGGCCAAGAGTTTTATGAGTGCTGCTGTATGGAAGACTTGCTTACCTGCTTTATTCTTCGTAACCTTACAAAGTCCAACATACAAAGTCTTCTCTAAAAGTAGGTTCGTACATATATGTAAATTGTTTAGTTTTGTTAATATTTAAAATTTCCACGAGGAACATAGAACCAAAGGACCAATGTTTGTTAAGATTAATTAAATTTTAATTTTTAAAAATGAATCTGTTTGTTTCGCAATAGGATTGACGAAAATGTAACATAAGGCAAAACACTGTGTCTTTCAATATTATTTCTACCTAATTTACATGATTCAAACGCAAAATATCAATAAAATGTGTCTTTAAGGTAATTTTTTTCTTCACACTAACGATTTTCAAACAAAAGGTTTGATGTTAAGGGGCTTACATGACTCCCGGATAAAGGTCTTTAATAGAAAGTAACGCCACTAATAGCTAGATCTTTAAATTATTTTAAGGATTAAGTCTTTGAAAGCGGAGTTCGTGCTGTTCACAATATAATTTATCTTTTTTTAACTGCAAGTATTATTGGGACTGCCGATCTTGCTCCGAAATTAAGTTAACTGAAATCACAAACCTAAACTTTATATCTGCAGAAAGTTATACTTCGACATATTACAGGGAGAAGCAGATAAAATCGCCTCCTCGGAACCTGCTGATCTTGAGGTCGGAACTGGTGTTGTGGGAATTTTCTATTTCTTATGGACTATTCGATAAATTCGGTGTAACACACGATTGTCAAAACGGCTAACTAAGTAGCTGCGGTATTATAATATAGTTTGCAAAAATATCGGGATTTTCGCCGACATCCACGCCGCCATTAGGTCCCTAACAGCTTTATATTTTATAACACAACGCCAGTTCCTAAATCATTCTTTTATGGGTGGAGGCAACCGCATTTCTGATGCACTGGCTAAGAGCGGTACGAAACTGGACGATGGGGTAACTAATCACTTCTGTGGCATTCTCCTTGTTTCCTGCAAACTAAGCGTGGATGCATACACTAGCAGACTCGCTGGTACTAGATAGACTAACCTACATATACGCGAAGATGTCTGGGCAGGCCCTTTGGGGCTAGCAGATTGGACAGTCTGTCGAAAGCTTATCGACTCTGTTATTCTTCGTTAGGAATAGCAGTTTGTTCGCCAATAGGGACCAGCATGGGACGTTTATTGCCATCCATATATATGAGCCCCAAACTTCTTGCTTATTTACAAACTGCTTGTATTTTTTATTCACAGCATTTTTTCACTATTAATAATATATTGTGAGGAAATCGTATACAATTTATTCGATTGTTTATTTAGGATTTATGTGCAAAATTATTCTACTTTTAATTTCTTTCACTGTAAGCAGTAGGGGTATATGAATGTTTTTAGACTGTCATTCCGTTTGTTATTTGAGTCGGCAGATAGATTTATCAGGGGGCAAATCACGGCATTCGATTTGAATCGAAAATTGACTCGATCGATCAAGTTGTAATTGCTTTAATATAGGAATTCTAATAAAAGTTTGTTAATTTCGATTAGAGGCCAGTGCCGCAATTTGCCCCAGATATTTTTATAATTTTTAAGCTTAAATCGAAAGTCTTATAACTTTAATAATCTTCTTTTTTTAAGATAGCGATGTGAATGTATGTTCTTATATTTATTCTCTACTTATTGCATACCTAAACGCTAATGAAGGGCATAAGATGTTCGGAGTAGTCAACTACACAAGTTTTATTTGCTTTTGCTTAAATCATTTTATTTGTTTAAGACAATTAAAGCAAATGACATAATTATGTTTCAACATGAGCAATTTTAGCCAGAAAAAAGGCCAACCTTTGACAAACATGCAATAAAATGTAAGAAAAACAAACAAACCAAGAAGCACGGAAACAAAAGCAATGAAAACGTCCTTATCGTTGTTGCAACAAACACAGCAAATGTTAGAAAAAAACCCTTAATATGCCTTTAGGTCTATTTATATGAGAATTTGTTAAATTAAAAGATATTGCAGAAACGAAAAATTGAGATGTCATTTTTGCGTAGAACAAGGTTTAGAAAAATACTGGAAGTAATGATTGGTTGATAAGTTGGTTGTTCGTTGTATGCTCGTTTGTATGTTTGTTTGTTTGCATAGGCATGTTAGAGGTTTGCAAGGGGATGCGTGGATGTTGCAAGCAAAAACATTTATCAACTAGTTAAATAAATACAGCCGTTGTTGTAAGCAGCAACTGTGATAATAAATAAACAAACAGAGGACGAGTTTTAAAAAAGGATTTTTTTTTAGTTTAACAATTGTCCCCTGCTGCAGGATTGCAAAAAATCGATTATATGTAATTTAAGGACGTGACACTGAATACCTTTTTTTTGTTTGTTTGTCAGAACTATGAATGTAGTAATAACAACGGAATTGGAAAATGAAATAAAAATGCATGTCTTGCACATTTGCAGTGCTGTAAAACCAAAAGTAAATTTGTAATGCTTAAAGGGGGGAAGAAATTATCGACATGTTACTACTTTTGCAACATATATTTATTTGTAAAGGTATTCCTAATGTCTGCCTGAATGTAAATTTGTTCGATATAATGTTTAAGAGGGAAGCCCTTGTGTGTCTTGCTTTTTTACCAATTGACCACTCTTGAAAATTGACACGTTGCAAGTTGTCCGCAGACGTCTATTAAGGTAAGTAAAGCATGTGTGTGTGTTGCATATCAACTTCTAGACATGCTAAGAAATTTCTTTTCAATATTTGTTTTTTTTTTCGTTTAAAATTTAAATAAAAAAAAATAATACAACATGTATTGCTTACAAAGACGGCCTAAATTATTTTAGTTTTACTGTAACTATAGTACATACATACATACATACATACATACATACTTAGTTATATTTTATTGTTTTGTAGATTTGTCAACTGTGTCGTAACAAGTCTTTAGTCAGTTATTCGTCTCGTCTGTTTTAGTTTTGTAGCTTTCCTATGGTATCCTTTTTGTGTCCAGCAGTTGATATTCATGTTTTACCTTGTTTGTACGTTTGTAGGTGTTTAAAACAAATAATAGAAATGTATTGAATTTCTTTTTGAATTGTTGTTCTTCTTTCATATTTTGAATTTGGTTTTTTAATTGTATAAGACTAGTACTTTGCTTTTTACACAAATTTCTAAGTAGGTGTCTATGTAGGAGGAAAAACCCCACATACTTGTTTTTATTGTTGTAAAAGGTAATTGACATATAAATAGTTAAAAAAAGACATACAAACATATGACTTTAAAGTAAAGTAATGAAATAATAGTAATTTAAATAAAAACCCCAATTTAAATGTATAATTTCCTGTTTAAAAATAAATATTACAAAACTCGTTTAAAAAAAATGTTTGTAAAAAATTTAAATCAACCGAATTAAAAAGCCTACAGCACACGAAATGTAAAAAACTACATTAGCATGTATCCCTGCCGTAATTTTGACTTAATCATAAAGCTACATACTTCGACTCATTAATAGCGAAGTGGCTGATAATGACTTCAAAATTACGTCATAGCAACATGGTCTTATAAGTTTTATATTTCGTGTATTGCAGAGGTTTCTTTTTAAATTTGAAAAAGTATGAGCGGATGTTAGCTACTCAGAGAAAGGGACTTAAGTTTAAACAACCAATAAATATCTCCAATCGTTAACTTTAGTTTGGTAGACAATTTTGATAACAAAATAATAGAAGTATTTAAAAAATTTTTAAGTTTCACAAGAGAAATTTTGTATCCAAAAAAGAAGAAAACGATTGCAAAAACCAAACAATTCAGTTGCCAAAGAATTCGGTTTAGTCATCTAATGTAATTTTACAATTTTGTTTTTATAAAACTGATGATTTCGGTCCTATAAGCAAAATTGTAAGATCATTTTGTTAGATCTTTGAAAAAATTTAATTGAAAAAATTCCTACTATTTTCAATAAAAAAAATTGTGCTGTTGGACATAATTTTGAATTTTGATTTTTCTTTTATTTTGTTTAACATAAAGATCAGATACCAATGTTGATAGGATCTAATAAAATATTGTCTGAAAAAAAACTATTATTTTGAAAAAACGGTTTGATTAAAAATTTGGAACTTGGAACAGTTTTTGTCTTAGAAAAAAAGAGCCCGATGAAAATGGTAAAATCATTGAAAGTCTCAATTTAAAACTAAGTTTAAAGATATTTACTGGAGACACACAAAACAGCATTACATTGGAAACACTTAGAACGTACTTATATAGAACTCTAAAGACAATTTATTCCCTGTGGCGGCCAGTTTAAAGTCTAGGAGGACCCGGGAGTAAATAATGGCAATGATCGATTAGTAGTAAATCTAAAAGGATCTGCAAAAATGAAAAAAGCAATATGCGATCTTTTTGTATGTCATTCAAAGATATAATTAACACCCAATTCGAATACTGACTTACCGCCTGTTGTTTAAAGATAACTTACAGAAATACAATTCCAGTTTTGAAATGCTATAGAGGCTTTTAATTATTTAATGGTTTAAAAGGCTCTTGGTTTGTTTAAATCAGCAACTAAATATTTTTTGAGCCACCCTGTACAGCAAATACAACAGTTTTTACTCTAAATGAACAATTTCCGTCAATATGGAAAGTTGACTTGAAAAAGATGTTTTCGAAGTCTGAAAAGAATCCTTCAAAGGGGAATTCTTACGAGTCTCCAAGTCCGTTACCAACTATGTCAAATTTGTTCGAAAATTGCATATGTACTGCAAGATAGTGTTCTACGACTTATTCTGTATTTGCTTTACACAGCAGACATGCACAGCAATAGTCAAACACACAAGTTGACTTTATCCGATGATAATGTTTTTCCCAGTACTAGTCCTCAACATACCTAAGACGCCTTTAACCACCTACAGCATCATATTATCTGAGTGAAAGTAAATGAGCAAAAATGCACTCACGTAAATTACTTTACCAGAATTTATATCAGATGTGGCCTCACCGCCTTGTGGCTAAATACTATGAAAACAAGCTGGATCGTCGCCTTCCATCATATGACATATGTACATATTAAGTTGACACAAATGACACTGTAAGCGGCAAAAGTCCGTTGACTAATTGGTAGAAGCTCTGTGCTTCATCTCGAATATAAGTTTATATTTATAAATAAATCGATTTCGAAACCAATGTGGTGGTATGGGTGACAATTATTAGGCACAGCCCAACAAAAGAAATCCCATCAAAGATAACTGAAGTTTCTTGGCATATTAAAAACCGAAAATTCACAAAAGACTTTCAAGTTCCCCTAGTCATATGCGAAGTCCTGAACTATGTGGACAAGTATTTCAATTTAAAATAAAGCTGGAAACACTCTGTCTCAGTCTGCTTGATCGAAAAATCTTACAACATGGTGGACATACTCGATTGGTTCCTTTAGAGAAAGCTATTAAAATTGATGTATAATTTCATTTGAGAACTTAAATTTTAGTCTAGCAATGACTGGATTAAGTAATATTAATTATTAACATTGAAGATTTAAATATTAATTGTGAGTTCATACAAATAAAGATTCTATAATATTATTTTGCAGAATTTTATTTCAGAATTTTAACGCCAAAATAACAAAATTTTTAAAATAGCTTATGAGCCAGTTGTCAAAACTTACCTGTACTCTTGATTCCGGTAGATTAATTTTTAAAGCCACTTCTTCTCGCATGAAAATGTCAGGATAACGTGTCTTTCCAAACAGGGCCTCTAAAACATCCAGCTGAGCTCGGGTAAATGTCGTGCGTTCACGTCTCTGTTTGCGTGTATTAACACCTGAAGGGCAAAAAGGAATGTGAATAAAAAAAGAAAACATAAATAATGCCTTAACAACGTGGTGAAACTGTAAACTAACTTATAAGTTGCATAAGAAAAACCATAGAAAAGTCAACAAAACATTAACTTTTTGTTCAAAATGTATTAAACTAATTAATTAGGAGATTATAAAGAAAAGAGCCATTTATATCCTGCTGTTTATTAAATATCAACATCAAAAAAGGACAATATTCTAATAAATGAAAAAAAAATAAAACTTTTATTTTGAAATAAAAAAAACTAGAAATGGTGTAGGAACAGCTAACCTTAAAAAAGGTGTTTTATTTAAATAAACAGACATCCCTAAACTCGCATTTGTGTTTTGTATTTTAGAAAACGCCATTCTTTTATTAACAAATTCCACTCAATAACCACCCTAAATTTTTTATTAAAGGTTCTTCTAAACTAAATGCTGCTTCACATTTTCCACCCTTGTTTTCAGCTCTCAGATAAATTAAATAACGCTATTGGGTTGTTTGTAGATACTTTCTAATACATAATATACCATATAGACGTGATATAATTATATGTTTGTATATGTTTATATAGAAACGTTAGAGTACCCAACATACCATTATCGGAGCGCTCATATATATGAGCTCATATATGAGCGATTTTATGAGCCTCTGTGAGTGTTTCCTGCGTGCATATTTCTGAGCTCATAAACGATCGATTTTATGTGCTTTTTATGAGTAATTTCTGCACTCTGACAGATAAAGGTTAATTCCAGCTAAGCAGAAGAAAGAAATTGCTCAAATTGATTCATTAGTGAATATTTTTGGAAGCGTAAAGACAAAATTGTGAGTTATCTTATAATAAATACAAAAATAATACATAATTGAAATAATGAAAAGAGCAAACTAAAAAAAGAGATAATTAATAATAACTGAACTTCGTTCAAACAAATTAAGAAAAGAAAATCCAGCATGTAGTATTAAAAATAATAGTGTTGTTGAAGAAAATAGTGAGAGTGAACGTATTTTAGAAAGAGAGAGTGTAAACGAAAACTGGAATAAGAGCTCAAAATGCGTTTTAAAAAAAGAGTCATAAAATATTCTTTTATGCATAAAATTTAGAGCTCTTTCATGAGTGACCAGTTTAGTGGAAAAAGCCACTCAAAAATGAGCATTTTATGACTGTTTATGATTATTTTATGAACTCTTTATGAGCGTCAGCGTTCCGACAAAAGAGTCTTTATGAGCTCATTTATAGCGCATATGGTATGCTGGGTAGTAAATAAAAAAAATTATTGTGTGTGTGTGTGGATGTGTGGATGTATTTATTATATTTTTAATCCTGCAGCGACTTTATTGTTTTGTCACCCTTCTGCTTTTAGTAAAAAAGAAAGTATAAATTTATGTTTTTTTTTTGTATTTCCAGCTTGCAGAACCGTCGGAAAATAGTTTTTTAATGTGTTTTGTTATACTTTTTTTTAATTTATCAATTGTTGTTATTGTTGGTATATTTTTTAATGCTGTTATATGATCCCAATTGTGTACATATGTATGTATGTATCTATGTGTGTATATAAAGGCCCAACAAAAAGTTAGTTTTTTTTTCTCTTTTGTGAAATTCATTGTTAAAATCATTGATGCGTACGTGCCTTTATAATAAATGAATTTTAAAGATTTAACACAGCTGCTTTTATTTCGAAAATTTAAAAAAAATAAAACTTTCTTTTAGTTGTTTTGGCAGTGTGATCGACTGGCAGTGATTATGATGATGACGAAGTTGGCATTTGTTTAAGGACTTTTGATTTTTTAAGCTAAATGTAAGTAGTGATTTCCAATTAAAATATTAGGAGTTACACTGTGCTTTTGGAGATTAAAAAAAATAATGAGTTTTTTCCGAGTCGTACATAGCAAGCGGAAAGCGTCAAATCACATCATCATCACATGTTTACATCATTGAAATAAAAACTTTGGTTTTAAAATAAATATTTTTTACAGAACTTTATGTATATAAAGAACTAGTTATTCACTAACTCAACTTGAACAAACATTTTTAAAGTCAAGCATTATTTGAATTGATGATGTACTGTGGGCTGTACACAAATTAATTAAACAGAAAGAGAGAGTAAGTTATCATTTAGATCTACAGCAAAGTCTTATCAATTGTTTTTTTCCTGAAAATATCTGCAAAACAAATTTACATAAAATAAACTTATGTTCCTTGCAATTAAGAACTACCAGCGTTGGTTTCCCTAAAAGGCGCAAACTGACCTGTTGTCTCATATTATTTTTTACATGTTGCAATAGTTGAACCTGTCAAAATATAAAAAAATTAACTTTTAAAGAGAGATTTATTGCCAGTTCCTCCATCGGTTTTTTAAAATTAAGATTTAGTTTATTGAAATAAATATCTAAAGCTACCTGAGGAGGAAAAACTTGAAGATTATTTATTGTCGAGAGAGTTTAGATTTCCTCCAAAAAAACTTGGTGGTACTTCTAACGAGCTTGTTCAGTATTTTTATAAGGACATGGACAGATGGAAAGGAACACACAGCAATGTTAGGTAATTTCTGTTTTATATTAGCTTAGCCGTACCTGATTTGCTGGGCTCAACCCTGTTGACGCCAGAAAAAAACGAACCTGTTAGAAAACAGCAATACATTTAATTATTTTCAATTGCTCTCCATTTACTAAAAAATTTTCGAAAAAAAGCTGTAAAAAGCGTAAAATATTTCAGGGTCGCAAATTCTTTTTTCAAAAAAAAATTTTTTTTTGAACAAAACTTTACTAATTCATACATAATTTGAGTTTGAAATACTTTATTATTAAATATTTAATTCGATGAAAAAACTACAAGTTTTTCAATTCTAAAGCCAGATAATCATTAATTAATATGGGTTTAGCCAGCGCCAGACTAAAATATAAGTTAATAAATTCAGATGGTTCCACATGGATACAACACTGCCCTTCCTCTTCAAACGAGTGTGTCCGGTTCTATTTTTACTATTAAGTTTTTACGTAGATATATTTTACATGACAACCTTACCTAGAGGGCACTAATCTCGCGGTGGTTTCACCTCGTAAATTCGTTCATGCTTAAGTTTAGGCCCCCCGGATGGCTCGTAGACCACCCAGATAGCAATTTCTATATCATAGCTCAGTGATAAGCCGTAACAAACACCTTGCTTAATAGTTGGGCGATCTAAACCCTGTTTCGCCTTTTTGGTTTTAATAACGCGACAGGCTTTTAAAGTTGTTTAGCATCGGCGAGACATCTCTTCCACACGGCAAGAGCGTAATGACCTTAATCTTCCTTTATCTTAAATTTATCTCTCATATATCTATCTGCTCTTCTCTTTACCATCCAAGTTATCTTTCATTTCAACCCAAGTTTACTTTATTAATATTTTATCTTCTTTTTCTATTTTTTCTGATTCTTATTCGCTATTTTTTGCACATCTCTTGCCATTCATCTATTTACTTAAGCCCAGAACCGATCCATTTATATTAAAAAATTTATATTCATCAAGCCGACACCTTTCATAATTTTGCTAGTCCTACAACGGAATTTCTCTCAACTTATACCGATCATAGCCGAATCTATTTTTTTGTCACATTTCAGCTTTAAAAAACCCTACTGCTTCAATAAAATTTCACCCTCAGAAAGAACCTCGTCAAGACTAAAAGTATTTTTTTTTTCAAACCTTTAAGCTCGTGTAAGACCGCTCAAGACGATCACTTTGGAGCCCGCACAAGGCTAGCCTCTGTATACCACTTTCGTTCTCAGTTGTCCTAGTGGTGGTAACAACAGCTACCACCTATATTTCCACCATTAAACAGGCTGTAGAAAACGGGGGTGTCTGATCCCGTAGCACCAGGGACAACTCTGGTCAGCCGAGGAAATTTTTAGACATATCCGTCAGAATCTTATAAATATTAGTTATTGCACTAGCTGTGCCACTTAATGGCAAGGTAATATGACACAGCATCAATAAACCAGGTCTCAAAAGTTCAAAACGGATATGTTGCTGAAAGCTGCCTGGTTGATACCTCGAGGAGGTTCAACCTGGACCTGTTCGTGAAGTTATGGGAGAAGATTTTCTCCTTCTTCAAAAACTTATGAGCCGGTTTTTGGCTTTGTTTAACATTTTTATATTTTTAAACATAAATTTGTTTATTGTTATTATTTTCAATATTATTCTTGTAAAACACATTTTTGAAACCAGCTACGATTTCCCGTCAAAACTCCTTATTTCGGTTTCTAAAACAGATTCCAAAAAAGTTTGATTCCATCCACAATTATATTCACAGCAACAGATTAGAAGACAAACTTCTTTCAAATAATTTTATTAACTTACTTTAAAAAGAAACTTTTTTGTTTTTGTTTTTCCATTTGGCAAGTAAAAATATCTTTCGGAAAGCCAACTAAATTGGCCCACAAATAAAATGTAAAAAGGTAAGTGAATTATAACAAAGATTTTTTTATTCGAAAGACACAATTAATTTTCACAATATGAAAGTGAATTTAAAAGAATTAGTAAAGTCAGGCTTTACCAATTAATCACATTTTTCAATAAGTCGGGTTTATCTTAGTTCGAATATTAAAAGTGAAAAAACTCCGTCTGGTTTTATTAAAACTGAGAACAACTGGTTAGCCTGATGTTTATAAATAATTTTGACTATAAAATTTGTCTGCATAAATTTTTTTTTGCAAGGTTTCTAGGAGGAGCACAAAGCCGTAAATTTGTTTAGCCCATTACTGCCTGACCCACGATTTCATTGATATTTCACACAGACGGTATTTAGAATACTTCTATTGTCATTGTGTTTTTCTACCCACTTTGGCATAAATGAGTTCCAAATATACTTGAATTTTGTTATTCTGGCTCAAGTTCATTATCTATTTTTGTTTTTATTAGAAGAAATGAATATATATATAACATATATAATAAATAAAAAAAATCTATATTATAATACCATGCCAACTATCTGATCATATTGATTAAATTAATCTACTTTAGGGTGTCAGTTTTTAAAAAATTCAATAAGTCGCGATATATTTTGAGAATAACACAAAATTTACACGTTTGTAATAGTAAAAATCTCGATGTCAGTGATAAATTTGAAAATGATACTTCACGGAATAATGTTTGAAACAAAAAATTTATGCAATTTCTAGTATTTGGTTACAATTTTTTGGTCGATGAACAGATGATTGCGTATTACCTTTGCCATTACGATACGACTGGGCTACAAATATTGAATTTAAGCGATAGGATACTGTAACTATTTTTATTCCACATGCTGCTACTTCTGCTACAATGATGCCTATTATGGTATTGGAGAAAACGCTGTACAGCGATTATTATAAAATATATCGGATCCAACCTAGCAAAATGCTACATTTGATAACTGTTGTGCATACTGTTTCAAAAAGTATACTTTGCGACAGATACTGTTCAAGACAACTGAACCAATCACGAGTTGCTGGAACATCAGATCGTCTGATTTAAGTTTCAATAAAAGCAATAGTTTGATCGCAGTGGCTTGAAATGATAACTCGCTGAGTATGTTAATATTTGATTAATCCTTTATATACTAAGTTTATGTATATTGTAGATATTTAAATATTTATTAATAATGTCAGAGGTGGTTACAGTAATGTCAATTGTTTGGACTTAGAGGCAAGTCAAACAAAGAGATTTGATTTAGAGTTGATTTCTTCGAAAAAACCATAAACATTTACTTGCAGAACTAAAGTAAAGTAAAAATTTTTGTCATAATATAGCGTATAAAGGTCTACCCAGAGCCAATACAATTTTAGGGATTAAACCCCTTTTACAGGGTCATCCCTTTTAAAATTGTGACATTGCAAATTTTCTAATTTTTGATCTTTTAATGTCGCCTCCCAAACAAAATGTTGAAAATTCTATTCAACTCTTTTACTTTGCCGAATTCCTTATCTATTCGCTTGTTTAACCAGATTTTCAATATAACTCACCTAGCTTTAAATACAATTGTTCTAAAATGACTCTTTTTTTGGTATTTTTCTACCTATCCGGCGTAAATGGGTTAATACAGCGATAAATTCATTAAAACGCAGCCATAACAAATAATTTTTTCAGGAAATTGTACACTTTTTTCTTTTCAATTGTGTTTTTTTAAATATTTTAAGTAAGTTTAGTATCATTAATTCAAATTAATTTGGTTTTGCCACTCCTTACAATGGAATGACCCATATATGTTATTTTTAATGAAAGTATAAAATTTTATAAAAATCTTGTTGTATTGGCTAAAAAAATATTTTCCTTTTAAAGACAAGATTTATCATACAAGAAATGACAAATGATTTGTCATGACAAAACAAAATGTTGCTCTCTTTATTTTCTGTTAAAAGACATAAAAATATACTTTAAGACAAACCTTTAACAGTAAAAATAAACACTGATAACTTCATTTTAACTCAAGATGACAAGGTGATTTCACTTGGAAAAATTACAACAAAACTCTGGGAATATTTTTCATTTTTATCTGGGCACTTAGGGCCGAATAAAGTTTCATAAAATAAAATCAAAACGTGAATACGAGATATCCTGTATTTCTTCTTGTTTTGCTTACTCTAAGAGCAGCAAGTGTATTGAGAAATATTTGGTTTGTGATGTTTACAAATAAATATCCAGTTAAAAAGGAAAAAAAAACAAATATTGCATCATTATCAATAATATTGTCAAAATGAATAATGAGCGAACGCTTGCGTGCACTGACTCGACAAATACAGTGACGTAGCAAATGACAAGTTAACAGACAACTTCTAGCCAAAGTAAAATCTTGGTAACAAATGGATTTATTTCTGTTATTTGTTGTTTTTTTATTTCTTTCTGGCATATGTGTTAACAATAAATGACAAATAAGTTTGTATACAAAAAAAGTTTATAATTAATGGAAAATATGAAACAAATAAGAAAGTTATAGTCAGTAAACTCCGACCATATTATACCCTACACCGCAATTGTATGGGAGTTAAATGAAAAAATGAACCGATAATATTTGTGTTTAGTATGATAGTTAGTGGCACAAATTTAGACACATATGCAAAATTATATGAATACGCAGTAATATCGGAGTCAATTATAGCTCAAAATGCTTATTCTGGGAGGACATTTGTGTTGGGGCTAAATCAAAAAATGGACCGTTCATACTCTTGTTCAGTGTGCTAGTTATATTGACAATTTTGCCAATATAAAAAATATTTGAGTCAGTTATAGCCCAAAACGCTTACTTGTATGGGGGCTATGTTATCTGAGTCAAATTTAATTTAAATATTTTCAAAATTGCACATGCACTGTGATTACAAGAGTACATGGACACCCCGCCGGACGAACGTGTATATCAGACCATAATTTTTGAGCGTTACAATCACATAATCAACTTACCACGTATATGGATAGTGTCGGTTTAAAAATGAGAAAATTAACTGCAAACAAAATGTATATCTTAACTAATACGAGTACTATTTTGAATATTTAAAGCTAACAATTACCCAGCTACTTCGCAAGCGCAGCTCTTATTATTACTATTACTATTTTTTGAAACAGAGTATTAACTTTTAAACTTAACACATGAAAAAAGTACCCAACAAGCGAGAAAAAACAATTTTTAGGGATTTAGCTGACTTTTGACTTTATCGGGACAATAGGCCTAGATTTTCGAAATGCAAAGAACAGTTAAAATTTAAAACAGTACTTTTTGTCCAAAAAGTATCCAACGCTTAAAAAAGTACGTTATTTCTTCTCATATTTTTTTAAATATCAATTGCATCCTTTACTCTCGAACGTAATTTAAATTATGTTTCTATTACTATTAGTTTAGAAACTACAAAAAGTACCTAAACAGTGCCAATATAAAGTTCTTATGCATTTTTTGCCTCTTAGGGTCCAAAATTTCGAAAAAAAATTACCAAAACCTTATTTATATTTTTTCGAAGCCTGTCAAACGCAGTTTAAACTGTGTTTCTTCACATTGGTTCAGAAGTTTTAATATATACCTAGCAAGGACCTAAATATAATTTTTACCCAACATTACCTCTTAGAATCTAAAATTTCAAAAAAGTGCCAGACATGGGTTCATTTATTTTTTGTATAAAAACGATGCTTTTTAAATATTGTGTCTGTCGTGTATAGCAGTTTATTGATATTTTTTTCAGGGCCGAAATTTTCTGAAATCCCGCCTTAGTAGACCTGTACATAAGGAATAGTACTTGCAGTGAAAATTTCAAATCTGTAGCTATAGTCGTAGGATGTACGATGATAAGTTAGGCAGTCAGTCAGGCAGTATCATTGTTTCTATATGTATATATTTAGATAACGATATTTAACAAATCTCAAATGCAAATTACGGCAACAATTAGAACAAAGAGGCGAGAGTTTTGAATTAGTGCTAGCGAAGTATTAAGAAGTGGGTACCAAATATCATGTGCCCGCCTTTTTTTGGGTACTCAATACCTAACAGTTGTATAATATGGGCCAAACTTTGCAATTTAACGGCTAAAGTACACCGTTTTAGAAATATATAAATACACATGTATTAAAAAAAGTACACCAAATCTAATCAACTGCCATTAAAATAAATGTAATAATAACAAAATCAAAGAAATGTTTAGAAACATATACATAAACGAGTATCGATGCACATATTTTTTTGGAATTAAGTTTTGCGAAAAGGAAGTGATGTTATTTTCTTATCTCTAAATATAAAAATAATGTTAGTTAAAATTCAGAAACCTGTTAAAAGCATTGAGTATTGTCAAGTACCCAAATAAAAAAAATATTGAGTTGTATAGAGTAATTAAAAGTAACAGTTTTGTGAATACTTGTTATGCTCTTTACAGACTGATGACGGCAGTTATTCCATTTTTAATTTCCACAATATTCACTTGTGACCCCATAAAGTATACTTGGATATTCTAGATCCTTATAGAAAGGGAAGTCAATAAATCCATGTCCGTCTGCATGTCTGTTGAAACCAACTTTAAAGAGTCAATTAAAACACAACGGTGTCAAACTATTAGAAATATCCCTGAGATAATTGCTACTCAAAACCAGCAAGATCTGTTAACTACTGACTGAGATATAGGCACTGTGATTGCTTAGTTTTTTTTAAGACAAAATCCATGCATATATCCCTATGTATTTTTAAATTAATACGGCAACTGTTGCCACAAAATTCGGTACAGATACCATGAGGACAGGCAGCTTAATTAAAGATTTTTTTTTGGATAGAAGCAGGAAACGTCGTGACCCTCTATAATGTCATACATTTTATGAAATTTTTTATTCGTTACATTTAAAATGTGTTGCAGTTATCGACTTTAAGCCTACAACAGAATTGTTCTAGTGCAATGTGTATATTTTGGAAACTAAACCGTTAACAAAACCATTTCTGTGAAATTTTTGATACGTTTAATAACGGTATCTATAATAGCTATCGACTTAAAATTTCTTTTAAAAATTAATTGTACAAAAATCCCTACATTTTGAAAAAAGACTAAATGGACAGAAGCAGAAAATATATATTTCATCTGGCGATACGTTACTTTCTGCTGGAGTTACCCATATATAGTATATTGGATATTTACGATGGCTGGGAGTACAATAAGTCCAATGTGAAGGGTGCATAAGATTCGGCACAGCTAAATATAACGCTCTTACTTGTTTATGCTTGTTTTTTTTTTATCAAATTATCAAATATGTTATAAAGGATTTTCTACTTTTTAGCAAGTTTTTAACAATTTCACCACATTTTCAAATATAAAATACTTTTCCTTTAACTAAAATTAGTTCGATATTTACCCCACATACCTTGGGAGAACCCAACGGCCTCAAGGCCGTGAGGTAAACCAAAGGGTCCCAGTGACGGCATCGGCATACCAGGCGGCAATGGACCATGCGGCCCATGATGTGGATGAGGACCACCATAACTGTGGGGATGTGGTCCTAAGTCTCCCGATTTTAGGAAACCGGCAGCCATTAAGGCTTCTGTTGAGTGAAGAGCCACTGTGAAGCTGTTTACGCACAGTTAAAAAAATATCTGTAAGCAAGAAAATCAAAATATTATTAAAAGAAGGAACAATTTATGCATATTTGTAAATATTCATTTACGAAAATAAAAATAGAATAATAAAATAAGGGCATAATCATATTATGGTTGTAAGTTTATGTTAACTATTTGCATGTTAATTCTTACAATTTAAGAAATTTTCTTAAACATATTTTTAATTAGACAAATATTAAGGTTTAATAAATGGTTGATTGATTGCTGAGTATTTCACATGTGCATATGTTATCTCACTCGTCCTAGAATATGTGCAATTATATTGATCAAATAATTGTTAAACAATCTTTGGTTAAACTCTCAGACCACCTTCAAAATTTTTCTCGCTGCATTTATGCAAGTACAAGAAAACCAACAATGTAACATACTTTGCGTTCTTTAACCGTTAAGAATAAGTGATACGTAGTGTGTTAAAAAAGGGCTGTTGGTTGGCAACTGAATCATAATATTTAGAGAGTAATTTTCCAGGCAGATGCGTTTTTAATTTATGTGCCAAGGCAAGCATGTAATTTAGTGCTGGTTTAAACTTTACCTATTTTATACATGTTCATGTTCACACACACGAAAGTGCTATTTCAAAAGCAGGGTGAGTAAAGCATTGTAAGTGATAATTATCAGGAATGTAGATACGTCCTTTTGATTTTGTTTAAATTGCACAAAAACACTATTCTATTATTGCTCGTTATGGTATGATATGCGGTAGACCAAAGATGATTTGCAAATGACTGTCTCAATAACTGTGGCTGAGCATTAAATAACAAATAATCCTAGAATACATACTAACTGCACTCTAAGTGTGGTCATCGAAGCGAAACCTTTTATATGTACGAGTGTGTGTAATGAAAAGAGAAAACAAACAATAAAATTTTCTCTTTTTTTTTTCTTTTCTTTAAAATACTTAGCAGGAGGATTAAGTTGATCTTAATCCCTCTCATAAGGAATTGCTTTTACTGAATTACAAACATTTTTTACCTGATCCTTTATCGATCTTTTTTCGTGTGTGTTTTGTCTTCTAGACAACACGTGAACTTTTTTCTTTATGTTATTGTTTTACTTAAAACTAGACTAATTTGTCTGCGGCTACGTTTAAAAATAGCCTTTTGTGTGTGTATGAGTGCAAATGCATGTGTGTGTCCTTTTAAGCCTTGTTTTAAAATACCCGGATTAAGATGGGACGTCTTTATTAAGTTTTAGTTAGTCTCTTTATAATACTTGTGTTCTTACATACATTTAAATTATATAAATCTTTTTTTCTTTAGTTCGCCTAAACTGAGAACTTTTGTTATTTGGAAGGCAGATCAAAAATGTTTAACCGAAATTTCAGTGTATTCTTTAATTTAAAAAAAAATTAATCTTTGCCAAAAAAAAAGTAAAAAAAAGAAAAGGAATTCATAATTATCCTTTTTCTTTTCATACGTGTTAAAAACGAAAGAAATATTTTCTTTTAGAAATCCTGTGGTGTAATCATGGCGAAAACAAAAACCTCAAATTTTGTAAAATAGTTTTTCAAGCATTTTTAATGACAAAACATTGTTTTACTTAAATCATTTTACGGATCTAAAAGCACGTTCAAGTTGTAAGCCAACAATCTGTATTTGAGTTAAATATATATGTTTCTGTATATCATTGATGCCCAAAAGGGAACATTATTTATGAGAATGTATGGGTGCTTTTTCATTGTAGTTGTTATATAAACTTTTTTGAAAGCTAGCATGGTACTGATAAAATTTTTTATATATTTTTCTCTAATTGATTGTTTTGATTTTCGTTAATACTTGTATACGCGGTTCCCAAAAGCCAACTTGGCCATCGTTGCTTTATACCCACATTCCATATGCACGTAATGGGGGTATTGTGCGTTTGTGCGGGTGTTTGTATCGCTCAGAAATCTTCATTTAAGACATATCTTCAATTGTATTGATTAGCTAAGGATCACTTCCTAAAACTATTAACCGATGTCCGTTTGAAAATTAGGCGCTGGTGTCCCTGAGTTTTTGCCACAGCCCTATTAAAATTACCTTAATTGGTTTGGTATTCCAATTTTTTTTATGCCACCAACCTCAATTAAAAATATGAAGAAGTTCTCCTTACTGTCGGTGTATAATATATTAAATAACAACCGTTTTAATGTAACTCTCAAATATATAATTTAATCGCATAAGCTATGGTTTATTTTCAGATTATGGTGCCGAAATATAACTACACGCGCACAAGTAGTTAAAAAATTGTTCCTATTTAATTTTGTGAAATCTGGTAGAACGTTAAAAAAGTTAAAAAAATTGATTGAAAGTTCTTTAAAAGTTTTGGGGGGGGGGGGGGGGGGGTAAATCTGTTAAGAGTGCACTAGATGATGTATTTGGGGTTGCTGAATCAAAAAAAGATTTTTAAAATGTGAAGAAAGAGGCAAAAATAGTTCTCACTCAGATGGAACACCTCGATGCTTAAATGGCAGAGTTATAAGCTCTAGGCTAAGAGAGATAACATGTAAAGTAATAGCAAACAGATGTCCCCCACTGGGACTCTTTTAACCACTATTATGTGGTGGTCATTTAAATCAGAGGAAAGTTTCTTCCAACGGCGCTGTGTGTACTTTTTTTGTGGGAATCAGAAAACGGGCTGGGCGTTAGTCGGTTATTGTTTTGCTTGTGTAAAATAAGTCAGATAATTAGACATGTTCTGATTTCATCTGGCGTTAGCTGTTTTTAGAAAAGGAACCAGCGAAAGTAGTGCTTATTTTAGTTTGGAGGTTACGTCAGACGTATTAACATACGCAATTACATGGGGATTGCAAAAGTTGCAAGTCAAAAAACAAATACATTAAGCATGAAGGCAGCGTTACTTAATTTTTTTTTTTTGTAATAGATAATTTAAGATTATTTTTATAATTAATAAATAAATTAAAAGATTTTTTCTTTTGTTTAAAAATTAATATTTTACCCAGTACGTCAACTTTTAGAAATTACTTCCTGTCTTCACTTTTATGATTATTGCATTTCCAAAAATTTTTAAGGCGTTGCCTGGCTTTTCGGAACAAATAAATTTATAGCCTAATTGTTGCAGCAAATAGCACAGCAACTGTTAGACTTTTTATAAGGCTAATTTAAGCTGGCATACATTTATGCATCTCAGACAACATTTTATAAAGTTTATTTACCAACAGCAGCAGAAGTAACATGAAACTAGTTTTTCAACATTTTGCTTTCCACAGAAATATTTTACCAAAAGTATTTATGAAAAATGTATCCGATAGAAGTTCCCATCAAGATGTTTTCAATCCCAATTTGTCCTAAGGTCAATTTAAAGTGTCAAATCTAACCTTTTTTTACAGCTACTGTTGGTTAGGCATCAAGGAAATAACTTGTTCGAAAATATTAAAATATTTATTTTAGTCATAATTGTTAAGAATATGTTGAAATAATAAAAAAAAACAAAAACAAAATATTTAAAAATATCAAGTATCATCACAACATTGGAGTTGATTAAAAAAAATATGTCTTTAAAAGAGAAATTTTTGTTTATATATTTATATAAGAGTGATAAGTGCAAGTGCACTTATTACTAAAAAAATATTATCGTAAACCAACTTATAAACACATTGAGATGTTTGCCAGTTTCCTTTGGAAGATGTTGGATGGAATCTGGTTTTTGTTGTTTTATCTTGGCATTTAAACCGAGATCAGGTATGATAATCGTATATACGTATATAAGTATGTTTTATTTTGTAACAATATAAGTAATAAATGTATTTTTTTACTTTAGTTGTGTTAAGATGAGGAAATACTTTCCACTTAACATAATTTGAAAGAGATTTTTGTTCACTTAATTAACACAGAAATCAGATAAAAAAGCATATTTTACAGGGAAAGAAAAGAAAAAATCCAAACGCATGGGAGTAATAATAACAACCAGTCTTTTGCGCTTGATTTTTAAATTAATCCCGTAACAAAATTTTACAAAAATAGATGCAAAATTAATGAAATTGAATGCTGTTTATTTTTAAGCGTATTTGATAAAGACGTAGATTAGTTCTAGGTAAAACATCAAACGAATCACCGCTATTAGTGAGAGTTGACGTGTGTCAACACGTTTTAGCCCTTCGTTAAAAGTCATTGTTTTAAGCCGCTAATTAACAGAAAACTTAATTAAAACTTTCGCTAGAAAAATAGAAACACATATGTACAAATGTATGTATGTATATAAAATAAAGAAATCAAAATTTTTAAAAATAAGCAATAATCCTTATTATCTTTTGTATTAAAGAAACTGATAAAATTTTTTACCGTAACCAATAATTTAAATAAGAAATTATGTTTTTAAGAATTTGTTAACATTTATTCTTTACATAAGTGATAAGGGTATATATACATAAGTTCGTCATTCCGTTTGTAATTTATTTAATATCTACCTGCGACCCCATAAAGTTTATATTTTCTTTGTCCTTATTGAAGTCCTCCGATTTATCATAGACCTGTAAGCGGCATCAAACTATCAGAAATATCTGCGAGAATTCAGCTATCCAGCTAATCCAGCACAATCGCCAAATAACTGACCGAGATATAAGCCAGCAACCACGACTACGGTATATCTCTAAAATTTGTATATAAAAAGCTCTACAACTGCCCTAGTGCTGCCCCTTCATGGGTGCAATGTAACACCGACTCACATTAATTTTTTCTCCTAAACATTTTTGTGGAACATACTTACACCTTATCTTTAGTCATAACTTCCCCAGCACAGCCGAATAAAGCGAGTTTTTGGTTTTCTTTTATTAAAAATATTTGCAAATATAAAGAGAAAACGAAAACCGCTTTAATTAAAAATTTTGGACTTAAATGATTCCTAAATAAATAAATGCATCCAACTAGTTTTTATTTCAATTAAAAACCCTCACAAAACCTGCTGAACTTTTAAAGAAATTTTAATTTAACTAAGCGACTACTTTTTAAAATTTAATTGCATTTTAAACATATTAATTAAAAAACTGTCAACTTATAAGGAGTAAGTTAAAATGTCAGTTTGAGACGAGCCTTGCTGCCTTAACAGTGTCACCCACTGTTTAATTATCACCTTAACACCAATAACTATAAAAAGCTAAACAAAACAATATTTTGCTAAAGTCTTGCCACAGCTAGACTGATAAAATACAGTTGCCTGTTGCTCATACTAATGAACAGGGGAACCAAAAAAATCATATTTTTTTCTGTGCACCGGCCTTAATCTATAATATTGTTATTTATTTGTTACAGAGCTTTCTCAAAATTTTGGCATCAATTTGTTAGGAAATATTTTTGAATATTTTGCATATTACAGCATATATTGGCATATTTTTTTCTTTAAAAGCATATTAATTAGGTAATTCGTTTTTAAAGCATTAAAATTACTTTAAAAAAATAACATAACAAAAACTCTTTCGAGTGTCACCTCTTTACTCCCTTTACATAAGTAAAGTTGTATACAAGTTTCTCATTGCGATTGAAATTTCTTTAATGTCCATCTTCGACCCCATATATGTAGTATATATTTCGTTGGTCCTTATAGATAAGGGAATTGATTGAGTGATGTCCGTCTGTCCATGTTATGGTTGAAAATAACTTTTTGAAGCCACCCGATGTTGCCAAGACCCGTAAGTGGTATCAAACTATCGGCAATATCTGCGAAAAATCGCTATTAAAATCCAGCAAAATCGACTGATAGTAGATTCAGATATAAGTTAAACACCAAGATTACCTCTCTTATTTTCTCTAAAATTTGTACCCTCTACAACTGCCCAGGAGTTGCCCCTATGTAGGACCGAATCATATTATTTTTTCCTCATAAACATTTTTGTGGAGCATACTTATCTCCGCCTTCTAACAGGGTTGCCATACAAAGCTTGATTTTTTTAAATTTGCTCCGTCAGCTTCCAGGGTGCTCCTACAAAGGTCAAGTATAAGACAGACCCCAATCAATTTTTTCTCCGAAACATTTTTGTGGGAAATGCTTGCCGCTTATCTCCAGTCCCTAACAGGGTTGCCTTACAATATTTAAGGCCAAAACCCCTAAAACTGCCCCGGAGTTGCCCCTTAGAGAAATAAAATATATCCTACACAGAAAGAAAACTCGCTTTCTAAAATCAAGAATTTTATTTTTGAATTTATCCAAAATCTTTTTAAGTACGATTCTTACTTACATTTTCTTAAATCAAGCCTATTCGGATTGCTTCAACAAATTAAGCAGAAAAAAGCTTGTTGTTTTAATATATTATTTAACATTTGAAAACAAAGTGTCTCGGTGGCCTAGAGGTAACGCGCTTGTACTGCAGTGCAGAATTCCCTGGTTCGAATCTCAGCTTCGGTAAGTACAATAAATGAAATTTTTAAATTTTAAATTAATTATAAATTATAAAATAAAAATAAAATATAAAAAATTCTTCTTCTTTAATAAAGCTCCATAAGTCAAAAAAATGACATTTGATTTTCGAATTAATCCCGGTTTCGGCTTAAAACAATCATTTTTTGGCTTAATTGTGGCTAAAAGTAAGAAATTCGTACTTGAAAAATTTTACTTGGAGTAAGAAATTTCGTACTTGATTTAAGAAAAACCGTTCTCACCGTACTTTTGACACCGCTATGGCTTGATTTAAGTAAAGTTTTCTTAGATAATTTTGTTGTGTGTAGACGCCCATTAGTTTCCTCTGCTAAACATATTCTTAGAACATACTTACCTCCTATCGCCATCGCCTAAGGGCGCTTCCAAACAAAGTTTGAAATTTTACTAAATCCCCCACGACAGCTTCTAGGGTGCCCGTGGAAAGGTCGAATGTAGGATTGGCCACAATTTTTTCTTGAAAACATTTATCTAAAATATACTTACCCTTTATCTCCCCTCTTAGTTGTTTAAACCTTTGGTTTTTTTATTTAATTCTTTAATTTTAAAGCGAAACCCATTTGTGGTTTATTTTAAGTTGCCAAAAAACTATGCTTTACTTGTTTAAAGACCGTTTAATTTAACATTTAATTACACTTTGGTTCCTCTTTTTTTATTTAAATTTGAAGTGTTGCATTTTCGGATTATTTAGCTTAAATTCCTATCATTCTTATTTTTAAAACATATATTTTTAATTTGTTGAAGCATATTTTTGACTTTTTTCCGCACGTTTTATGAGCCTAAAATCCTTTTTTAAGAGCATGTTTTTGGTTGCCCTGCTAATGAATATTTGTTTTTCTTCTCACTTGGCATGTTGCAAGCTGCAGCAGTCACGTATTTTTTTGCTTTACAGCAGTTCAAATGCAGAGTTGTTGTTGGCCAAGCTAATAAACACTTTGTAATATGTTTTTTTATCATGTAAACGTCTGCAACCAGTTTTATTTTTTGAAAAAAAAACATAAGCAGAAAGCTACTGTAAAATAAACTATAAATTCTAAAATGCAAAAGCTCAAGACATAAACATTTTTATGACAGTTGCATTTTTGAAGACAATGGATTTTCAAGAAGAGAACGAAAAATTCATTTTAAGAAAATTCTAATAAGCGCTTAGAAAAAATACCGGTATGCACGATCCATTACAATTTTTTAACATAACCAACCACTAGTTAATTGGGTAAGCGTCGTTGTCAACAACTTTGTTGTAGGAAACATATTAATATGTGGTCAGTAGTGACCTATGTTGTTACTAATTTTTATTACATCTGCTTTGTTATGTTGTCAAAATTATTTTAACCCGATAATTTAATTCTATAACTCAACCTTTAGACAACAAAACATGTCTAAATGCCTGGGCAGTTTAAATAAACTTCATAAGTTCCTGGGAATTAATATGCTTTTTCGAAAGCGATGTTTTACTTTGTTATTAAAAACAAAGTACTAAATGCAAAGGAGTTCCACTTGTATTAAAAACTTAAGTTTTCATGGTCTATTTTAAAATACTTACTAGCACAAAATCTTTCATTTCCTAATTTTAAAAAAAATATTAATATACACAGACATAGTCATATATATTTACACAAATTAAAATTTGTAGTATAGTTCCGACCAGTTCTAACCCTATTTTGGAGGCTTCCATAGGTTTGTTTCTTCTTTACTAAATTGTAGACTGTTTTCTGACATATTCCGTACTCTTTTCCCAAGTCTGATGCCGAGGAACCAATTCCAAACTTCGTTGCGATCTCAACTCGCGTTTCGACGGGAATTTCCTTTATTTTTACCATTTTCAACGTTTTTTTAGCGACTTTTCTATAAATATTTATTTTTATGCAATATAAATTTGCTAACTATTAAACCAAATTAGGTTTTTTATAAAGATTTCAGCGTTTTTTACTTATTTTCACGACAAAATAAGTATGTAAATAATTTTGAAAGATAAGGCTTAGACTTCTTTTGTAAGTTAAATCAACAGCCGTCAAGTTTTTTGCTAATTTTAACTAGCATAAACTGTACATTTTAAGGATTACAATTGAGTAGATTTCATTTAAAAATTTATTAGAAAAGCTTAAACATTTTGTTTTATTTCTAAGCAAAGTAAAATTTTTAATTTGTGTAAATATATATAACTATGACTGTATATGTACAATTAAGCCCGCTCTCAACTATATTTTACACAGCACCACCTTAATGTCGACTTCTCTAAAATTCAAAATTGTAATGTCACAGATGTTAAAGTCATTGTGAGTAACATATGTGCTGTTTTTATAAGACAAGTAGTGATCGTCTGGGTACGAATTATATGTATTTTGTTGTTGTAAACAAAAACAAAATACATATAATTCGTACCCAGATGATCACCACTTGTCTTATAAAAACAGCACAATAATGTCTTTTCGTATTAACTAACTACTAAACGGTAAAAAACATACCAACCCAGGATATCAAATACTTTTTTCAAACTAAAATTTTTAATTGTTTTAATTGTAAAAAAATGTAAGTAAAATGTTCACATTTATCACAATGGAATTGCCCATGCATTTTTGCATTTAAAAACAAAGTGTTTTGGTGGCCCAGATGGTAGCTCGCTGGAGTTGCAGTTCGGAGAGCCCCAGTTTAAGTCCCAGCTACGACAAGCACAGAAAAAAAAGTTAAACTATAAACATTAAATTTTTATCAAGTAAAAATAAAATATAAATCTTTTTTTCTATAATAAAATAAAATAAAATAAATCAATCTTTTTAGACTTATATTAAGTGGTGTTTCGAACTTACATTAATTTTTCTTTGTCTTTAATGTCTTCTAGCCACAAGAAACTCGTACTAGATTAATCGTTATTGGTTTAAAAAATTTCGTAATTGGTTTAAGAAAGTCCATACTCACCGTACTTTTGAAACCGCTACGACTTGACTTAAGTAAAGATATCTTGGTTTTTTTTTGTATGTAGTTTTAAAAAATCCGAAAAAGTACCTTTTGTTCACCTCCTACCTCTTATGGGTCAAAAGTACTTAATCTCATATATATATAAACTCATAATCCCAAAAAATTTACTCTATGCTTATTTAGTTGACTTTATAGCCCGTTCTTGGTCAGTGACTTTAAATTTATTCGATTTTATACTTAAGTTGAAATCTGTAGCCTCATATAATCTGAAAGAATCAGAAAACTACCAAATTACTAATATTTTTTTACAGTTTCTATATTTTTTCTGTTTCGAAAACTATAAAAGCTATGTACTTTAAGCCCACACAGAAAAAATTATTCCCATATACTTTTCAATTAACACGCTTATTAAAAAGCCAAAACGGATTTCAATCAGTAATTTAATTGTTCCAACAAAATATATAGGTTTTTACAGAAATTTAACCAAAGCAGTGATGCTTATTTAAAAGTTCTTTTAAAAAGCAGTCATTTTGTATAGTCATTTCCTATTTTACCGTTTTTGTGCCCTCGTTTTTTCAAGTATGCAACACAGCTTATGGTGTGTATGAAAAAATAAAAAACAAGCAAAAACGATAATATAAATTAGAATTTAGACAACCGAAATCCAATGTCTCTGTAGTCTAGTGGCAAAAATCTCAGCCTGAAAATCTCATGGTGCCGGGTTCAATACTGACTCTGTAAAAATTTACATGTATTGGGAGTGAGCTCATTCTTGAAATGACTTTCGAGCATGTTGGCATTTTTCTTCGTCATTTCTTGCCCAGAATACTCCCAGAGTACCCAGTTAAGGTTTTGAAATAACGGGTCTTCTAAGACGCTTGGCTGATCGCCATAGATAATAATTTGTATCAGGAGTCGATTCTAGGCCTTCCAAGTGTTTCCTAAGTGATGATATTCTGTATGAATTCCCCGGAAAGTTTCTTAATCGGTTTGTATGTATTGTCTTTCATCTTAGTTGTAAGTTGAGGCGATCTATGATTATGCGAAATCTTTTGCATTTAGTCTGACAGAAGGTAGAAAAGGCATGTTCAACTTCTTTTTCAATGTTCTCATTAAGGATGTTATGACAATTATCGATGTCTTTTGAAGTTTTGAGCGGTTGGTTATCCAAGCAGTGAGTGCTAAAATATTTTTTATATTTCAGCCTCTTTTAGATTAAAAAAAATAACTTGTGGCAATTTGGTAAGGATGTGGCAAATAGTTATTATTATCAAAAAATTTCGCGGACATACCTATCGAAATCGATAACGATAGGCTGGTTGCCCATTTAAAATAACGTTAAGTCCCATTTCAGACACAGAATCTAGTACTAATAAGGCGAAAGCCCCAGTATGTGTGCTTAACGTGGTAGTTTCCAGCAGCTACGAAGCGGAGACCTAAAATTTGTAAAATCTGTTGTACTGATCTTTCGGTTCAAAAAAACTGGGTGGGAAACAAACCGAATAAAAAACTATGTTCTTGGAAAATTCATCAACGCAGACGTTTGCTGCTTCAGCATGATATTTGGAGAGACAACCCATCCGTTGGTATTTAACTTTTGATTTAATTATTATAGCCGAACCACCGCATGATCTATGCCTGGTATCCTTTGAATTGTAAAAAGTATAGCCACTTTTTTTAAAAGTGCTACTAGATGTCGTAAGAGTCTTGAAAATCAACATTACATACATTTTTTGGTGTATTAAAAAATATTCGAGTTTGTTTTTGGGTTGGCAGATGGCGTTTTTCTTTCCAGAAGTAAACCCAGAGGCTGTTCATGGCCTTTTAAATTTGGCCTGAAAAAGAGCAGACTTCATTCTTCGCATTTCTTGCAACATGCCAGGCCATATCCCAATTACGCTTTCCAGGCGGCTAACATGGAGCCCGGATGGTTCGTTGGTTGGAACCTCTTAAGTAATGTGTTGTTGGCTGGGTAGGCTTACATGCGTTTGGCGTAAGAAACTTTTCTTTTAGTTGGCTGTGCTAATGGCGATATATTTTCAGTTGGTTAACTTAACGGCTAGGGAGAGCCGAAACTATTTTCGGTTTAGATGAACCCCTAACTAAATCAAAAACAGGGCACCCTCTTTAGTTGGTAGTGTGGTTTCTACCGCAATAGCTGCATTTTTTCACCCTAGGTTTATAGTTTGGTTTTTTGCACTTGGTCTTAACCAAGGCGAATTCATACAAGGTAAACGCAGAGCGAAAAATTCGTACCTATAATGTCAAACACAAATATACCAATTATTTGCAGAAGAAAAACGTGAATAAAAATAATTTTACACTGTTTTTTTGCATTAAGCACAAGAACGCATCTTTTGGTTTTACTCTTTGTTAATTAAAAACACTTTTTTAAATTTTTAGTTTAAAAATCTAACCGACGCGTAATTTCTTTTAAATCAAGAAGAAGCACATAGACAAACTTTTGACATTTTGTGAGGAAAAAAGCACGAGCAAAAAATAGTCAGCTGATCTGTCGAGACCACCTTCTCTGTGAATTCGCCTTGGTCTTAACAGATGGCAACTTACAATAATCTTCCGTGTAGCCATATTCTTGGCAGTTCCAGCACTGTACGGGCTTAACTTTTTTAAATATTAAAATTGATTGATTTCAAATGTATGCTTAAGCTGTTATTGCTTGAGCCCACAGAACAATAAAGGCCAAAGCAAATAAACATAGTATACATATCTTATTTGACTGTGTGAGTGTAAAATTATGGCCTAAAAATTATTTTTATAGAAAACTTTTAACCAATTCGAAAATACACTAAAGGTAAATTTTATTAAAAAAATCTAAAAGTACTATATACTCGTATGTACATAAAAAGGCAGTTTTGTTTTTAAGTTTTTATAATTTTGATGTTTTAAGGCAGTAAAAGTGACCCAATGAAACTACCTGTAGATATTTTCTTATAACTCTTAGTTTCCCAGCGTAACGATTTTTTTTACATTTAGCAAGTGGCAGCAGTTTTTTTTTCATTTATTTTAATGGTTGGCTGAGTTTTGCTTTACGTAAACTCATGAATTTTTATGGAAATGTTTCGCCATTTGAGAAGTCAGTCAGCAATATGCATGTCTCGTTCAAGTTAGTTTGTAACATGTCTGTTGTGGTGTTAAATGCATTTTGACAAGTGGAAGTAGTTGATTTCTATAATTTAAATGTTAAATGTGTATGAAATTAGCTATTTGAAAATACATATAAAGTAAAATTCAAGAAAAAAATATGTATTGAAATATGCATTTGAAAAATTATGCATTAGTTGGGGCTTAATCACAGGCATCATCATTATGAGAGAGATGGTATGTATTTATGCAGTTATAGTTGTAATGACATGCGTACCTGGCTGTCAACATTATCTCTAGCTGTTTATTTAGCAACTGTTTAATTTTTAATTTAATCTTGTTTTATATGATTTTTCTACTGCTGTTGTTTGTCTTAATAAACATTTTTTGATGAATCTGTTTAAAATCTCTTTTGAAGTTTAATTAAATTTTGTGCCAAAAATTTGAAAATGTGTGAAAAATTGACAAGTTTAATACTCTTTGGAGCTTAACACAAACTGCATTGTGAAAATAAAATATTTATTATAAGTATGACCTAGAATAACAAACATTGTTGTTTGTACTCGTAGTAATTATATGTATTTTATTTTATTCACATTTAATTTAAACAACAAGTTTGTTTAGTTTGCAATTAAATTGAAATTTCAATTTGTGCATTTTGATTAGATTTTGGATAAATCAAAATGCAATTAACGTTGTGTCTAGGTTTTCAGTTTAATTAATTCATAATAAAGACATCTTACTTTATGAACTTGTCATTTATGATATTAAAGCTTTTCTCAATAGATTTATAATTTAATACTTGAAAAATAATTAACAAAAATAGTAATAGAAATAGAGAAGAAAGGATTTTTTTATGAACAAAACAAAATCAATTAGTTGGCCGTCATCAAAGTTTTAGTTTCTTAAATACTACTTTAATAAAAAAACGCAAACAAACAAAAGTAATTTAATATAAATTCCTAATACATAATTCCATTTGGATTTCAATAGTTTTTTGAAAACGACATTGCGTCATGTTACCTATTTTTTCTGTTTTTTTAGCATTAAGCCTGGTTTGATTTCGTTTCTGTATTCTGTTACATATAAATCTTGATTTTGGCTCACACCTAAATGTACATTAATTCAATTTAAATGTCGTTGTCAACGTAAAAACTACAAAGTATATGCATATGTGTATGTACTTATATATGCGCAATGACTTAAGAAAAAGGTGCGTCCTTTAATCATTAAAAACAGAGACACAAAAGTCTAAAAAAAAAAACAACTCCTCCGACTTTATACACAAAACATATAAAATTTCAATTCAATCTTTAAGTTTTTTCTTTTCCAAAATAATAACAAAAGTAATTGAAACAATAATGCTGTTTTTTGTAATATCTGGCTTCAAATATCTGTGTTTATTTCTTTTTTTTAAATCTCTGACAAAAATAACAAACAAGTAAACAGGAATAATCGACTCATTCATGAGCTCTAAAATCATTTGCAAGTTGTTTCTTTAAGGCTAAAGAAAAAAAACCTGTATCCGAACATACATTTCAATGTGCATACAAACGTACATACATACTTATGTTTAATATTAAAAAAAAGGGGTAAACAGCTAACAAAAACTGTCAATTTGATTGTCGTAAAGTCTTAACGTTTTTCCATTTATCCGTCCGCCTGCCTGTCTCGCTAGATACACTTTTCTTTGTCTCCGAAATAGCCAAAAAATTATAGTATTTCAATCAAAAAAATTTTTTCTATAGTTTTGAAAGCGGATGTAAGTCATGAATGCGTTGCTCAGAAATATGTGCGTGTGTAGTGTACACTCACATTAGTAAAACCAAATAAAAAATTAATAAATGAATAAATTAATTATACATCAAGATATTGAAATTTGTCAAAAATCGTAATAAATCTATAAGTGCGTGCACATTGTTTCCATTTTATGGCTTTATTTAACTTTCCTTTTAAATGTAGGTGTTTGCATCGCTATTGTTAACGACAACAACATGCCAAAACAAAAAACGGCCATTAACTTGGTTTATAATGAAACAATCAATATTGTTTACGTTAATTATTTTGCTTTAAATTATAAATTCTGCCTGATAACCTCTTTCAGTGTTAATTAATGCTTTTTTAATTTCCTAATGTGTTACTTTACGCACAAAAATTTTTCTTGCTCAAAGAAAACTGCTAAGATTGGAGGGATCCGTCGAAAGTGGAGTCTTAAGTTTGTTGCCAACTTTATTGAAATTTTTAGAGAAATTGCTTAAAAATAAGCTGACTCCGATCTTGGATGATAACAGGTTGATACAGGCTATTAGAAAAGCGTGAGTATGAGGCTTTTGATAAAGTTTGACTTAATGGACTATTAAAAAAACTAAAGCTAAATTTGCCTGTGAATCTATTTAATCTATTGGAAAACTGCATAACCGACCAAAGGTTCGTTAATAAAGAAAGGGACCACTTAAGTTGCCCGCAACCGATTTGAGCTGGCGTACCTTGAGGTAGTTTTCTAGAATTGATCCTGTACTTTCTTTGTACAACAGACATTGAAGCCTATATTTAAACATATATTTTCTGATGATACTGCCTTTCTCAATAATCATGATGATCCTTAAGATGCTTTGCCTTAAGATGGGTGCCCCGGTAGGTTAGTGGTAAGTGCACGAGTCTACCAGTCAGGGGGTTGTGGGTTCGATTCCCACCAGATACCCTGGTAAGTCTGCTTCATTCTTCTGTTCTTTCTTTCTTTCTTATCTGTCATTCTCTAAATTTTTTCTTTCCTTCCGTCTCAACCTATTCTATCTGCCTCTCCAGGTAACACAAAGGGGCCGAATTAAGCGGACCCAAGTGAGCTGTATCCTTTCCTTCAACGGCTGCCTGTTCTACCTAACCTAACCTAACTAACCTAAGATGCTTTGAGCTCCCTGCAGCATCATATTATCTAAGTAAAAAATGGAAAAAGTTTTTTAACTTTTACTTTACGAAAGAAAATTTTTTTTAGATGGTGCCTCAACACCTTATATACCTTGGCATTCACCTCACCTTAGTCGTTGCCTCACACAAAAAATTCACATAGACTTAGATGCGAAGTTGATTAAAATAGAACTAAGATTGTAGGCTTTTCTTCTACATCCACAAATCCTACGATCATGACTACTGCCGCTCCTTTGGATATTAAACACGGCAAAGATCTACAATTTCCAAAAGTTAAATGATATATTCTGAGCTATGTGGACAAGTATATGAATAAACTGAAAACACATTTAAATCTACTCCCTCAAAAAATCTTACAACATGGCGTACACACTCTACTGAAAAGAAAGGAACACTGTTTCCTTTAGATAAAACCATCGAAATTAATGTTTACTTCAGTTCGAAACCTAAACTTTAGTCTGGCACTAGATGGACTAATACTTCTCATTAAGTTTAAAAGATTTGAATACTTTTTGTTGGTTCACAGAAGTAAAAATTCAATAAATAAAAATTTAAGAAAAAAATATTCGATCGATAATTTTATCAAGGACTATATAAGCCCCTCGCTGGGAAGGCACCTTAAAAATACTGCAGTTTTGGTTATAAAAATGTAAGAAGGAAAACAGTGTATTTAACGTGAAAACGGTTTAGGATATAATATGGTTAGGCTTAAGCGACAATAACTTCCTCACTTGTTTAGTCAATATTTAGCTTGTACTGTTAATGATAAAACTTTACAATATTTAATTTTTGTCTGTTACTGCAACTGCGTACATATATGTTTTAATTTCAAGCACACCAGATCAAATATTCTACGCTAGATCTGTGACTGGTAAAGAATCGAGCTCTAACCGCTAAAAGAACAAAATTCTAATTGTGACCCTTAGGCATCTATTAAAGTCTTAAAGGCGTATTTCGTTTCGCCTTGGTGGAATCATGGATTTCTTCAACGTCAGAATGGGTTAGGTTTAGGGAAACTGCGAAACAGTTGGAAATTGAATTGCTGACGCCTCTTGAGTTAACATATGGAAAGGAAAATTTGAGACCACTAATGGGTTTTTATTATGTAAAGAACAAAAGACATGGTAGCTAGAGCTATATGACCGCGACTGAGGTCAGCAAGCCTTAAGGTTTACATGTACTTGGGAACATTAGGTCTAAGAACCACAATTGGGTTCAATACATATGGTTTTAAAATACATTTTTACAAAATACATTTTTGGTATACAAAAATTTGTCATAACCAAAACTGCGAAAATCTAACAATTTACAAAAAAAAAAAAAGGAAAAAACAGAATGGCAACATGCACTTTGTCTTCGTCATTATCATTGTAATTGGAATTGCTTAAAGGTTCAATTATACGTGACATAACCATAACCACAGAAAACAGATGTTCTAACCAAACGTATGGGCAACACTGTATTTGATTATAGATGACTTACCATTACGCCATAACCATAACCATAGAAACCAATTGAATTTTGGTTTTTATGGCAACGGTTATATTTATGGCACGTTTAATTTAAGCTCAAAGTGCTAATGTATGATTTTGTTGTTGTTTTTCTTACGGGAATGCTCGTAAATGCATTACTACGCTGCATTATGATCATAGTAAAAAACATTGGTTTACCTCAAAAATATTTTTCTATTTAAAATTGCTTCAAGTGTAGTTTCCACTTAGTGCAGTGATGCATTTACGAACAGACTCTTTTGTTTAATAGTAGCTACTTCGTCTAATTCATTGAAATAGCGCTCATCCAAATTTTCGACACGGGCAGATAAAAATAAACAAAATAAGAAACACTTTGGAGAAGAGCTTTATAAAAACCTACTGATTATTGGTTATTAATGTGTTTTGTTTTTTTTTTTTTTTAATAAAAGTTACTAAAATACTATATTTTGTATTTTAAATACTCGACTTGGAAGTATTTTGTATTTAAAATACCAGCGAAACAAGTATTTTATATTTCGAATACAGCAAAGCATATATTTTGCCAACTCTGGTTTTGGTGTTACAAAAGATATTTTTCTTCACATAATACAAGTTATTTATTGCTTTTAACCAAACCAATTTACAATTTTGTGTTTCAAAAAATTTTCTATTTGTCTGAACTGTTTTTCTTTTTCCAGATATTAAAACAAATGTATGTATACCTGCTAATGACAAATAATTAGGAAACGATTTTATTTCAAAAGTCAATATCCCTTTACTAATATCCATTAGTGGGCAAAGAAGCAATTAACACACAAATTTTTAATCCGTTTACGATTTTTTAATTTAATACAAGGAAAAAATCCTTAGTATTTTGCCTTGAAAGAAAGAATTCACCTTAATCGCTCTTTAAACAAATAGTTTAGGTAACTTTTGTTTAAAAATGTTTTAAGTTATTTCTTTTGTACAAATTCCAGTGTTAGCAGCTGCTTTTAAAACCACTAAATTACATGCTGTTTATATAAACTTTTTGCTTAACATTTTCAAAGAAATAATAAAATCAAAAGTCTGACAAATTCAAACAAATATTAAGAATTCAAAAAGGCGAATATTGTTTATTGATGATAAAAAAATTTGTTTTTTTTTTTTGCATTTTTTATGTTTTGTTTAAATAGTAGAAGCAAAAACTACAAATATATATCGGGCATACCGAGTATATTACTAATTTATTATTATAAAAAAAATTATGAAATATTTTAAGCTAATTAAATATTCCTGTTTTTAAATTAAAAAAAAAACACTACCAGCCTCCCGTATCATTAATATTTGTACGATACAATCATAGAGGTTTTATAATTTATACAAAGATATTGTAGATGTATGTATGTATGTCATATGTTCATATGTGTTTGTATATGCATTTTGTTGAATTTTATATTCTTTATAACCAGTCATTTTTCAATGTATGAATGTATTAATACAAGCACGATTGAAGTCCAAACGAAACTTGTTTCTTACCAAGATCTCTACAAAGTACATGGAAATAATGAAAAAAAAAAGTAAAAATAGATTTTTGGTTTTGGCTTTTAGTTATCTGCCACACGGTGTGTTGTTGCTGTTTTCGTTGTTAAAACTGTCTGTACATTAAAGGAAACCCCTGTTTTGAAAAAAAAAATCCCGTGGCTTGTTTGTTACACACAATTTTCTGTTGAAATAATTTCTACAACCGTATTCAATATGTAAATGCGCTTCTGATTAATAATCGTAAGTAGTAATAACTTGGGCAGCAGCATCGTTATAATTTATTACCCTCCATTAGAGCTGCTTCGAGTTTTAGTTGTAGTTTTTAACTTAAATTGGACTAGACACATTTCTACATATATTTACAGAAATGATAATTTGTTTATGTAATACCCTCCGCCAGAACTTGTGGTGGCATATATGCCCGTCATTTCGCTTGTAACACAAAAAGTATGCATCCAAAATCTTTTTTTAAACAATTTATCTTTTAAACCTTTAAGTAAATTAGCCCTATGCAGCTCAGCACACTTACAATTGAGTTTGTGACCAAAAGCAGTTGGTGAGTGAATTCTCAATTTGTCATATTGTTAACTGGAAAAAAAAAATTTATTTTCGCTTTCATTTTAAAATTTAGCTAAATTTTTTTTTTAATTTATTTTCCGAATTTCGTATGTGTTTTTTCTACTTGTATAAATGAACGTACGCTATTTAGGTTGGTCGAAATTAGGAGATCTAACAAAGACATCAAGCCCCACAGAACAGTCAGTGACCAGCAGTGTTGCCATAAGATAAAATGGTGAAAGGGATAAATGGTTTAAAACAAATATTCTACAAGAAATAAAAATAGTGCTGGATTGAAGCACACTTAATCGCATTAATCGCTTAAGAAAAAGTGCGTACTAGCACTTAGCACTTTTTAGAGGACTTTAGTGCTGAACAATAATATATAATGATAGATCTAGCACTAAAAATGCTAAAATGGCAAGCCTGGTGATCAACTTGCTTTGCGCTTTTTGCAATTAAAAAATTGGATGTAGGAAGGAAGTTAGAAAGGAAGAGAGAGAAAGAAAGAGCAGGAGAGTTCACAAAAATTTTGTGATTCGGCCGAATTCAATTAAAGCTTTTTATTTTACACTTTTGATGAAAGTCACATCTGAAAAACTTAGTTATAAAGAAATTTCAACAGCAATTTGCATTGCTGCCATTTAATCAATCATCTGCATATATTACGGAGTTGTCAGGCTTTAAAAAATTATTTTCATAATTATAAAAGTTACACCGAATACCTCTTAACATTACGGTACTTTTGCCGTTATCCAAAGGGACTTGGTTGCCGAATGGTAAGCTTTTTACCGAGTCATGGAAAATTAAAATTATACTATGCTATTACATGCAGTGCTTTTTGATTTACGGAATATGATAAGTAAGCAAAAAAACTTTTTAACAAACGTTTTTATGTAAATTGGTAATTTTTTTTTTTAAATAAGCTGACCATATCATCCATGAAAAATATGTCTAATTTGAACAAATATATAGACTCTTTTTTTAAAAAAGCAAATATTATTTTTATAACAATACATATATTAAAACATATACATATAAATAGAGATATATATATTTCAAATAACGTTAGAAAACACAACTGGGCCAAACGAAGAATTTTCCGTATTGAATATTTGTCATCTAAAATATATATAAAGAATATGGTCACTCTGCAAAAAATTATTCGTCGTAAGTCGGTGTAGAGATTATAAAGTCGATTCGCATGTCGAATTTCGCAGTTCTTACTTATTATGGGTTTTTTTCACATACAAAAATATGTATATTTTTAAATTCTTTTAAGAATATTTGTTACGTAAAATTCGTCATTCGCCCTAGGTGTGCTTCTAAATTTAATTAAAGAAAAATATTGTTCTATTGTTTTTACAATAACCTTAGTTTGAGGTTAACGTCCATTTATCCTTAAAATATAAATGGCAACCTTAAGTCTTGTCAATGTAAAGATAACTAATCGGGCCGAATGTTGGGACCTTTGACTTTTCTCTTTATTAAAATTTCTTCATAAAAACAATTTTAAAATTGTAAAACTATGGCAAGGCAAATGGGAATACTGGTTTTTTATACAAAGCAAGTAGCGCCTTTGCAAAGTAGTGAAAGGAAAAATTACAGTTTGGAAAATAAATTATCTTTCTTTTAAACCCACATTTATTTATTAAAGTTTAATAACCTCACGTTAAAATGTAAGGTACGGACAGTCCTAACTTTTGTTACAAGGCAACTTTTAGCATAAATAACACTTATGATAAACAGAAACTGTTTATCTGTCCGAAAACTTCCTTACTTTAGCTATCGTTAAGTTGTGAGAACGGGCCCTAATAGGCCATTAAGTGCTTCTTGAACGCAAACGGAATCCGCCAATAGAAAAATGAATTCGAATGCTTTCTAGTAAACCAAAATAAACTGTGACGCTAATTTCCGAAACTCATATGGTATCTAAAAGCGGTTTTAAAATAAGTCATTAGACTTTTTACTATATGAATGATCCCAGAGATACATCATGTGACGGTGCCGTCATATTAATTAAATCAGGAATCAAGCACCATTCGATGGGCGATTTCTTTTTTAGAAACTCGTAATTTTGACGGTTTATTAAACAAGTTTATTTTTAACTTACCGCTTTAAAGTTGCCTACTAAGCACACGTACTAGAGCTTCTGCCTAGTTAACTATAGAGGTCGCGTTTTATATACTTGCGTGGGACTAAACGTTAACTAAACCAGACAATCAACGTATTGCTCAGCTGACCGCAATTAAATTCCAGACATTATTATGCTAAAAACTGACTCCAAATTGAAATGATAACAACTGCATTCCAAATAACCAATTTGGCTTTAGAAGCCGACATACTACAATCAAACAATATATTAGTGTTTTATTCTATTTATTGATATTTTCAAGTTAAGTATGACATGAAGCCCTGTTAACCAAACTAAAGCTAAATTTGCCAGTAAATCTCTATAACCTTTTGGAAAAGTGTATAATCGAGTAAAAGTTGATGATGAAGGAGATAAGCCAATTGGAGCTGACGTACCTCAAGGTCAATTGCTAGGACCAATTCTAAACTTGTTTTACACAGCAGACATGCCAATCATTGTTCTAACACACACATCGACATTCGCTGATGATTCCGCTTTTTTTAGTATCCAAAGAGGTCTTAAGCCAACTATAATTTCATGTTACCCAAGTAGAGAAAAGGACAAAGTTATTGGTAATAAAACTGAATGAACCAAAATGCACCCACGTTACTTTTACTTTACCCAAAAAAACGCGGTCCTTAATCCTTATCAATAGCCAGTGATTCTTAACACTTTGAGGTAAATTTCCTTGGCATTCACCTGGGTCGTTGCCTTAGACGGAAGACACATGTACATGCGAAGTTGATACAAATGAAATTGAAAACTCTATGCTCTGTCTTAATTGTAAACTTATGCTCTGAAACTTGAATTTAAAACCAATTATGTATTACAGGATATAATTATGGGACACGGCATCCGCCTCCAACATAGAGAAAATTTAACGCCGTCAAAACAAAATCTTAAGAATGATAACTGGTGATATTTGGTATGTTAAAAACACTAACATTGACAAAGATATTTTATTTTCACTAGTTATATACAAAATTTTAAACCGGAAAAAACATTCTTTTGAAGAGAAAGGAACTCCAATTTTAGTCTGACCCTGGCTGGACTAATTTCACTTATTATAAACTAAACATAATAATTAGGGGATTCACAAGCTGTTCTATTGTTATAAATTTCACAATGATTTAAACACCTTTACTAACTATTGGACACTCGGCGCAGGTGTATGTGGAGTTATTGTGACGTAGTATTTTTGAAATTTTACAACAATATGACAATAGAATAAATAGAACACCTTGTGAATCTCCTAAATATATATGCAACAAAATTTAATAGATTGAATGAATATTCATTAATAAATACAAATATAGATAAATAAATATTTTTTAAACTTATAGTAATTCAACTCATACTTTTAATTAATTCAATTAAGAAGTTGATTAAACATTTTGTTGCATTTTAATAAAATTTTTTAAATGGATTTAAAACAGAAACAAAGTTTTTAAACTTACAAATTCAATAATTGATACTATCAATTTGTTTGCAGGCTGAGATTCAATACAAATTTAATTGGGATTACAAGTTTCTTAAGCCTTTAGTAAATTGAAAAAAAATTAATAAATATTGCAGCTACTACTTTTTTAATGTAAAAATATTTTATATAGTAATCAGTTTTTATCGATATCCTCAATTAATTACCTTCGATATTTCGCTACCATATGGTTGAATAATTATATGTATTCTGCTTTTATAAAGTGTTAGGGAAGGGTATTATAGATTCATTGCAGCCAAATAAAACGTTCTTATATTTTACACACCAACTCAATAGACTAATACTCTTGTTTAGTTTATTAAGAGGAGAGAAACAAAAGAACACATTTTTTAAATATGGAAATGTTCAAAATGTGTGAATAATGTGTCGGTTATCTTTTGATTATTCTTTGCCAGTAGTAAGGGACAACTAACTAATTTGGTTTAGTTTAAATGGAACTATTTAATAATAATGTCGCAGTGAGTAAACCTTATTTTTCGTTTCTTGAATTCCTTTTCTTTTAGCCGAAATTTCTCTTAATCAAGGCTATTGATAACCTGGGGAGTATTATTCGATTTTTCGACATGTTTATTATTATAAATATTACTATTTGTTTTTGTATTTCTTTCAACTTCAAATTATATTTCTGAGATTTTATTTTGTGTAAGAAATATTTCCTGTAAATAATTTGTTGCTTTTCACACGGTAAATTAATTTTAATTGACCTAATTAAGTAGTTTGTTTGTAGTAGTTTTTTTTTCAAAATATCATTTATTTATTGTTTGTATGTTTATTGTATTACTCATATAAAAATGTTAATTAAAATTTTTATCTTGGCATTTCATACTGGAGATTAGATTTATTTATATGATTTTACTCATTTCATAGTGAAATAAGCCAAAAAAAAAGCGAGCACAGCGTGCAAAAAAAAAGAGTTTTTTGTACAATTCCCCAGCAAGACATTTTATGCTAATAAGTAGAAGGTAAGGCTTGCACATATGTTCTATTTCAAACTAAATTAGGTTCATACACTCAAAAAATTATTTATATTATTTATAAAATCAACTGAAAATCTTTTTAAAATAACTGGATATTCTTTTAAAATTAATAAAATATTTTATTCAAATTCAGACATCAAAAAATTACGTACGGATATGTACGTCTAAAATTAACTTGATTTTCTGTCAATAACAGTAAAACACAAAGTATCAGAAAAAAATAGAAAAATTAAATATTACTAAAAAATAACTGACAAATATAACTACAACTAAAAATCATAATAATAAAATTTTATAATTTTACGAAAGTAACGAAAACTTTTCGCTAGTTTTTTCAAATTCGTAAATAATATGAAAGTTTTGTTTAAATTACGAGACAATTTTAAGACCAGAAACTTTTGATTTTAAAAAGTTAACGATTATTTTTCAATTTACATTTTTCGTAATATTTACGAAACTTTCATTCGATTACAAAAAAAATTAATAGTTTTACAATATAAAAAAATTTTTTTTAATTTTCGTACTGTTTTTATATGCACAAAATTGCGTCGTAAAATATCAAATTGACTTCGAAAAATATACAAAAGAATTTTGTATGTTCTACGTTCGTAGTGCGAACAATGTACGAATAAATTGGTATTTTGCATGGATTTTTTCTGAATAAAATATAAAATGAAAGTTTAAAAATAAATAAAAGTTTATATGGGGTAAGCGTTGTAGTGTGTTTTGTAGCTAATTTATGCCTTTATAATCTCATAAGAGGCAAGTTTCAGCTCTCCGATATTGGGAGGTGTAATATGAAATTTTGTTTTTAAATTACTTTTTATTTTGGGTCAATTAATTTTATTTGGGATACGCATTGCCTTAAAGGAGCTTAACTGTAGGCGGTATGTGGCTGTGACAGTCAATTGGAAATTTTTAAAATTAATTTTTCTTAATTTTATTTGAAATTTTGTTACATTAAAATAAATTTCTCAATTTCATTTTAAATTTTCTTAATTACAAATTAAAATTTTCAATTTGTATTTAATTTTTTTAATTTCAAATTTAAAATATCAATTTCAGTCGGAATTTTCAGTCACAACAAAAAATGATATAATCCCATCGATATCGTCTTCAAAAGCTAAGGATCAATTTTGCCTCCGGCGAAAAATTAACAACAAGTAGTAATTTTTAATACGTTTTTAAACGAATGTGATTTGTCGCCAAATTAGATTTTTGAATAAACCTAGGGAGCTATTTTAAAAGCTTTGTTTGATTGTTTGAGTTTTACATCACTAAATTGCCCAGACAACTTTTTTCAAATGAAAGGTCAAATTTTGAAAATATTATTTTACAATAGCCTAGGAGGATAATAAGGAACTTAAACTACTAAGCAAAGCTTTCGCTGTTTTAGAGTTTTTATACCCTTCATATAAATGATAAGGGTATATACATGGTGCAATTACCTTACAAGGTATTATCGCTACGGCAACAACTACAACAAACTCGATACCAAATTTATAAAGTTGTTGTAAAAGCATCCTCGTTTACGTCAAAAAAACGTACTGTTTGACAGATTTAACGAGTGGAAAAACTTGAGCAAAAAAAAGTCAGCTGTTGAATTGATACTACCTTGTAAGGTAATTGTACCATGGGTATATATAAGTTTGTCATTCCGTTTGTAATTTTTTTATTATCCATCTGCGACCCCATAAAGGATATATTTTAGGGAAGTCGATTAAGCGATGTCCGTCTGTCAGTGTTATGGTTGAAATCAACTTTTTGAAGGCCCCCAATGTCGCATAAACCCGTAGGTGGTATCGAACTATAAAGTTGAAATTTTTTAATCGCTTTTACAGCTTCCAGGGTGCACCCACAAAGGTAAAATCTAAGACCGACTCCAATAAATTTTTTTTCCAAATATTTTTGTGAAACATACTTACCCCCTACCTTTACCACATAATAAAGTTGTCACACAAAATTTATAAAAATTATGTAAGAACATCCATAACTTCCCCAGAGTCGGCCTTTGAAAAATAATGTGTAGGATCAACCCTCATTAGTTTCCCCTCCCAAAAATATTCCTTGAACACCATCGCCTAAGGGGGCTGTCATACGAAGTTTGGGAAAATGTAAAAATTAGAAATATTTAATTAATAAAAAAAATTGATAAAAACAAAAAAAGTTCGGAGTTTCGAAAGACCAATGTGATGGGTATATAAGATTCGGCACAGCCGAATATAGCACTCTTACTTGTTTTATCTTATTTCGATTTAAAGTTTTAAAGCTGTTTTTTTCCAAAACACCTCAAAGAAGTTTCAAATGCAGCATTATATTCTTTTACTAAATAAATATTTACATTCAAAGCAATCAATTATTTATTGAAGCTTTAATAGTAAAAAGTTATTTTAATGTCATGAAAGTAATAAGTACCTTATTAAGTCCCTTTTTGTAAGCGATAATTGTAGGTTATAATAATGTTAAATTAATAACGAGTTAAACTGCTAATGAGTAAGCAGTGCCAAATTTAAGTTTTGCTGGGTACTAGTTACAAAAAATAAATGCAGTTTTTGGTCTAATATTGCAAAAACTAAAAACGCTTTAGATGTTTTTACGTTTTTTTTCTGTTAATAAAAATAAAACAAAAAAAATTTTATGATTGTTGGATTCAAAAGTACTTTTTAAAATTCGTTCTTATACCCAAATAGTAACTTTATTTTTTATATATTGTCAAAGCGCGCAAAAGATGAGAGTTGCCTAACTTTACTCTTAGCGGTGTTGAAAGTGCTCCATGTGACATATTTCATATAAGCATGGCAAAAGTTTTATCTGGCATGGGCTTTACTTTCTCAATCTTGTAACTTATAATAGTACGGTTTTTACCTGCCAGATTTGACGATTTATCGTCATTTTGACGACTTTTGGTGCCAAAAATAACTTTAGACGATTAGACCATTTTCGTCCTGAATTTGACGATTTTCGAAAATTAAAGATATGCGGCTTTTTTAAAAGAAAATAGACAATTTAAACAATTAAGAATTAAAATTGCTGTTAATGCAGCAAACTCGTATCACTATAAATGCGTGTCATGCTTAAATTAAAAAAGTTTTTATAATCGCATTTGAACTTTTGCCCAAACACCGAAGTATAAAATGAAGAAACGTTTCATCTCTGCAAAAAAAATGTATTTTTTAAGATACGAGGTTGAGAAAGTAAAGGCAAAACCATAATGTGCATGAGCTGGTTTAAACTAATGTCAAAAATTAACGAAAAGCCTGTCAAATGCATAAGCAAAATTAATGATGTATTTTAGGTGACCATAATGTATTTAAATGAATACATAAGCTAATCAGCCGCAGTTGCTCATCTATGTTATATTTAAACATTTGCATCAATATTATTATCGTTTATATTCCTTGTAAAACACATACATATAAACATATTAATGTAATGTAATCATAAAAACCCAAATCTTTGATGGGTGAAAATTTTAACCAAAACTGCCCATTTTCAACTATTGCTGTAATATATGAGTAAACATACTGAAAGAAGCAACAGTGCAACATACGAAAAATGCGTTCAGTTTCGCTTTTTGCTTAAGCAAGCAAAACTTAACGAAAAGTTTTGTTAAGTACATTATGGTTCGGATCATATGATTACATGCACTCGCATAGTTGCTTTAGCTGGCAGAAGCTCGCATATTCCTAATATGGTTGAGCCTTAAGGCATCGATATGTTCTTCACATACGTAAAGTTTCAACGAGCTCACACGACATGTTTAGTTGCTGCAGTGGAAAATTTTAAATACATCCCGTGTAAAGAGAGTTTTAAAATCGTATTAAAGAAAATTTTTCCCATCTAAATCAATTCTTAAAAATATTTTAAAATACTTAATTGTCATTTAGGTGATTTAAGTCATTTAATACAAGGCTAACAATACCAGCAAGGTAATTTGAATCCTTAAGTTCATGTAGCAAATCAATTTTAATTTCAGGAAAATATTTACTAAGAAGTGAGTCATAGAAAACTTATACACACTATTCCAGCCGAAACTTTTTATTGCTTCAACAAAATATTATTTTTTTTAATAACGTTACCTTTTTGGAATATGTTAGATATTGTCTTTTCTAAATCATTAATTTTCAACCGATATTTCGGTCAAAATGAAAAGCGAAAAAGTACGTAAAAAAATAATTTAAACTTTTCAAAGAAATTCAACATGAATGAAGGTTTATCGTCCCACTGTTTTAAAAACTATTTCACAGTATAAGGAAAACGTGTGAATTGAAAAAAAAATCAGGAAGAAAAAAATTTCTAACAGATGTTTGTAAGGCAAAGGAAGTCGAGCAACGCTTTCGAAAAGCACAGAACACTTTTATCAGAAAAGTAGCTCGTAAAAACAGATGTTCTGAATGTTTTGAGCGCATAGCCAAAGGTAGTGTAGGTTGACGTCGTATAAAGTTTAGAAATTTCCAAATCGCAATGCAGTGAAGAAATCGGAGGGCAAAAGAACGTACCAAAAAATTTCAGTGTGTGATGGATGATAAAAACTATGTACTGAAACACTTTTCACAGCTTCCAGGTCAAAATTTTAGTGTGACTGAGAGCGAGGTAATTTTCAAGAGCAATACTGCACAAACAAAACAAACAAAATTCCCCTAAAGGTTTCTTGTGTTGTTTGAAGATGTGAAAAAAGCCAATTATTTGTAACATCAGGCACGATAAGCCCAGAAATACTGAGTCTCTACAAAAATGGCAGCAGAGAACGTTTTTATATATCTGGCCCGATTTGGCATGAAAAAGATGTCCTTATGAGTTATTTATACAATAATGCCGATTTTGTACCCTGGTTGGTAAATCCACCCAACTGTTCAAAACTTCGGTCTACAAATAGGTATTCTTGGGCTTTTGTAGAAAAAATTGAAGGACGCAGAAAAGGTATACCAGGCCATATTCGATTTTAAGCGTAAGTGGGCCATATTGAACGGGGGAATTTCCGCAAAAAATGGATAAATTTATAATATTTTTTTGTTATTTAAATTTCTGCAATATTTAAATAAAATTTACTATTTTTATGATCATATATATTGAACGGTTTAAGTTTAATTCAACTTAATGCAGTAGTGGCAGTTTTAACTGACACCCTTATTAGTACATGTGTATATTTATATTTGTTTTATTTAGTTTCGACCGCCCAAAAGTGATATGTAAACGAAATGGCTGAGTTTACTTGGCATTTTCCTGAGATTGCTTTTAAGAATTTCAATTTTAAAATACACGTACTTTAAGAAAATCGTACTTAAGGAATTAATTAAGGAAGTAATTTAGTAATTTAATAATTCTACATGGTTTAAAAGCTAAATAAAACAAAGGAGAGTAGTACCCTTTGCCTGTGTAATACAGTAAAGTCTTTGCCGGTAATTGGAACCCCTGTATTATATATGACTGATTCAACACAGGCTACTCTTAATGCTTAACTTGCCATTGGTTCAGTTGATAAAGAATATTTATAGAAGGATAAATAAAATTGTCCTCCAAATAAAATTTTACTAATCTTAACTTGATTGAAGTCGCCACGGTGGTAAAAGTAAGGTAAGAACGAATGTGCTTAAACCAATAACGAATTATCTATTACGAATTTCTTAATTCCAGCCACATTTAAGCCAAAAGAATTGATTTAAGATCGAGCCCATACTTGATAAAAGACAAGAAAGAGCTTTAGTTAATTTTAAATTAATCTCGGTTTACTTAGAAGGAATTAAATTAATTTAATTAAATTAAAAGAAATTAAATCAAAAATCATCTAAAGTCAAAATTATAAAAAGGAAAAACTTGTGTTAAGACAAGAAGTTCAACGAAAAATACGAAGAAAATATATTACATATATTTGCATCAAAATACGATAACTGTCAAATAAGCTCTCCGTAACCTTAAATAATTATTATAAATATGGGCCCCAACATATACTGTTTTTATTATTTATGATTATTTTTTTATTTCCTAATTAGGGGCTTAACCAAGGATCTTTGGAGTGCCACAAAAGCGCAATCACTAAAAGTATATTTTTAAACTCATTTATTTAGTTCTAACATATTTAAAATATAAATAAATTGTTTTTTGAATTTTCTAAAATGTGAACAAGCTGAAACACTTATTTTAAGCATTCTTTAAAGTTTTTTTCTTTAAACAGTGGAAACGTTTTTTTTTGGGAAAATATTTGTAAGATATGAAAAATATGTCTTAAACAACCGCTGCACTTTGTTTTGTAAATATGTATTAGTATTACTTTTACGCTGGTTGTGAACTAAATACTTTGCGTAATGCAAAGACATAAAATCCTGCTGCAATTGTACTTATACATACATATATCATAAAACTTCAAAATTAGGAACAAGTTTTTTCTTTCTGTGTATGCAGCGTTTTTAAAGTAAGATCCAATAAAAGTAACCACCAAGGGGTATGCAAATGTCCTTATATAATCGCATACAAATTTTGTAGGACATTATACGCTTGATTTGAAAACAGGGAATTCTTAATTTGCCTAAAAAAAGAGAAGTTCACTTGGTGCTGATTTCATACATAATACATTTGTTAAAGTTAATCGAGTTAAAAAACCCTTAGTTTATACCGAAATCAAATCCCCAAAATCGATAAATTATTGGCTAGAACAAAATTAAACCCCAATTAAACACATACCCTAGTATCATTACAAATAATAAACATTTTATAACGGTTGCTTGTGCAATGTTAACTGCAACAATAGTTTGGTTGTGGCCATCATAAACTGATTCCCGTAATCACTTAATAAATAATAACTTTTTTGCGTTATATTTTATATTAACCTTTCATACTTTTTATTTTATTGGCCCTGGAAGTGATTTCTTATGCCAAAATTTATCATTGGTAAGATTTAAACAGTGTTATTAAAACATAGTTTTGTATGTTGGTATTATTATTTATACACAATTTTCATAGGCATAATGCGTTTCGTTTTTTTTTTAGTTAATAGCAGGTTTCTGGCTTTAACTTTTTCTGACAATATTTAAAATTTTAATTTCCATAAACTTTTCTTAATCCCTTTTAATATTACGAACTGTTTATTAAACAACCACTAACATATTAACAGATAAATAACAATCAAAAAGTTGAACGACTACTATTCATATTATTCTTAATGCGTTTTGTTTTTGTAAAACAGGTACTTACCAAATGAATAAAAAAAACGCGTTGAATTTTGCTAAATATTAATAATTACTAAAAGTTGTTTGCTGGGTTATTTAAAAGTTTAGCGTAAATTGTAAATAAACTTTATGTATGTATGTATTCCAAAAAGGGGCTAGTGGTGATAACTGACTATTTTGCTTAAAGCAATTTCAATAACGTATTAGCACTAGAAGTAAATTATTATAGATATTTTTAATATTGCCACACATTAGGTACTTTTATTCTTTTTTAATCTTTAAGAACTTGTTTTAGACTTTCCAACTTTTTTGTTACAAATATTGTAGTATGTTTTTCTGGTAAGATTTAAGTAACAATTTTTAAAAATATATTTGTTTATTTAAAAAGGTAACGTATGTTTTTATATCCAGCTTTTGTAATTTGTTTTCATTACACTTTTTTTCTTTTGTTTTTATTTTGCGGTTTAAATGGTTTAGTTTCTCAAATTTATTGAATAGTAATTAAAACTAACTCGGAAATGCAAATAAACACAGAGGCACACGTGCGCCAAAACATATTAATACAAAACCATATCAACTTTTTTTAGTACAAGTAATCAAGAACCTGCTGTAAACCTAATTAAATGCAGCGACGGCGGCGGCGTATTTTTAGTTTCTTTAGGAAAATCGTTTGCTTCATAAAACAATGTGTATTTATTTTGTTTTAATGATCGCGTTCCGATTCCATGTAAGAAAGATTGTTAACAATAACGACACACACAGAAAACACCACAGTTACTAACACAAAACACTACGAACTCGTACGAATGTTACTTTGGAACTGATTGTAATTCTATGAACAAAACACCTTTTGCCACAAACAAAACGTAGCAGTACTCCGTAACACATACATCTGCAACCGACAACACCAACGGTAGAAATAGCCAAGAAAAAACAGAAAAAAATGAGTGAAAGAAACAGCTATTGGCCAAACAACATACCCCTTTTGGCAAAAGACGAAAAGAGAACGCGTAAAGTTATATTACGGTAAACAAGTAAATAACTAAAACATAACCTGAAATAGTCCAAACAATAAAAAAACACTGTTAACTCAGGCTTGCTCTTTCTAATACAAACTTATTTGATATCCGACAGAAAAGAGCTAGCCTTAGTAGACTGTTAGTTGTATTTAACAAAAATAACCCTCATAAATTTGTGTAAGGGAGTGTGCATAAAAAATTTTGTTATTTTTTGCTTCCTCGTACCAGAGTTGATTACTGATCTGGGTTCCTATGGAAGAACCGGAACACACGCATACACACAATCAAGCTAGCAGGCACAGTATGTTTTACTCTACAAGTGTTGCCGTAATGAAGATTAAATTTAACAGTCATACAATTGCCTTAAAATAAGCTTTTTAGTACACAAATATATCCTTCACGTAAGCAATACAAGTATTGATATTCAAATCTAGCATTTCGTTTATAATTTATATAAAGTTTGATTATGGACTTTCGAACACATGTCTAAAAAAATCTCAGACAAATGATTAACCGGGGTAGCACTGTATCTTTCAAGATAATGAGGTCTTTCAAACAGTATAATGATATATTGGTAAAGGCCTTTTAAACTACATTTGTTGGTATATATGAAGATAGAATTTGTACAACAATTTTTTAAGGAAACCTTTAATTTTTATTTAAATTTTCCGTAAATGTTTGGTAGCTAGTTTTAGATTGATTTTTGTAAGCACATTTGTAAGAAGGTTTCGTGAATTTCGGGACAACTCAAACGAAAATAAGTTAATTTTCGGTCAAAAAGTAAAAAGTGTTTTATTATATCCAATAAAACTTGCTATCTTACTTTGTAAGCAAAAGTTTTCGTAGAAGGCAAACGATACTTGGATATGGTTGAATCACCTTAAGCTGATGGACCGTATTTGTGCTCAGACACAGAAAACTTAAATGCCACCAGACCAAGATAAAAAACAAAGCAGATACAATTTTTAGACCGTACCTGAATGAGCCTAATGAGCCAATGCACATTATGTATCAACATCAGGCTCTGCTAGCTTAAGACTTAAAACCACACACTTGAGGTCAACGAAATTAAAAATAAAATCAAACGCAAAAGCTGGCAATCACGAATGACTTTTCAATGAGACGGTAGGTCGACAAAGTTGATAGCCACATACCGAACAAGTCTAGACTAAGGGGTAGTGGTAGTACACTGCTTAGTTATAGGCTAATAACCATCGATCCATATCAGACAGTTGTCGGAAATCTCTGAGTAACGGTTATAATAGTGCTTTAATGTATTTAAATCACAAGCACTAATTACAAAACTTTAAGACTTTAGCTACGACAATATAGATTTTTTAACTACAAGTGTACCTATTTTCGTCTGGCAAGTCAACAATTTGGACCACCAAAACACACTGACATCCATGTAACAAACATATTAGCTAAAACGGTTGTATGAAATCTGAATTCATCCACTTTTAGACCAAATTCAGCAGCCCCATTTTTGCCAAGGTGGAAATGCAAATTAAGGTGATGGAATATACAAACCAACTCAGATATTTGCTGGAGGCATCATTTAAGGAACACTTGAAACCCCTAGACTTGGCCCCTCAGACAAATTATTATGTGACGATCAGCCAATACTTTAAGAAGACCCCTTACCACAAAACCACCTATACGTAATCTGAAAGGATCTTGGACAAGAAATGACAAAGAAATATGTTCTCACAAACCATATATAGAACGTGTTTTACTCGTAATACATGAACGGACACTGGTTAACTACCGCTTCTTGTTTCTAGATAACCTATAGAAATATATGATTCTAAATTCTAGATATCAAGAGGCTATTGAAAACAAAAATAAACCAGAGAACGCTTTAAGGGCTACCTTCACAAGGCAACCTCCGCCAATATAGAAAGTTGTCTTGATAAATATGATTCCTAAGCCTAAAAAAAATACTTGGAAGGAGAAGTCTCACAGGCCTAAAACCTTGTTACCAATGTCTACGACGAAACTCTTTGAGGAATCCCTTAAAAGCAAGCTAACTTCGATCTTGACTGACAACAACAGAATTCCATATCAATCATTTGGCTTTTGACGACATATATGAATTACCAAATTCTCAGGATAGTACAGCTAATAAGAAAATCATATGAGGGGATGGAATATTGCACTGCGCTAAAGCTCTTGACAAAAGAAGACAAAAAGGCCCGTTAAACAAACTAAATTAGCACTTTCCAGCAATCCTCTATAAACTTTTGGAAAAATACATAAATGACCGACCGTTTATAAACAAAAAAGATACCCCTGAAGTTGTCCTCAGCCAATATATGCAATATGTTAAACTATGTAGACAAGTATTCAAACAAGCTGAAAGCACATCAAAACCCGCTCGCGCGAAACACCTTAAAAGGTGGCGGATACACCCGTTTAAAAAGGAAAGAAACACTAGCCTTCAGATAAGAGCATTGGAATTGACAATTACTTTTTTTTGAGAATTCTAAATTGAGACTAATATTTTTTATATTTAAGATTTAATTACATACTTGTTGTGAGTTCATAGAAATGAAGAGTCAATAACAAAAATATACGTACATACATATGTATGTTAAAAATAATTGCTTTTTTAAAACATTAATATAAACTAAAAAACTACTGTCTACTACTGTAATACCTGTTGCTACAATATTTTTATTAAAATTTTCTGTGGCTACATATTTTACTATTATAAGCAACAACCAAAATATATTGCTGCTTTCTAGGTATATGGCAACACTGTTGAAACACAAAACGTACCATATGCACCCATAAAATTTTTTTATATCGAAAATTTTTTCTTATATTAGGATGTTCTTTAACCACTCCCCAAAATAAACAAACCAAAATAAAAAACATTGCTTTGTTTTGATATCGGTTCAACAACTTCTAGCAACACAACAAGCCATTGAAATGAAAATTTTCTTGTGCTTTGGTAAACAACAGTACCTATTTAGAATGTAAAATATTGTTGCAATCAATGAAGGTGGTACTTTTTTCTCAAAATTCTATTTAAACTTTAAAAGGATCAACGGCAATTGAGGAAAAGATTTTTAGTGAAAGGAAAACTTTCTTAGCAAGTACCTATTTATTTACATCTTGTAGGTATTAAGGAAAAACTTTAATAAGTTTTAGGAACTCGAGTTAAAGAACAACTTACAACCTCCCGCTTTTAAAGTAGGTAGGTATATTATAAAAAATTTTAGCTTCCTTAGGCGCATTTATCTCAACAACATTCAAAAAAAATTATTAGGTTAGCTGTTGCTAAATATGTATGTAAGTATGTTTGAACAAACTTATTTAGTTTTTAGCCTTTAAAGCACAGCAACGGATAAGAAATTTTTCATTAATTGTAGGTAGAAATATATATTATTTGCATCTTCTATCGGTAATTTGGTACTATGTATGTAATTGCAAATATGTATATGTACAATGGACTATTGGTTACGTCCCTCCTATATACATTACTCTTACCAACAACAACAACTTGAACCACTTTAGATGTGTTTTTTTTTGTATTTTTTACTTCCTTTTCCTGATTTCGTATATTTTTTAAAATAATGAACGAGTATGTATGTATTTGTTTGTTTGGGTTTATGCATACATACACACATACGTTGTAACATACAAATGTTCTACATACGTATGTGTATATGAATTGTTTAACTAGTGGAGCCCAACAGCAATCGTGCAAAAGCATACAATATCTTTGATTGAATATACAACATGTCTACGACAAAATGTCTAACGCAAGAGTACTTTAATAAATTAAGGTTTTTGTTTTGCCATTTTTGCCCAACTTATTCTGTCAGTAACTTTCATATGCCTCTTTAAGTTGTTTAGTTAAGACTGTATTTAATAAATAAACGATAAATTGCCTGACCAAAACGGTTGCCCGCGTTTAGAGGCTGACAGACACGCACTTTTTAGTTGTCATAATACACTGAGACTCAAAAAACCTTGGTTCATATGTAAAAATTCCAAATGTAAATTTTAAGTTATTTTTTTGGCCTAAACAACATACAGAAATATATGTACATTTTGCACAGTTAATAAAAAACAGTGAACATTTAAATCTAAATTATTTTTCGAAAGTAAGCTCAACAGTGTTAACCCCGTCAAAAGATTTAAGTTCACTGAAATGCACTCGAAATTGTTGTGTTCGTTACAGAAAAAAAAAATAATTCTAATGAATTTAGAGTGTGGAATGTTTTTGAGTTAGCATGCAGTATAAGAACTCTTACTGTTGTAATTGGTATAACTTTTAAGTTATAATTTAAAAATATTAAATTTAATAAATGCATTCAATATAATTTTTTTTAATTTCCATATTTTTCATGCCGCACATTTTTTCCTGAACTTGCCTACGGTATAGGAACAAGTCTGGAAAAGTTGTGCGTTTGTTGTTTGCCTTACACTTATATTTGTGGAACATATATGGCGTCAGTTTTGTATTAAAGGACTATTAGAGAATGAAGAGAGAGGTTAAGGTTATGGTAAAATTTTTTCTTAAGAAATGGATATCATCTAATTAACCGGGATCCATTCAAAGAAAGTCAACTGGTGGTCAGTTAAATGTATATATTAAGAAATAGTGTTTCAAAATTAAAGCAAGATTTCCATTAAACAGAAAACACAGTTTTAAGTCCTTTGATTGTAAGTTTTTTAATTAATCATAAAGTACATACATAGAATAGGGTTATATATGGAAAACATATCAATCGAACACATCATCACAACTTTGTAACTACCTATATATTTCAAAAATGTGGCTGAATTTCATTGGTGCAGCGTTGAATTTCCTTGTCAAACTGCGGCTGCAAAGCTTTCATTACCTCTGAAATGTTATTTAATGACGAAGACACTTACTTTGTAACGTAAAATGCGTTGTTTTATCGCAAAACCCTCCATTTTTTCAAACTCCTAAATGTCAGCATTCGAATCGTTATTTTAGGGTTGTCAAAACTTTACTACACAAATGACGACAAATGCAAATCTTGCCTTTATTTGGCATACCCTTTTTTATTTTTGTACATGTATGTTATTTAATACCTATTTATTTAAGAATAATAAAATTTCTTAAGTGTAATATACAAAAGTCAGACTGGAGCCACCCACTGTCATGTTAAAATCGAGGACGTTGCTAGCTCTAGCTTTATGCTAACACACACGCACATACAATGAAAAACACACACGTGGGTACAATGCAACTAATTGAGGTACCAATTTCATTTCATATAATAATAATTTTTTCAATTATTATTGTTATTTTTTTCCTTTCGTTTGTAGATTTTGCATGTACGTACTTGTGTACATTAAGAATGGCTTGATATGTAATGCTTTTACATACACGCAAACAAATACTTACATATGTATATGTACGCATACAATTAGTCCCCTTAGCCCCAGAATACAAGCACATATCGTTAGCCATTTTATTTGTACAATTTTTGTAGTGTTTAACATCCCTGTCGGACCTACAGTAGTAGACTGTAGTTAAATTTTTTACAACTAGGTAGCTACAAAGCTGAATGCAAAGTAATCAGAAGAACCCCAAAGTAAAATCACACACACATACATATTATGTAAAGTGCTGTGTTTCTTTGATATTAAAATATTATTTTGTTTGACGTGTACTTTAGGTAGGTTTATTTTAAACAATTTTTATATGCATTTTTGAGGGCGATTGGTAAGAGCGCTAGTCTGACAGTCTTAGTCCTTTTGATATCAAGGCTGTGCCTGTTAAAGAAGTAAAAAATTAAAAAAAAAAAATTATTTTGACAAACAAAATTTCCTTTGGAAGATTTAAACCAAGGATTGCCAAAAATTGGGTGACTCTAAAATGACTACAATGTAACTTTAGTTAATTAAAAGTAGCGGATCGGACAACAGACTACCTCTTAGGACATCACAATGTTAAAATAGTTAGTCGTTAAGATTGAAACGAAATCCAAATGTCAGTTACCACCATGTGCGAAATAGTTAGCTTAAAGTATAAAGTTAACTGCATATCCGACAGGGATATTACACATACATACGTATACAAATACATGTATACATACGTATGTACATACTTACATACTTAATTATTTATATATCTAGGATATACATACATGCATACAAAGCAACTAAAATATACATATAGTATGTATGCTTAGTTATTTGTTGCATGTGCGTATAAGTTATGCAGAATTATTGCTACATTCAAGTACAATATAGAAGCATCTCATAAATTGGGGGCTTTAGCAAAAAAATATTTGAATGATAAAAACTACAAGTACACGGATAAGATTTTTTGCAATTTTTTTTATAATAACTAGCACTCGGGAGATGGCCGCTATACATGCAGTGCATTGTGGCGGTATCAGGAAAATAGGTTATGGAAAGGAGGAGGGAGGGAATTGTATATCTGGACACTGGATTTAAATATCTCGACATTAACTGTAACAGAAAATACATAGATCTTTAGAATCTTATTTATGATACAAACTGTGTGACTAAAGAAGGAATTCTCCCTGTAGTTCGTGGTGCGACTCATTATCCAGTCAACCACAAATGAATGTGCTCTTCTTGAAAGACGCGTATCTCGCACAAAGTCCCGGCTTCGGGAACAAGTTCCTAAATTTTTTAAAGCACATTCCATTGTAATTTCGATAGAATAGTTAAACACATCCCACATTGCGACGATGTTCGAAGCGTTAAGACATCACAACGTCGGCGATGAGAACCTTCGAATGTTTTTGTAGGCGGTCAAGTAGCTCCAAAATAGACTTTTATTTCAGGAATTTTATTCCATATTTTGCCTTAAAATTAAGAAAATTTATTGGAGAAAGTTAAGACTTACAGTAAGAAGCGACTAAAACTAAATTTTGAAGATATAAAAGCATTTCACTAACCATTCCTTGCTTGATTTATAGGAATACCTCACCACAAACGCTCGAATCGACTCAGCTCAATTGAAGGTGGATACCACTGCAACCTTGTGGTATGGGTATAAATACTTTTAAAGTTTTCGGTTAAAAATTTTTAAGAATATATACATACATATGTGTATTAAATTTATAATAATCACTCTAAAGGAGGTTTGTGTAAATTATGGCAAAGAAAAAAAGTCTGTTTACCGTCAAAATAACGCTTTTACGATAAGCTACAACCAATGACCGGTGGATTTAAAACAAGCCATCCGGATACCAAACCATTCCCATTTTAGTTAAGCAGTAGCGGATTGGATGTTCAGTTTCTTAATTCGGGTAATACCTTCGGCTCACTTTCTAAATATGTATGCTTCTAATAAGATTATTTAAACCCAAAAATAGTTTCAATTGAAAGTGATTAATAAAATAACTTCTTAAGTGTTTTTGTTTTGTACAATTGCACTTTCAAAAAAAATTAATTATTTTTCTGCCTGTAAAAATAAGTTAGTTTCAATAAAATCAATCTTAATAACTAAAAATTAATTTTACTTTTAATCAAGAAATTAAAGTTTATGGCTGGTAATAAAACATATAATGAAAAGTATTCTTAAGATATTTTACGTGAAATTTAGCTCAAAAGAGTACAAAAATTAAGTGATGTATACTATTATGTTAATTCGTATAAATCAAGTTTATTTCTTTATCTGTAGTTGGTTTTTAACTTATATTGGAAAAGTTTTCATTAATTTGATGTTGGCAAAAAAAGCTTTTTAACAAAATTTTCTAGACTATTTTAAACATCAAATATAATTATGAAGAACGTCAAATAAAAAATTTGTTAATATTCTATATGTAAAACATTGCAAACAAAAAAAATGCACAAATTAAAAGTTATGCCTTAAACACATAAAAAAAACAGGAGGCAACGGAGCTACACAACTTCAAACGCAGCTGACTGCATTCGTAGCCATGTAGTTAGATACCTAAATATATTGAAGACGGCGGCTGCATACATTGATCATTTCCATAATGGAACAATTTTTAATTTGTTTGATAATTTTTAAACTGTAAAATATTAAGGTGCATTTTACCATTGAAAAATATATGACCATTTATCTGGAAAGTGTGTAATTGTGTTGATTTTTAGGGCTTAAACACATTTTTAAATAGTGTATTAAGTCAAAAGTTTTTAAAATTAAAATCTGTGTTGGTGTGGTAATACGTTTTTTTCAGTATGAAATACTGCAGTATTCAGCATTTAAAAAAAATCCAAACTTAAAACAGAAAGCAAAAGGGTTTCTATTATAAGTTAACGTACCATTTTAAATAAACATTTTTTGTTTTGTTTAGCTTTTTTTGTTTGATTTTACAGTCAATATAAATTTTTTAATGATTTCCAGGTTATGGCGGAGTAAAATAGGAACTCGACTGACAGCCATAGTTGCCAGATAATTTTAGTCCAACATTGTAAAATCTTTGAAAAAATAATCGTTAAAACAAGCTTTGGAAATCGCCAGAGAATCGTCAACAATTAAAATTTATGTTTTTGATTACCTTTTACTTAAAAATTATAAAAAAAAACGGGGAAGCAAAGTGCTCACAGGTACTTTCGTCAAAAGTAGTAACAAAAAAAGGCAAAATTTCATTCAAAGCAAAACAAACTGAAAATGAAAAAACACATATATTTAAGAAATTTTTTATAGATTTCCAAGTTTAGTCCTAAAAAAAAATTATAATGTTAAAAACAATTTTATTTGAAAAAAATAATTTTTTTTAGAGAAATAATTTTTTAGAGATCCTATTTCCTATTATCCTTGTTATTATATATAGTATTCTAACTAAAAACAATTTTGATATTTTTAAATAATCACGTAATGCCTAATATGAAAAGGCTAAATATGTTTTTTTAAATCGGAATAATATTATTTTTGTTTCTTTTTTTCTTTTAAGCCCAACACATTAGATATGCATATATAGTGTACAAAGGTACAAATAGTATATTTTAGGCGTGTTGTACTGTAGAGTAATAACGCTTAAGTGCCTTTAAAATCCTTTTCTTTTGGTACCAATGTTTTGAAATTTAAATAGCAACTTGCGATAAAAGTAGCAAAAGATTGATAGAAATCATTTTCTCTGGAAACAGTTATTTTTGATTTTATATGATATTTTAAAGTCATACTTATGTATGTATAACGAACATTATAGGTTCTCGCCAAAGTCAAAAACCTTTATAAAAATCGTCGAATTCAGGGCAAAAGTCGTCCAATCGTCAAAAGCCATTTTTTGTTGCCAATAATCTTCAAATCTGCCATCTATGCTGGCTGCACTGTTTATATATTTTTTCTCAGTTTTCATATTTGCCGCCTACAAAAATAGAAATTAGTGTAATCTGGCCACAGCTACAACTGCAGTCATGTTGCCGTGTAGCTAAGATGTCATTTAAATAATTGTGTACATTTAAATGCATGTATTTTAGTTTTGAGAGAACGAAGTCGCTATCCTGCTGTGGCCTATGTGTCTATAGCATAAAGGAGCATTAAACAATTTTTATCCACATTTTTTTGCGTTACAATCAGCCTTAGACACAGTTGCCAGATTTGACGTTTTATCGCCAATTTGACGTTTTTTTTGGTGCCTGAAAAACAAAAGGACTTTTAATGATCCAACAGGCTTAATATCCTACAGTTGAATAAACTACAAATATAAGTACTTAAAGAAAATTGATTTTATTTGAATATATATATGTACATACATATGTGCTTATATAAAATGTTCCGGTAAAAATGGTCAAGAAAAAGTGCTTTATATTCCTTTTGAGGAAAATTTTATTTAACACTATAAGCCTTGTAGGTTTGAGAATATCTTATAGATATAATTTTTGCAGGGAAAATTGTTTGAAGGTAAGTGGTTATAATTATATTAAATTAAATCTGGTAATGTCAAATAACTAAATTTATGAATCTTTGAAATTTAAAAAACTTTTGTGTTTCCCATTTGCAGCGTGTTTTGCTTTGAATTATGAATTTTTGCCTTTTGTTTTGTTCCTGTTTTAAGGAAATGCTACAAAGCTTACTGTTTCCCGATATTTTCATATTAAAAAATATCTACTTTAGAGTCGGAGAGTTTTTGACGATTTCAAAAAGTTTTGACGATTTTTTTTCAAAACTTTGATGATATTAAACCATGTTTATCATATCAACTATAGGCGTAGGACAAATATTGTTGCAGATAATATTTAGTAATATTATGGCCAGACATGGGCAAGTCAATGTTTTCATATTAGCACCCAAACTATTCTTTAAAACTTTTTTCGTTTTTTATTATTAGAAGCTTTTATTTTTCATGATCCATTAAACAATTTTCATTACAGCTAAAAAGTATGGGTCCTAATAAATGTATGTATGAACATACATATTTATATACCCAGCTAGCATTTTCAGTCGTAATATAAGGATTGGAGAGAGCGATTGAGTTAATCGTCAGCGATGTCGTACGCTGATCGTGTCAGTTAAGTGCAATGGGAAAAATTGTGTCAAAACGGCCAATCTTCTATACGAGTCGGCTGCGATGTGCCTATAAGAATCGTATAAGACTTTATTACTCCTATTTAAAAAAAGCTTTTAAAAATCACCATAATAAGTTGTCTGCAATTCGATTAAGACTCTGTTATTCATACTTCAAACGAACCTGAAAGCAATCGCCTTAGTAAGTTTTCCACGAGGCTACAAAAATATCGTTGTAGTCTTAAAAAAATCGCTATGAATACAAAATAAAAAGAAATGTTTTGTTGTGTTTTGTATTATTTTATAATTATTTAAGGTCAAAAAATAAAAAAATAAGATTGTACTCGTATGTACATACATATGTATGTATGTATTAAAAAATTATAGTAAAATATTTATTGTATATTTTGGGCCCCGTCAGCCTTTTTGATTCGGCTACTTTTCCTGAGTCGGTCACCGGAATGAACAAAATGTTGTTGCAGGACTTTATATAAAGTATCATTTACAAGATTAAAATACGATTGCGGTAAAATAACAGTCTTGAAATGGTCGTCGGAGTGATTTAATGACGATTGCTCACTACTCATAACCTTTCAATTCACGCTAAAATGCGTAACAGGTGATTCACTTGCCTAACAATTGTCAAAATGATCGTTTAGAAGAGTAATACGTAATTATACTCCAACAATCGTCAGGATGATTACAAAAGGAGTCGCAATTGTCAAATAATCTACAAAATGCTAACTGGGTACATACATGTTAAACACTACTTTATTATTTAGTATTGTATGAATGAAACATTTTATTGTTTTATACCACCATATCAGTGCTGCCCAGCAAGAGAAGATGATTTATGAAAATGTATGGGTACTTTTTCACTGTCTGTTTTATTAAAAAAAAAAACAATTCAATACTAACCTGTGGTTTGTCATGGTTTTTTGTTGGCACTAGTGCTGCGTACGTATTTAGTATTCGTCCCCCAGCGACACTCTTTGCTGACATTGCACTATATCGATCCGCGTTTGGTTGTATTTTCTCTTAACTTGAACATTTGTATGTATGTATGTATGTTTTTGTGTGGGTATGAATGCATGCATTTATATATTTTGTTTTCTTTTCTCGTTTTTTAGGTACATTTGTAAAGTGTGGGTGGGTGGTTTGTTTCTTTTCAAACATACCCTACATTATATAAAGCTTTTTGTATTGGGGTAATTCGCAAGGCATGCCAACCGTTTTATTTATTCATTATTATATATTTATAACATATTTTGATGTTTTAAGCATTACATTTTTTATTAATTAGACAAAATGATAAGACACGAAAGTATACCTTGTGAATTACGCATTTGCTAATTAAAAATATATAAAAACCTAAACCCAAATTTTCAATATTATTTTCTATTTATTCGGCATTAAGTTAATTTTTGGAATTGCGATAACTTAAAATAGAAATTCTTATATTTTATTTAGGTTCTCTTCCCAAAGGTTATTTTGTTATTTGGTTTGCTGTTGGTTTAGACATAGAGACATATAGACAAACTATATGCATTTCATTGATTCTTACATCAAATCATTAGTAAGCTTTCGACCAAATTCCTAAAAATATTTCTGACAATTATTCGTTTATATTTAGGAAACTAAATTAACTTATTGAGACTTAAAAGCAAACAAAAATTATTTAAAAAATACTTCCAAAAACCAACCATTTTGTTTGAAAAAATTATACTCTTAGGCAAACAAATTTTTAGTTAACTCAGAAACTGTAGAGATAAAGCATAGTTCGCGTTTAATATTTCTCAATATGCTAGAAATTCCAAAAAATTGATTATGGACCTAAGCTATCTTACATAATATTGGGGTTTTCTTCACCCAGTCATGTGATATGGTCAAATTGTTTTTGTGGCAGGTTTGAAGCCCATAGCTTTATAAATAAAAAAACTTTCCAACACTGGAAAGTTTGTATGTACTTCCCGGGCTCCAAACAAACAATTTTTTTAAATAAAAAAATTCTTAATATAAGGTTTGACGCCCATAACTCTAACAGCTTCCGAGATATTTCATATCAAAAGATTAGTAAGAACGCTAAGCTTGTATGGGGCTGCCGCACTTCTTGATCACTTATTATTTTCCCAAAATGTAAGCATTTTTGTGTACAATTTTTAGTAATAAATTTTAAGGCAATAGCTGCTATAATTTTCGAGAAATAGCGTATCATAGATTTTTAAACAGTGGTTCGTTTTTATGGAGGCTACCTCTCCCCCTGCTTCTCTTCAATTTTTTTTTTATGTACATATGTATGTATTATACCGGAACTACTTTGTAGCAGGTTTGATGTCGAAAGCTTTAATGATGTCTTAGATTTAGTGCATTAAAAGTTTCACAAAATTTTTGCAATTGTGAGGGGGTATCTGCTCCTATTAGTTAAAAAAAATCCCTAATTAAGATCGCTGCTTTTTAGGTATCTTTGCAAAGTACTGCGGCAACAGTGGATATATTATTTGGGACATAAAGGGATTTATGCATGGATTTTGCCTTTAAACAATGGGTTATTTCAGATTTTTGCTTATTTCTCGGTTCCTAGTGAACCGATTTTGCTGACTTTAAATAGCGTTTCAGCTTGGGACATATATAAAAGTTAACACTAAAACACTGTCCGTGCGACTTTATTTAGTTGCAGAAACGCGGGGTTTTCACTTTTAAAAACATGATTGTAATTTTATAACCAAATCGAGTTCTCAGTTAAAAAACCCTGTTTTATATTTTAAAGATTTCTTAAATGCAGACAGAATTGCTTATAAAAAGATTTTGGTGATGATCATGTGATTTTGGCTTTGACTGTTTGTTTGTGTATGTTTTAAAATATAACTGGAGATAAGACATATTTAAATTAAAACTAAAATAAACTTTTTGGTAGTTAATTACGAAGCTATTAAAGTAGTCCTCATTTTTGAATAAATGTTAATACATACCTACATATCTTATTTGAATATATTTTACAATGATTTTCTTTTTGTGTAAATAGTAGTTATATTATTTTTAATGTTTTATTTTGCGCTCTAAGGTACCACTATTGTCAGTATGAATTGCCTTTTATTTTTGTTAAAAAAGTTGGTTTTCAAGCATTTACTTTCTTTTTACAACATTTTATGTTTTCTTTCGTTTGTGTTTGTTATTTTCTTTTGTTCTTGTGCTGTTTTATTTGTTTTATAAAAGACTTTTTCGTACTACTTGAAAACAAATCAACATACATACTAATGTACATATGTATATACATATTGTTCATATTTACTTGCAGTGAAATAATAGTACTTACACTTACTTACAAATATGTAGCTATAAATATTTATGAACATATAATTTCATAAATATATGTATTAACGAAATAAAAAATACACTCGAAACAAACCAAAGAAAATTATAAAAATATTTAAACGTAACTTAAAAAACTATTAATAATTTCAGAAATGATGTAAGAAAATCAGAATTTTTATTCTGATAATATTTGATCAAAACAAAAATTTTGATTTCTAACGGTTTTAAATGGCAAATAACATATATTGCAATTAATGTGGACCGCACTATTGCGTATATATTTATTGCCAAAATTTAATTGAGCAATATTTGCCGGCCATTTTTTAATATCAATTATTGCTAACATCATCTGTCAAATTTAGTTGTTTACAATTCAAGTAAAGCACGCAAAATGCTTTTTTATTATAATTAAGCTTAATATTTAGTTTAGTTAATAACCCAGATTAATAAGTAAGAACACTAGAGACCTGCATCAAGTCCCATTTCAAGATAATTCAAGACCCGGATGATTTTCTAATTCTTGTGCTGTTGTGTGATTAAGCTGTTTAAGTGCTGTAATGTATTGTAGCTGACGCAGTTTGTTTGATGCAATGTAGTGTAGTTAAGAATTAAGAGTGGTGTCATGCACTGTTCTTGATGCAACTTAAATACTGTCATGATGTGTGGCCGATAAAAAAAATGACTGTGATGATGTGTGGTCAACAACCACAAAACTGTGTGTATTACACACAATCTTGATTAGATACACAAACAAACATACATTTATACAAGCAGGCAAAACTACATACATATATAAAATTCATACGTAATTACATTACATTGCATATATACATTAAAAATCAACCCCCCCGTTTTTAAAACTATCACAGCAGGAACATCCTGTCAACAGCAAAGTTTCAAGATGAATTGAAATTGAAATGTGTGATCATGATGAATTGATGTGCCGTTGTTGTTAACTTAAGTGTAAATATATTTTTCATTTAAGATAAGTAAACAAAAAAGATGGCGAACAATGAAACGCAGCACTTTTTGTTGTGTGTGCACACGTAAGGTATCTGAAATGAATTGAAAATTCGAGATGATGCCTTATTTAGTGTCGTCTTGAGCTGGCCTCTGGTGTACACATATAAAATTAATATTTATGTTTTGTTAAATTATTGAAGTAATTGTGTCTTTTATGTTTTAGAACAAAATAATACATAATTTAATGAATAATAATATTATTTATTGTAGTTAAAATATTGGTATGTTATATTTTCAAAAACTTTGTAAGGTATTTTGAAATTAAAAAGTAAATAAAACATTTCCTTTTTTAACAATTAAATAGAGATGAGCGCTCCTTTTATTTTTTACATTACGTAGGTGCGTGTTTCCATATCTTTTACATAAGTAATTTTCCGTTATTCTGCAGACGTTATTGCCTTATTGCTAATATATTTTTTGTTAGTTTAGACGGGGCGTAGGTACTGATTGGAAATACCAAAATTATATAAAGTTTATTTATTTTTTTGTGCTGCAATATCCCAAATATTTTTACATTTTTTTTCGGGTGTAATTTTTTTTATCTATCGACGTATTTATGTTTCTATATCTGTGTAGCTATATAAAATGTCTACAGCATAACAAATATTTATATGGTTTTTGTATTTCTTTTATATAAAACTTATACAATATTCATGCGCACAGAATAAAAAAATTATTTGTTAAATTAAAAAAAAAACAAAGAAAAAGAAAAACTTACAGAAATGAAAAATATGCTGTTGAAAAGAGTAAATATTTATAAAAATTGTACGTACCTTTCTTTAAGACAAAAGAGTGCAAATAAATACTTATAAGTTATTTATGTATTTTTTATGTGCACACATATAAAAGTTAAGTTATTTAACAAAAATATGAAATATCCTGCTCTACCACAAAATTTTCAACTTTAGAAATTACAAACAAAGGTATAGTGAATGACTTTTTTGTTTTTTTAATTTCCTACATAAACCTTAATTCCAACAACAAGTAAACTTAAAATCTGGGCACCCAAAAGGTACTTCTAGTTTTCACCCATATTTGCCAAAAAAGAAACCAAACATACTATATGTAATATGTAGACTAATTAGTAGACTTATTAGTTAGTATTTATTAAGAGACGTAAAAGAGATTCAAAATAAATTTAAGAATATTGAGGCATCGTTTAAACATGCTGTTTCTTTTAAGTGATTAAACACGTTTCAGGTTTTAAAAAGGCTTAAAGGATCTTGGAGTTAAATAAGCTTCTGTTATTTATTGAACTGCATTGTAAAATTAAAAGATGGTAAGGATATTATCTAAAACAGGCTGTACAAAGCAAAGCAGACGTTTTTTAGAGACATCAGTACATCACGACCGATGTAAGCCAAGAGTGTATCCAGGGGGCGAACACCAATCGACCCCACACAGGGAGCAAAATAATAGAATAGTAACAACAACAACACAGGAAGCTATTGCATTGCAATTTTGTCACTCTTCGGATATTTTTTTGTATTCTGTTGCTTATGCAACACCCGAAATTTTGTAAAATACGCGTTTTTAAAAAGCGGGCAAAAATGGGCTAAACTTCATTTTTCGCCTTTCCTGATTTTAAACAATTTTGAAAATATTAAATAAAAGGAACAATATTGCTGAATATAGTTCAGCCTAATAATCAAATCTGAATCAGTTGTTAAACAAAAAATGAGGACAGCATTTTTTTCAGGGGTTCATTCATTCCCCAAAAGACCATAATAAGAAAATGCTCACAAATCTTACCAAACTGAGTGTAGGAGTTTTATTACAATTTGACCTCAAAATCAGAAATATACTTTTCTAACAATAAGCTATGCAAAACTCTAGGCAAAAAGAACCCCTTTCTAGGACTTAATGGATTTTTAGAGTGCTTTATCGATATAAATTAGGTAATTTTGAGGAGTAACAGAATTTTCGAATGGACCACCCTTCTTGAAATTCGCGATGGCGGTATCCGTTTTAAAACTTATGTGTAAGTAATGCGAATAATGCGTAATGGGCTAATTTTAATAAAACTCTATAAACCAGTTGTTGACTTAATGTACATGCGGATTTGATCATCACCATTTTCTAGTCGCCCTTATCCCTTTTTAATTTTATCAATCTTATTGGCGAAAATGAAGCCCCTACGTTGACCACCAAAACTACTCGGCCCGACGAGCAAAGATTGTTTATTCAACTGCGAAAGTTATTCTGAGCCGATCGGTATAACTAAGCGTGTAAAGTTACATCAGAAATTAATAAGAATATATTTGGTTTATAATATTTAAGAAAATTGGTTAGTTTCAAAAGATTTTTATAGGTTTTTTAGACAATTTTAGTCGGATAGTGAATGTTGGAATGGCAACGTGACACCAGTGATGCCAACAATTCAGAGCAAAAAGAGCCAATCGAGTAGTCAAAAAGAGCTAAAAGGAGCTAAATTTAAAATTTGAATATTTTTCCGTTTTAGGTCTATGAATGTATTTATTATTCAATTTGTACTTCAAAATTTTTTTACAAAATAAATGAAATAAAAAAAATAACAAAATAATAATATTAAATAAAATTATTTTACAGCAGCAATTGATACAAATGTTTATGAACATTAACAATATGACCATACACTTTTACATATAAATAAGATAAAAGAACAATCATTTTCGAAAAGAGTAACTTTTTCTTTTTCCGGCCATAGATTTGTTTTTAAATGATATTTTTATTTATTATATATTTCAATTGAATTAATTTTTACTAGTACGCTTGCTGGTAACTCGTGGTTTAAACAGCAAGTGCTGCACCTTTGTTAACCATATTTTATATGAATTAAGCTATTAACCGTATTCAAAGCCACGCGGTTTCTTATTTTCTTATTTCTTAAAAAATAACATTGAATGTTTTTTTCACTTAAGCATTAGAGTATGGATACTATGTTTTTAAAACAAACAATGATGCAGTTCGATGCAAAATTGGTCGGTTATATCTAAATTTTTCCACTGGTAACACAGAAAAAACTGAGTTGTAGAATCAGTAACAAATTTCAGAGAATCAGTAAATATTTTGTCTGGCTGAGGACCTACAACGAAAGTTGTAAATTTAGACAAACAATTTTGCAGGAATTTTAGCTTCTGTTAAAAAGTTTTGCTGAGCTGGTTAAATATTTTATTTGTCTAGGCGAAAATTTTGTTTGATTTAAAAATCAAATAAAAATATTATTAGAGACTATTAAATAAATTGACTAAAAAAATAAATTATTTTGAACAAGAATTTGTTTGAAAAATTTTTTTTGTAGTTTTTTGTGTGTAAAGATTTAAATTTTTAAGCAATTTTACAGCTCTTCAATTTCTTCAAATTCTTTTATAACACATAAAGTATTTTCTGAACCCTGCAAAATGCTGAAATTTTTTCGAACATCTTAGTATTTGTTGGAACCTTTGTCTTAATTTCATAAATTATAGTTTTTATGAGCTGTATTAAATTACGTGTAACGATATGTTTATCTGATTCAGTTATATTAGAATCTTTGCATGCCTTCTCAAAGTTATATCCTAGATAACAGTTGCTATTTATTAAAGATTAAAATTCTTCAGCTATATAATCGAAGTCATCTGTCGGTATAATGATTTTATTTGTCAGGCTTTGTATTAAATGAAATAAATAAGTGAAAAGTTTTGTATGGTCTGTAAATTCCACAAAGACAAAACAATAGGGTAAAAACGGAAAAATTTACTATAAAATGCTAAAAGTGCCAAACGTGCCGTTTACACAGTTGAAAAGAAGGAGCTAATGGAAAAATTTTCGAGTTAGAAGCAATTAAAAAGAGCTAAATCTAGCTCCAAAATAGCTAAGTTGGCATCGCTGCGTCACACCTCTCATACGACTAAAATTCATTAAATGGCATAAATTCAGAATAATTAGAAATAAATTAACCTGGGGTTTCAGCTTAAATGTAGTTTGAAATATTTATTAAAACAAAATCCTAAATTGGAAAAGTACTGCCAGCATAAAAACAAATTTTTAGTTTAATTTTTTATACAATCCTAATCCAGAATCTCTAATTTTCTAATTTCAAAATATTTTAAAATGTAACAAAAATATGAAAAGCACATTTTATTTAGCTAACTGTCACATTCATAAAATCAAAATAGAAACAAAATGCTTAAACCTACCAAACTACACCTTATTGAGCAAAGTGATTTCTGACCTTAATCTATGCTAATATATTTCATATTTCTAGATTTAAAATCTTAAAAAAATGCATAAAAGTAATAAAATTGTGAAAAAGTACTTTTTGTTTATGTTGACTTCCGGCTTTTTCTTTTTGATCCATAGCCCTCAGTTTCATATTTCTATACTCATAATCTCAAAGAATGCAAAAAAAAAAACTATAAAAAATATTTGTCGTTTTTTTGGGCCTAAGTAGTACGAAATCTTAAAAAGTGCCGAAAGCGGGCTCATATTTTTTTAAGACCAGTCGAATGAAAGTTGAATTACTTTTTATCTATATGTGTTAGAAGTGGTAGAAGTTCCAGACACCTTATAGAATTATCCGGCAGTTGGTACATAATTTTTTATCGGTTCCATATAGGCTCCACATCCGAAATTTTCTTTTGGCTGCAAAATTTTTACTGGAAAGTCAAAAGCTCTCAGAATGATCGAAGCTTTGGATTAAATAATTAAATGAGCACCTAAGGTTGGATATATCAGTCTCAATAATAACTTAATTATTTTTTAGAATTAAATTGATTTTATTATTTATTGTTGATTTATATTAAGGATGATTGAATAATACTGAACTGCCTAAAAAGAAGGATGAAGCAAAATACTTAATTTAATAAACTTTGTTTTTTTTCGTCCCTTTTTTTAAACGGATTTTTTAGAAAAAAAAACAGAAAGGAGTTCATGGGGCAGAATTAAAGCCAAATTTCTATTAGAAAAGAAACAACATTTGATAATGATGCAGTAATATCCCATAGAAAAACACACAGGGCATTTCCTATGCCGTCATTTTGTGATGTCACATTTCAATTGTTTGTAATCTGTGTCATAATGACACTTTGCTGTTGTTTTTTGTTGTGTCTGCATTGCATTTTTATAACCGTCCACATTGAAATAATTCGTAAAATGTTTTAAAACTCAATGCCAAACACAGATTAATAACAAAAATTACCGACATTGCATAGTGGGTACTCAGCTTAATACTCTAACAAGTATACATTATTTATTACTCTTATTTTGTTTAATTTTTTTTCAAATATAAGTCATCCATCGGATAGGATTTCTATTTTAACACATTACAACTAGAGCCTGTGAAATGACTTCTCTGCCTTAACTTTTAACAGTTTCCCAAAAAAAATTTTCGCTTCATTGTTTAAAATTAGTTTTATTAAACACAATAAAAATTTTTGTTTCTAAATGCGAATAAATTCTTACTTAAGAAAAGTATCGATTACACGAAACCCTCCATTAGTAATTAAAATGTTTTTTCAATGTTTTTCATTGTTCGTTCTCTTTAAACATTGTTTCTTTTTGAAATTATTTTGAAAAGTAGGAGTAACAAAAAACCATCATCAACAAACTAATGGGACCATAATTGACCGCAAAGTGTCTATAAAATCAATGAGTAACTTTGATTTTTAAAAATGATAATTTTACAAGTATGTACTATTGTATTGATAATTCAAACGAAATGGTTTTCAAGATGATAAAAATAGTATTAATGGATTTGTTTTTAGAAAAAAATAAAATAAAAAGGAGCAATAAAAGACTGTTGACTGACGGCTGCTTTAAAAAAATCAATTAGAGATTTATCTACGCCTCAAAGACTTGACAGTATCTGCCTTTACATAACTGTGGGTTTGCATGTACTTTCGTATGAATGTTGTTCGGAATTTTAATCCTTTAACGGTATTTGGTGACTGCTTTAAATATTTTTATTTTGAAAATTGATTTTTTTACAATTTTTAATAATAGAGTTCTTAGAGAGTAAAATTTTTAATTTAAACGTTATACATTCAATATATTTTTTTATATGTAAAGGACTTCTTCTTCAGTGCCTAGACTTAGTAAGATTTTCTTGCAGAGTTGGGCAAAATACATGCTTTGCTGTATTTGAAATAGAAAATATCAAATACTTTCAAGTCGAGTATTTAAAATACAAAATACAGTATTTTAGTATCTTTTATTTAAAATACAAAATACATTTATAACCATTAATCAATCGGTAAAACATTTTTTTTTTTTTTTTCATATATTTTATTATTGGATCTTCGCTTAAGCGAACTAACAATAAGTATTCAAATCTTAAGACTAAGTAATTAATATGAGCCCAGCCAGTGCCAGACTAAAATTTAAGTTCTCATAATAAAATAGTTATCTTCATCTAAGCGCAATAGCATCCCTCTTTTTCAGACGGGAGTGTCTACTATGTTGCAAGATACTTCGAGCGAGCGGATTTGGATGCGTTTCCAGCTTATTTAAATACTTGTCCACATATTTCAGGATTTCGCTTTTAACTAGTGGAACTTCTAGATCCTTATGGATGTTGCTGTTTTTCACATACCACGGAGCACCAGTTATCATTCTTAGGATTTTATTTTGACGGAGTTGTATTTTTTCGATGTTAGAGGCGGAAGCAGTACCCCATAATTGTATACCGTAGCACCAAATTGGTTTTAAAATCGAGTTGTAGATTAGAAGCTTACAATAAAGACGTAGCACAGAGTTTCTACCAATTAGCCAGTGGATTTGAGCAGCTTTGAGTTTCATTTGCGTCAGCTTAGCATCTATATGAGGCTTCCATGTAAGGCGGCGATCTAGGTGAATACCAAAAAAAAAAAGTTACGTGGGTACATTTTTGTTCATTTATCTTTATTCCCCATAACTTTGCCCATTTCTCGACTTGGGTTACGTGTTGTTGCAGCTGGTGCGAAGCCTCTTTAGGGTCTTTGTGAATACTAAGAAAAGCAGTGTCGTCAGCAAATGTTGACGTGTGTGTGAAACTATTGGTTGGCATATCTGCCGTGTAAAGCAAGTACAAAATTGGACCTAGTATACTTCCTTGAGGGACACCAGCCTCTATTGGTTGGGAACAACTTATTTGGTTTCCCTCTTTGATCATAAATTGTCGGCCTGTTATGTATTTTTCTAAAAGGTTGAAAATATTAGCTGGAAGGTTGAGCTTTAGTTTGTTTAGAAGGCCTTCATGCCATACTTTGTCGAAAGCTTGTGAAACATCGATAAAAAGCCCGGAGCAGTACTTCTTTTCCTCAAAGGCTCTTCTCATAACCTGTACCAACCTGTGAGTTTGTTCGATGGTACTATGTTGACTTCTAAAGCCGAATTGGTGATTTGGAATGCAGTTGTTGTCATTCAGGATCGAATTTAGCTTGTTTTTTAACAGTTTTTCGAACAATTTTGACATTGTGGGTAACAAACTTATGGGCCTATAAGATTCTACCTTCGAGGGATCTTTGCCAGGCTTAGGAATCATCTTTACTAAGGCAACTTTCCATATAGGCGGAAAATGTTCAAGCCGAATTATCGCGTTAAAAATAAAAAGAATGATTCTTTTAGCAGTAAGAGGCATTTCTATGAGCATTTTGTTGCTTATTTTGTCAACGCCAGGAGCTTTTTTACCGTTAAGGTTAGCGATAGCCTCTACAACATCTGCAAATCGGAAACGTATTTCTAAAGGACGTCTTGCAACAACAGGCGGTAATTCCCTCACGTCAGTGCATGTATTGGGAGTGAATACGTTTTTGAAGTGATTTGCGAACAGATCGCATTTTTCTTCATCATTTCTAGCCCAGGATCCTCTCAGATTGCGCAGTGGTGGTTTTGCGATAACAGGTCTTTTAAGACGTCTAGCTGATCGCCATAAGGAATAATTTGTCTGAGGAGTCGCGTCTAGACCTTCAAGGTACTCTTTCAGTGATGCCATTCTGTGAGCCTCCAACAAGCTTTTTAGTTGGTTTGTACATTCTTTCAGCTTAGTTTTAAGTTGGGGCGATCTATGTTTTTGCCATTCCCTGCGGGCTTTTCTTTTTTCAGATACAAGCTTTTCCACATCTTCAGAGAAAATTTTGTTGTATCTAGCCTGGCGGTAGGTAGAAGACGCATGTTCAACGGCTTTTTTAATGTTTTCATTTAGGACGCTCAGGCAATCATCTATGTCTGCGGGAGTTTTTAGCGATTGGTTCTCCGCGCAGTGCGTACTAATATATTTTTTATATTTCAACCAATTAATTCCTTTAGATAAGAAAAAGTCACTAGTTGCTATTTGGTGAGGACTGCAAATAGTGATTATTGTGGGTGAGTGGTCAGAAGATAAATCCAAGGAGGCTTAAGCCTCAATAAGCTCCGGGGATATACCTTTTGCCACGCCAAAATCAATTACGTCTGGAATTTTATTGTGGTCTGTTGGCCAGTAGGTTGGTTGTCCAGTTGAAATAACGAAAAATCCCATTTCCGACACGGAGTCATACAAGACACGACCTCTGGGACTAATTAGGCGGGAGCCCCAGTATGTGTGCTTAGCGTTATAGTCTCCAGCAGCTATGAAGCGGGGACCTAATGATTTGTAGAAATTGTTGTACTGATCCTTCGTTATGGAGAATCTGGGTGGACAGTAAACTGATGAAATAACAAGGTTATGGAAAAATTCGTCAATGCGGACGTTCGTAGCTTGGATATAACATTCAGATAGGCCACCCAACCATTGGTGCTTAATTCTTGATTTGATTAAAATAGCAGAGCCACCACAGGATCTATCCCTGGGATCTTTTGAATCATAAAAATTGTATCCACTAATTTTAAAAGTGCTTCTAGATGTCATATGAGTTTCGGAAATCAACATGACATCGATTTTTTGGTGTGTTAAAAAGTAGTCGAGCTCGTTTTTGTGTTGGCGGATGCCGTTTGCGTTCCAGAAACAAACCCTGAGGCAGTTCATGGTCTTTTAAGCATGGCCTGCAGAAGAGCAGACTGCATTTTCTGCATCTCCTGCATCATGCTAGCCATTTGCGCCATTATATGCGTAAATTGTTTGACCATATTGTCAATTACGGCTTCCATACGGCTAAAATTGGGACCAGTTGGTTCACTTGTTGGCACTTGTTGTTGTGTGGTTGGTTGGTTTGGCCTTTGTTCATTGGACTGGTTTGACTTTAGTGCGTTGGCGTAAGAAATTTGACTTGTAGTTGGCTGTGATAACTGGGGAATGTTTGTTGTTGGTATATTTAACGGCTGGGGAGGGGCAGGAACTACCTTCGGCTTAGATGAGCGCATAACTAAATCAAAGACAGGACAACCTCTGTAGTTGGCAGTGTGGTTTCCACCACAATTGCTGCACTTCTTCACCCTAGGGTCATCTTTTAATTTGTCGCACTTGGTTGTAACATGCAGATCCCCACGGTAAAACATGAGTTTCCTTTCATAAACACTAGATTTTTAAAAGTTTAATCAGATAAGCAGCCTCTTGTTGGAGAACATATAAATCCTGCTAGAGAAAAAAATCTTTCTACAGGTCCTGATGAACACAAACTGGTGTAAAATTTTATGAAAACAGTTCTCTGTATGGGAAAAACAATTAAATTAAAAGAAAAGTAATATCAAGGAGAATTCAAAAATTCGCCCTCTGCATTTTTCTGTATACCCTTCACATAGTGATAAGGGTATATACCAGTTTGTCATTCCGTTTGCGATTTCTTTATTATCCATTTGCGACCCCATAAAGTATATGTATTCTGGATCCTTATAGATAGGAAAGTTTATAGAGACATGCCCGTCAGTTCGTCTGTCAGTCTGTTGAAATCAAGTTTTCGGAGTCAAATAAAGTGATACGGACCAGTTATTAGGGTCAAACTATTGGAAATATCCTGGAGAAAATCGCTACTTAAAACTAGCAAAATCGGTTGACTATTGGCCGAGATATAAGCCAAAAATAACCCATTTTTTAGGGCAAAATCCGTGCATATATCCCTACCCAGGCAGAAAAAAACAATCAAGACGATTCTGTCCCAAAGTTGGGAGGGGACTCTCAATATCAAAATAACGTAAATTTAACAAGTTAACAATGCCGTCTCGATGTTAAAATGATAACGCCAAATGGGCGTCTTTCGACTCTTGGTTTTATGTTGTAGCAATACTGTAAATTTAAACTACCGGTATTAGAATAACATTTTTTATCTTTTCTGTCTTAGGAGTTCGACTTGCTTTTGTTTAAATAATGGCTTTTAAATAAGGGATTTCCTTAAATAAATATGTTTATATGCAGCAAAATAAAACATGCAAAAAACTTTCCAACGCATCTTAAGAGATTTTTTAGTTTTTTTTTACGTTTGTACATTTTTTTAAATTAAAAATATAAATTTTTCTTATTTTGAAAGCAAATTTGACATTTACAAACTAGGGTTGCGATTTTATGTATACAGTACTGTAATGGTACAATAATTTGAAAAAGTCGAAATTTTGTGTTTACAGGGCTGTGGTGGTACAACATTTTTAGACCATAGTTTTAGAATCGTATATTTCGGCCTGGGTATATATCTCAGTAAATATTGTCATTCTTGCCACAAAACTTGGCACGGATACTCTGAAAATAGGGACCTCAATAAGAGAAAATTTTTTTTTAGATAGTTCAGGGGAAGTGTTCTTTTCTCTACAATTGCACAAATTTTATGCAATATTTCATGCGCTAAATCTTAGAAACTGTAATAGCTATCGACTTCAAATGTTTCAAAAATTGTACAACAAGACCTACACTTTGGCGAAAAATTTTTGTGTGGGGGCAGGAGAAGGTGTAGCTCCCATACAAATTAACAATTTTTATGAAATTTTCGATACGCTATATCTCGGAAACTATAACAGCTATCGACTTCTAGTGTTCTACAAAAAGTAATTAGATGATAAGAACTATATTTTGGGGAAAAAATTTGGAGAGGAATAGAGGGACTAGAAGATCCCATAAAAATTAACAAGTTTTATTAACCTTTTAATACGAATAATTTCCAAAACTTTTATAACTCTCGACCTCAAATCTTCTTCATGTATTTCTATTATTAATACGAACGTTAAAATTTTGTAAAATTTTCTATGGACTTTAAACCTGGCACAAGGTATTTTTATTATATTATTTGCAGTACAAAATAACTCGGCTGGGTATATTACAAGACCAATGTGAGGGGTATATAAGATTGAGCACAGCCAAATATAGCAATCTTACTTGTTGTGTTTTTGTGTTTTAAAGTGTGAATGTCAAAAAATTTGAATTTTTATACAAAATTTAATTTTTTGACATTCACATTTCCAAATATCCGCTGAGCTTCTGATATTACCTGAATGAGTGAGCCCTGGAAATGATAGTGCCTTGCTTAGGCGAAGACATGAATGAATACGAAGACAAAGTTTCCATTCTGTTTTTTTTTTGTTTGGAAATTGTAAAACTTTTTAATTTTGCTAATGACAACTTTTTGTATAACAAAAAAATGTATTTTGACATCATAAGTATTTGAAATACAAAATACTTCAGTGTTAGGTATTTAAAATACAAAATACATTAGAAGGTGGTATTTCAAATGCAAATCCAAAATACGTATTTGTATTTCAAATACGTATTTTAAATACTGCCAAACCCTGCTTGCAAGTATAAGAAATTCGCAAAAAGGCACGGAAAAATAGTTTGGCAACAGTGGCTTAATACAATTTTTATCAGGACAAAAATGTATTTTTTCTGAGGATACTTTAAAAATTATTTTAAAAATGCAAGTCTGCTTGAACTGTCTAAGTTAAAAGGAATTTGGAAAAATTTTAAATGTTTAAATGAACTGCGAGGTGAAATAATGTCTGCGCCATTCAGCACGATTTTTGCTTCAAAACAGAGCTGCCCCTAATCATCTGTTCACAGAAAAAACAACAAAAAAATTTTTTCAAACAAATTCTTGTTCAAAATAATTTAATTTTTAGTAAATTTATTTAAAAGTCTCTAATAATATTTGAAATTTGAACAATTAAAATTTTTAACCAGCCTAACAAATTTTTTTAACTGAAACTTAAACTATAATTTTTTCAATTAAATTTTTGCAAAATTGTTTGTCTAAATTTACAATTTCCGTTGTAGGTCCCCAGCCAGGCAAAATATTTACTGACTCTCTGAATTTCTCTGATTATACAACTCAATTTTTTCTGTGTTCTGCTATTCCATGTTGTTACTTAAAAATAAGTAAGCTGGCAATTAACCACAAAACGAAAATGATTGAAAAAGTTTAATTGTTACAATTTATAAGAAAATAATAAACTTTACGGCAAAAATTAGTTTTTTAGTTCTATAAGTTTTATCGTATTTCACTGCAGTTAACACTTCCTAATAATCTTAATTTAAACACTTAAAAACATGATATTAACACGCTACTTAAAGTAATCCTAAGTTCTTGTTTTTAACTTATTAACCCGATAATCATTTTGATAATAAGAAGTAAAAGAATTAACTTTCCACTTTAACAACAAAATTTATAAATATATAAGCAAAAAGGAGATGATTACATTTAAGCTGATCATGATTAAACAACACAAATATAAATCTGGATAAAATAAACATAATATTTGTAACTAAATCTATTAAAGAGTAATTGATACCAAAAAACAGGGTGTATATCTTGAAACGACAAAGCGATTAAGTTCTTATGCTTGGCAGCGTGAATCTAAAAGCCAGGACATCAGCAGATAATACAGTAGTCAATAGGAATTGAAAAGGCGGTAATAAAGCTGCAAAATATCCCGCTTATAATGATTAGCGGCAGCATGTTCATGGGTAAACAATATCCAGCAGCATGCCAGGCAATTAGTTAAACAGTCTAGTAACAACTGTTTGTGGAATACTACACTTATCCACGTAACTGCATGTACGGACACACACATTCATGGATGCTTCTTTGTAAGTTTGTATGAATGTATTTATGTATCACTCATTTTGGTTTAAAATTAAATTGTTGTTATAGATTAATAAAATTTAAAATAAAATCTTCACTAAAAGGGCATAAAATTCGCGGAAAAATTACAATCAAATCATGCCATAGACAAACTTACCTGCCGTTGCTTCGTTAATGCCATGTAATCTTGGCAACTTTATAACAGAGGCTTGTTTCATGCTTGACTTGATTAACCAACCAATCGTACGAAAATTTTCCTTTGCCATTTATTTGTTTGATTTCGCTAATTCATGCTTAAGTGAATAAAAATTATTATTGACAAACAAAATTTACGCTTACAAAATACAAACAAGGAAAGAAACTGTATTTTATTTGTTAAAATTTGTTGATTTAAATTTAAAATTTATTCAAAAACAATTTTACGTCTTTCTGAATTGACTTTACAGAACTCCCACAAAAAGACTAGAACGGTTAAAATAGGCGATCTTACGGGACGCGTAAATCGCGTGGTCCCATACTCTTCAAGGTTGATGGCCAAATGGCGCAGGGTTTTTGCAGTCGGTGCCGGACGACCGGGGAATCGTCGACGAAATTCGCGCTGCGCCAACACCACAGACGAAAATTAACACGATTTTTCCGCATTCTTAGGGAGTGTATCGCTCCATGACTTGTTCATTTGTATTCTATATCTGTTTAGTTCACAAATATCAAAACAGATTTGACATTGGCCACCATTTGCTATTATGAGAATTACGTATTCAGTAATTTCTAAATTATTTTAATTTTATTGGGACAGGTATGGTGACTTTACTTATATTTTTCAAAACTCCATATAAAATGAAAAGACTGTTAGCCATACCTTCCAATTTCCAATCTACGACTTTTCCATTTATTCGATTTTTTTAAATGCCATAAGACAATATTTTATGGTGAAAAATGGGCTAAAAAATAAAAAGTCGCAACAAAACCACATCGATTGTTAGATGTATCATACAAATTGTAAAAATGTTTCTTTATTTTTTTAGAATTTAAAATATTTTTAAACAATTCCTGTTTGGAGATTATCCATACGTATAAAGGTCATACGTATAAAGGCCTTTAAATTGTATTTAATCTAAAGTAAACTAGAAAGGGACCTTCGAATTTTTTAGTTTTAACTACTCTTCTTAAACCTTAATTGGAATTAGAAGGTTCGAAGGCTCTGAACACCTACCATATACATATGTGGAAACTCAAAAGGTAAGAACTGAGGAATAAAACCGGATATGATGAATTAGATTTACAAATCCGCTGTATTTTTTTTAAAGGTCCAGGAGTCGTACACTATAGACAGCATTGGATTTCATTCTTTATGTCTTTTGTTTGAAAATTTCATGGCTGAAATGGCAGCAAAAAAGTTTTTTTTTTTCATATATTTATTATTGAATCTTCGCCTTTGGCGAACTAACAATAAGTGTTCAAATCTTAAAACTAGGTATTTAATATTAGTCCAGCCAGTGCCAGACTAAAATTTAAGTTCTCATATTAATTATCAAGCTTCATATAAGCGCAATAGTATCCCTCCTTTTCAGGCGGGTGTGCCCACTATGTTGCAGGATGTTTCGGGCGAGCGGATTTGGGTGAGTTTCCAGCTTATTTAAATACTTGTCCACATAGTTCAGGATTTCGCATTTAACTAGTGGAACTTGTAGATCCTTGTGGATGTTGCTGTTTTTAACATACCAAGGAGCACCAGTTATCATTCTTAGGATTTTGTTTTGCCTGCGTTGAATTTTTTCTATGTTGGATGCGGAAGCAGTGCCCCATAATTGTATACCGTAGCACCAAATTGATTTCAAAATCGATTTGTAGAGTGGAAGTTTACAATCAAGACGAAGCACAGAGTTTCTGCCGATTAGCCAATGGATTTGTGTAGTTTTAAGTTTCATTTGCGTCAACTTCGCATCTATATGAGGCTTCCATGTGAGGCGGCGATCTAGGTGAACACCAAGATATTTTGTCTCGGTTCGTTGAGGCACCATATGGTTGTTAATAGTGATTGGGGAGCACGTTTCTTTGCGTAAAGTAAACGTTACGTGGGTACATTTTTGCTCATTAATTTTTATTCCCCATAATTTTGCCCATTTCTCTACTTGGGTTACGTGTTGTTGCAATTGGCACGAAGCCTCTTTAGGGTCTTTATGAATACTGAGAAAAGCGGTATCGTCAGCAAATGTAGACGTGTGCGTAAAACTGTTTGTTGGCATATCTGCAGTGTAAAGCAAGTACAAAATTGGGCCTAGGATACTCCCTTGAGGTACACCAGCCGCTATTGGTTGGTAACAACTTATTTGGTTTCCCTCTTTGATTTTAAATTGTCGACCGGTTATGTACTTTTCTAGTAGGTTGAAAATATTAGCTGGAAGGTTTAGCTTTAGTTTGTTTAACAGGCATTCGTGCCATACCTTATCAAATGCTTGAGAGACATCTATAAAAAGCGCGGAGCAATACTTTTTTTCCTCGAAAGTTTTTCTTATAACCTGCACCAGTCTGTGAGTTTGTTCTATTGTGCTATGTTGACTTCTAAAGCCAAATTGGTGATCTGGAATGCAGTTGTTTTCATTCAGGATCGGAGTAAGCTTGTTTTTAAGCAGCTTTTCAAACAGTTTTGACGAAGTTGGTAACAAACTTATAGGCCTATAAGACTCCACCTTCAAAGGATCTTTACCAGGCTTAGGAATCATCTTTACTAAGGCAACTTTCCATATTGGTGGAAAATGTTCAAGCCGTATTATGGCATTAAAAATAAAAAGAATTATTCTTTTTGCTGTAAAAGGTAGCTCAATGAGCATTTTGTTGCTTATTTTATTAACGCCAGGAGCTTTTTTATCATTAAGGTTAGCAATAGCTTCTACCACATCTGAATATCGGAAACGTATTTCTATAGGACGTCTAGAAACAACAGGCGGCAGTTCCCTCACGTCAGTGCATGTATTAGGAGTGAACACGTTTCTTAAATGGCTTGCGAACAGATCGCATTTTTCTTCATCATTTCTAGCCCAGGATCCTCTTAGATTGCGCAGTGGTGGTTTTGCGATTACGGGTCTTTTAAGACGACTGGCTGATCGCCATAGAGAATAATTTGTTTGAGGAGTCGCGTCTAGACCTTCCAAATACTTCTTAATTGATGCAATTCTGTGTACCTCCAGCAAGTTTTTTAAGCGATTTGTACACTCTTTTAACTTCGTTTTAAGTTGGGGCGATCTATGCTGTTGCCATTCTCTTCGTGCTCTCCTTTTTTCAGAGAAAAGCTCTTCAACATCCACAGAAAAAATTTTGTTGTATTTGACCTGACGGTTTGTTGAAGAAGCATGTTCAACGGCTGCTTTAATGTTTTCATTTAGGATACTCAGGTAATCATCGATTTCTTGGGGAGTTTTTAGTGGTACATATGTGTTCCGAGCAGTAAGAGCTGATATATTTTTTATATTTCAACCAATTTACTTTTAGATAAGAAAAAGTCACTAGTTGCTATTTGGTGAGGACTGCAAATAGTGATAATTGTGGGTGAATGGTCAGAAGATAAATCCAGAGAGGCTTGCGCCTCAATGAGCTCCGGGGATATACCTTTTGCCACACCAAAATCTATTACGTCTGGAATTTTATTATTGTCCGTTGGCCAATAGGTTGGTTGTCCAGTTGAAATAACGAAAAGTCCTTTTTCCGACACTGAGTCATACAAGACACGACCTCTGGGACTAATTAAGCGGGAGCCCCAGTATGTGTGCTTAGCGTTATAGTCTCCAGCAGCTATGAAGCGGGGACCTAATGATTTGTAGAAACTGTTGTACTGATCCTTCGTTATGGAGAATCTGGGTGGACAGTAAACTGATGAAATAACAAGGTTATGGAAAAATTCATCAATGCAGACGTTCGTAGCTTGGATATAACATTCCGAGAGGCCACCCAACCATTGGTGTTTAATTCTTGATTTGATTAGAATAGCCGAGCCACCACATGATCTATCTCTGGGATCTTTTGAGTCGTAAAAAGTATAGCCACATATTTTGAAAGTGCTTCTAGATGTCATATGAGTTTCGGAAATCAACATGACATCAATTTTTTGGTTATTTAGAAAATATTCGAGTTCGTTTTTGTGTTGGCGGATGCCGTTTGCGTTCCAGAAACAAACCCTGAGGCAGTTCATGGCCTTTTAAGCATGGCCTGCAGAAGAGCAGACTGCATTTTTTGCATTTCTTGCATCATACCAGCCATTTGCGCCATGATCTGCGTAAATTGTTTTACCATATTGTCTATTACGGCTTCCAGGCTGCTGAAATTGGGGCCTGTAGGTTTATTTATTGGCACCTCTCTTTGTGTTGTTGGCGGGTTAGGCTTGCTTGCGTTGGGCTGGTCAGACTTTAACGCGTTGGCATAAGAAAGTTGTCTCGTGGTTGGCTGTGCTAGTGGAGGCATAGAAGTAGCTGCTATATTTAACTCCAGGGAAGGAGCAGGAACTACTTTTGGCTTTGTTGAGCGCCTTACTAAATTAAAAACAGGGCAGCCTCTATAGTTGGCAGTATGATTTCCACCGCAATTGCTGCATTTCTTTACACGAGGATCATCTTTTTGTTTGTCGCACTTTGTCGTAGCATGCAGGTCTCCACACACCACACAAACAGAAGGCAATTTGCAGTAAGCCTTGGTGTGACCATATTCTTGGCAATTTAAGCACTTCACGGGCCCAGATCGCTTATGTGGCAAAAAAAGTATATATTTTTTATTGAATCTTTGCCTTAGCGAACTAACAATAAGTATTCAAATCTTAAAACTAAATAGTTAATACTAGTCCAATCAGTACCAGACTAAAATTTAAGTTCTCACAATAAAATTAACTAATTTCAAAGGTTTCATCTAAGAGCAATTGTATCCCACTATGTTGCAGGATGCTTCGAGCGAGCGGATTTGGATGTGATTCCAGCTTATTTAAATACTTGTCCACATATTTCATGATTTCGCATTTTACAAGTGGAACTTCTAGATCCTTGTGGATGTTGCTGTTTTTGCTATACCAAGGAGCACCAGTTATCATTCTTAGAATTTTGTTTTGACGGCGTTGGATTTTTTCGATGTTAGAGGCGGAAGCAGTGACCCATAGTTGGTAGAGTAGAAGTTTACAATTCAGACAAAACACAGAGTTTCTACCAATAAGCCAGTGGATTTGAGCAGCTTTAAGTTTCATTTGCGTCAGCTTAGCATCTATATGAGGCTTCCATGTAAGGCGGCGATCTAGGTGAATACCAAGATATTTTGTCTCAGATCGTTGAGGCACATTATGGTTGTTGATAGTGATTGGAGGGCACGTTTCTTTGCGTAAAGTAAAAGTTACGTGGGTACATTTTTGTTCATTTATCTTTAGTCCCCATAACTTTGCCCATTTCTCAACTTGGCTTACGTGTTGTTGCAGCTAGCTCGAAGCCTCTTTAGGGTCTTTATGAGTACTAAGAAAAGTAGTGTCGTCAGCAAATGTCGACGTGTGTGTGAGACTATTGGTTCGCATATCTGCTATGTAATCCAAGTACAGAATTGGACCTAATATACTACATTGAGGTACACCAGCCCCTATTGGTTGTAAAGAACTTATTTGGTTTCCCTCTTTGATCATAAATTGTTTGGTTATATATTTCTCTTAAAGGTTGAAAATATTAGCTGGAAGGTTGAGCTTTAGTTTGTTTAAAAGGCCTTCATGCCATACTTTGTCGAAAGCTTGTAAGACATCGATAAATAGTGTGGAGCAGTACTTCTTTTCCTCAAACGCTTTTCTTATAACCTGTACCAATCTGTGAGTTTGTTCGATGGTACTATGTTGACTTCTAAATCCGAATTGGTGATTTGAAATACCGTTGTTGTCATTCAGGTTCGGATTCAGCTTGTTTTCTAGCAGTTTTTCGAACAATTTCGAAATTGTGGGTAACAAACTTATGGGTTTATAAGACTCTTTCTTCGAGGGATCTTTGCCGGCTTAGGAATCATCTTTACCAAGGCAACTTTCCATATAGGCGGAAAATGTTCAAACCGAATTATCGCGTTAAAAATAAAAAGAATTATTGTTTTAGCAGTAAAAGGTAGCTCTATGAACATTTTGTTGCTTATATAATCAACGCCAGCAGCTTTTTTACCATTTAGGTAAGAGATAGCCTCTACAACTTCTGCAAATCCAAAGGACGTCTAGTAACAACAGGCGGTAATTCCCTTACGTCCGTGCATGTATTGGGGGTAAACACGTCTTTGAAATGATTTGCAAACAGATCGCATTTTTCTTCGTCATTTCTAGCCCAGGATCTCAGATTGAGCAGTGGTGGTTTTTCGATAAGAAGTTTTTACGACGTCTGTCTGATCGCCATTGGGAATTATTTGTCTGAGGAGTCGCGTCTAGCCCTTCCAGGTACTCTTAAAGTGATGCCATTCTGTTAACCTCCAACAAGCTTTTTAATTAGTTTGTACACTCCTTCAGCTTAGATTTAAGTTGGGGTAATCTATGATTTTGCCATTCTCTTCGGGCTCTTTTTTTTCAGTTAAAAGTTGTTCGACTTCGTCAGAAAAAATTTTGTTGTACCTAGCCTGACTCTTGGTAGAAGACGCATGTTCAACGGCTTTTTTAATGTTTTCGTTTAGGACGCTCAGACAATCATCGATGTCTCCGGGAGGTTTAAGCGGATGGTCTTCTAAACTGTAAGTTCTGATATATTTTTTATATTTCAACCAATTTACTCTTTTAGATAAGAAAAAATCACTAGTTGCTATTTGTTGAGGACTGCAAATAGTGATTATTGTGGGTGAGTGGTCAGAAGATCAATCCAAGGAGGCTTGAGCCTTAATAAGCTCCGAAGATATATCCTTTGCTACGCCAAAATCGATTACGTCTGGAATTTTATTGTGGTCCGTTGGCCACTAGGTTGGTTGTCCAGTTGAAATAACATAAAGTCCCATTTCATACACGGCATCACGGGACTAGAAGTAAATTAAGGCCAAATAAATAGGGTATGCTTAAGCCATGGAACGCCGATGGATATAAGCGCGAGGGTGTCATATATACTCGCGGTAATGAGAGCCGAGAAGTTGATTGGAAAAAATGCAATAATCTGTGATTAAAGCTCTTAGGGGTATAAAGTCAAATCAAGACTTGTGGACAACTATTAACTTCTTCTCAGAGTCTTTAGACCACTCGCTCAATATAATCACTATTTTAGTCCCCACCAAATCATAGCTGGTGATTTTCTCTTTTCTTAATCGAAAAAGTTTATGCCATATAAAGACCTGTCAACCAAGTTAAAGCTAAACTTGCCTGTGAATCTTTACAAGATTTTGGAAAAATGCGCAATCAACTTACAGCTTATAAGGAAAGAGGGGCACTTCTTAAAATAGGGGCGAGAATACCTCAAGGTAGCTTTATAAGACAAGTTCTGTACTTGCTTTATACATCAGACATGTCAATTAATAGTCAAACACGCTGATGATACTGTTTTTCATAAAGTGTCGTGGCAACACGCATTGTTAGGCTCCGTTGGGTTCCGGGGCATTGTGACGTTTTCGGTAACAAAGTTGCCAATGAGGTGCCGAGTAAGGAGTCGGCCAAGGTTTTTGGGATGTTATGTGAGCCAGTAAAGCCAGCGATAGGTCTCTATTATGACTCGGTAGGCACATGGGTCTTATACAAAATGGAAAAAAGTTTTATGGCATTATATAGAATAAGCATATAATTCCAATATTCAATTTCTAGTTAAAGTTTATTTAAATAAAACAAATTAATATCCAACTTACAGTAGCGCCGTCTAGAAAGAGTGCTGACGAGAAACCGTAGTGGATTTCGAACATGCAATTACACTCGGCTAGTATCGGTATTACTAAGTTCTTAATAAAAATTTCCACTTTTAGAATTCACAACTTTAATAATGAACTTAAAGCCGAATAAATAGAAATTATTACAAGATATAGAAAAGTTTAAATAAATAACTATGAAACACTTTATATTTTACTTACAGTTTTGCCCTTAATGCAAACATGATTTGTCCAATTACATACTTAGGCTAACGTTACAATTGTACATACAAACATTTTTTTTTTTTTTTTTTTTTTTTTTTTTGCATAATTTTTAATTATTGAATCTTCGCTTTAGCGAACTAACAATAAGTTTTCAAATCTTAAGACTAAGGAAATAATATTAGTCCAGCCAGTGCCAAACTAAAATTTACGTTCTCATAATATAAATAGTTATCTTCATCTAAGCGCAATAGTATCCCTCCTTTTTAGACGGGAGTGTCCACTATGTTGCAAGATACTTCGAGCGAGCGGGTTTGGATGTGTTTCCAGCTTATTTAAATACTTGTCCACATATTTCAGGATTTCGCATTTAACTAGTGGAACTTTTAGATCCTTATGGATGTTGCTGTTTTTGACATACCACGGAGCACCAGTTATCATTCTTAGGATTTTATTTTGACGGCGTTGTATTTTTTCTATGTTAGAGGCGGAAGCAGTGCCCCATAATTGTATACCGTAGCACCAAATTGATTTTAAAATTGAGTTGTATAGTAGAAGTTTACAATCCAGATGAAGCACAGAGTTTCTACCCATAAGCCAGTGGATTTGTGCAGCTTTAAGTTTCATTTGCGTCAGCTTTGCAAACATGGTTTTAAGATGTTTTTCACCTGCCTTTTAAATGTTTTTCTAGGGATTTCTACGTAAATATCTTCGGTTCATAATCACTAGTCAACGACCACAAATTTCCATGTTTTCTTTTAGTTCGTGTTTGTCTTCTCGTTGGGTTTAAAATAGTTGTACGAACTTACTAACTAAGCCAAACTAGGCTTATCCTTATAAAAGAACACAACAACAATTTTAAACAGTGTGATTTTTTTTAGTACGAACAGTGGGATTTAAATGATATGTTTGGTTTTTAAGATTTTTGAAGTTTAGACTTAAATATTTAGTTCATTGGTTTACTTTTCCAGTAAGGTTCAGTAATTTAATATTTGCTGAGTAATTTGAAAACTCTGCTCTCGGAAAAATTTTTGCATCCAAAAGTACGCGACTGGAAAATTTTTAAAAAATTTAACAATAGCAAAAATTATGTATAAAAAGATGTAAATATAATAGTTACACAGAAAAATTATTCTCATATGTTTTTCAATTAACGCGCTTATTAAAAAACCAAAATGGGTTTTAACTAGTAAATTATTTGTTCAAATAAAATATATAGATTCTTAGAAAAATTTAACCAAAGCAGTGATGTTTATTTAAAAATTCTTTTAAAAAGCAGTCATTTTGTAGTTTAACGCTTTTGTGCCCTCGTTTTTTCAAGTATGCAACACAGATTATGTTTAGTATACAAAAATAAAAAACAAGCATAAACGTTATTATAAATACGACTTTATATAACCAAAATCCAATGTCTCTATAGTTTAGTGGTTAGAGTCCCATGGTGCTTGACTCGGTTAAAACTTTTTTAATTTTTTAATTTTTCTTCTTAAGCGATGTTTGGAATATTTCAGCTGGCATGTTATCTAGATGCCTTACCGTTCTTTAGTTGAGACCTGTAGTGCGATATAGTAACTTTTAACGATTCGACGATCGTCATATTTATCGACAGAAATTATTGTTTGCTGCTGCGGTTAAGTGATTCACTAAGACGTTTTTAACGATTGTGGATGAGTTGATTTTTGTTTGTATTTTATTAGTTGTAAAATAAATTTTAACAAAGCGAAAATCATAAATATAGTAAAAATAATATATAATATACAAAATAACCTTTTGTCGATACAACTAACAACACAAAAATTATTGCCGTTAAATTATCAAGTATAACGATTCTAAAAATTGCTAAAAAGTTTTGCTGTTTACTTAACAATAACAGCTGACTTTAACGGAAGTGAATATCGTTAAAAACTTTACTGAATCGCAAAATCGTTATATTTATTGTTAACTTATTTTAACGATACGAATATCGTAAAAATAAGTTACTGAATCGCACTACTGGCTTTTGACACTTCATCAGTTCTAGGGATATTGATTAGAATCTGTAATGTTGGGAATTTAATGTTATTTAACTCGTTTTCACTTGTTCCCAAACTGTGGCAGTTTAGGTTAATACTATCTTTTAAATTTATCTTTAACTACAGTCTTTAGATTTACCGCGTGTGCGGTATTTTTGGGATTTGCGTCCTTCTTTTTAGCTAATTCTGTTATATTCCTTGCCGCATCTATGAAATTTCGCATTATATAAGATCGTTCATGATATTATTTAGATGTTTTATATTAGGAGATTGGGAAAGGTCTTAAAAAATGTTTAAGACCAAACTGTTAATAACTGGACCGGACTTAAGACTTAATCGAAGGTTTCCTTTATGTCCTGGGGTATTGTGTGTCTTTATAGTCTGTTTTGAATCACTATTACCAAATAATGATCGGTGGTTACATACGCTCTTCTTAGTTTTAAAACTGTGTGCGGGCATAATTCCTTTTAGTCTCAAGATGCATTATCAGGGTTTTTATAAGAGATGATCCTTTTTGTAAATCTATATCCTGCTTCTGTAGAATATGTAATCCGCAAATAAATTCAAAAGTGCTTATAGAAGTCTTTAATAAAAATGCTTTTGAAGAAGTAGCCATTTCTTTTCACTCGTGTATCTTTTTCAATGCCTCTATAATGTGCTTTAATTTTACTGCAATTTGTAAAATTGAATCATGGCGATCGTATTTCGCATAATTGAGACAACTTTGCACCAAAATATTACAGAAAAACTGCATTACGCTTAGGATGTTTTTAAAAAAATAAATTTGCTGGTTTATTTAACAAACGATACAACTTTTTATATTATTGGTACCTAATTGCCTTTCGATATTTGTGGTTAAATCTATGGGAATAGCAAAGGGTTTGTTTTGCATTTTTTGCGGTTTCATTCATTTTTTTACTTCTCCATTTTTTTTGCCAACATCAAAGGGCACCCGTCAGTTCCAATCCCTACACAATTTTTAAAATCAAAACCAACGTTTTTCAAATCTCTTAAAACTACTGATAATAGTGTGTTCGCATTAATTGACACTTCGACGTCATCGCCAATACCATATAAAGCCTGTTCAAATGCTTTGATAAAGCTGAAAAATTCTTCATTTACTAACTTTTCGTTTACGTGTAGGTAGCTTAGAGCTAAAAAAATTTGACTTTTTCCTGACAAGTCCGTAGTTTCTTCAAATATAATTGAATAATATTTACCGTCATAAATATTTTTAAGTATAATTTCTAAAAAAAGATTATGGAAACTTTTATTTAATTCAGTTTGATAGTTTTCCATGTTTCATGTTTTCTTTCCCCCACAGCTGAATATAGCGCTTTTACTTATCAAAATCATATTTTTCAACGCCTTTTCGAAATCTGTTACAGTTTCTGGTCAGCATGTTTTTAATGGAATATATTTGTTTTTTTTTTCTTCTGGACCCACTGTCGTTATTTCGCCTAAGTCACATACGTAGTTCTTTTAATGTTAATACTAACCAATGCATGTAAAAGAACAAGTGAGTTTATTCTCAGCGATCACCTTTATAGGTTTCATACACATGAAAAATGCTACCTCATAAAAGAGTCTTAAGCCTTTTTGCAAACATATACTTAGATTCACTAATAGATTCAAAGTAATTTTGAAAAGGATTAGAAAAAAAGTTGTAGTAACAACATTTGCCTCAGCAAGTACTGCAGGCGATTAAGATGTTTCTGTTTTTAATTGTTTCTAGATTTTAATTTATTATTTTTATGTGTAAAGCTACACATGTATGATCATGCATGGGTTTTTTGAAAAACCGAAAAAAAATGTAACCAGAAGTCCATCTTGATAGAAAACTAACGGATTTGTGGCTGTAGACTAACAACTTGTTAACAGACCATTTGTTTCGTAATCCATCAGCTAATCCCGAAAGGTTTATCTTAAATAATTTTATATGTATTTGTCCTACAAAATAATTGCATGTAGACAGGACGGGCAACATACACACATTCATTCGTACATTTAGCCAACATCGACAACAAATGGAAAGTGCGTTCATTATTAAAACTAGAGGTGAGCGATCCCGTGATTTTTAGGGAATATCGTTAATAGTGAATGCGATTTTAAAATCACCGGTTATTTAAACAGTGACAGTGATCACTGTTTAGCATTTTTCACTACTTGTAAAATAGTTATTTTAATCTCTGTTAAATTGTTATACATAATGTTATTTTAAGCAGTGATTATGCGATTTTAGTTCTTTTTAACGAACTCCTGAACAACGCATTGGAAAAATAATATAAATGATAAACAAGAATCAAAAATATTTATGAATAAGAAATATCAATTTTCAATAGGTATGTATGTACATAGTTACAAACAATATTCCATATTTATATTAATATTTTTAATTTACTTTAAACAAAATTTTTATAACAAATTTAAATATGTATATACCTTTTGAGATAAGTTTTTAAGCTCCAATGGAGCATTGAGATAAAGCTTTAATTTAGAAAAGCAGCTTAACATTCTTGTTAAATATAAGTTTCATATTAAAAATGTTTCTACTTATAACGTGTAAAAAAATGTTATTATTAGTTTCTATATACATAATGCGAGAAAACTAAAAACTTTATACGCATTTTTTTCGAAATAATTTTGTTGTACCTTTACAAAGATTTTCGCTTATCATGCAAAGTTCTATTTTTGTTAGCTGTGCTTTTTTTCATTTGAGGTTACGATATGTGTTTAAAATAAATGTGCGTTTAAATCTGTTTTTGAATATTAATTCTTTAGCCGGCTCATATCTGAATTTAATCCGCCGTCGCGGACAAACAATGCTCGGCGCTGGTCTCTGACGGCACCTCTGTTGTAAAGTTTTTAACAGCACTTTGACAAACACACATACAAACACATAAGCCCTTTACTTCTTTTAAAGAACAAAAGCAGCAACATGATTTGTTAGCTATGACTAAATGTAAACATGAAGCACAAAAATGTTACTTTACATTTTGCAAAGTTTAACATAATAAGAGTAACATCGCAGGTAAAATTACTGCACAATATTTCAAAATGTTACTTTGAGTAACATAATAACTTAAAAGTAGCAGTAGCAGTTACTTCACAGTTTATGTCACTGTCGTTACCAGTGATTTGCAAGTAACAGGTATAAAATCACAGGTACGGAAATATCACTCATCTCTAATTAAAACCATTAAGTACCTGCTGCTGCCGCAGGTAACAGTAACAACTATATAAAGTAGTAAGTTTGTATAAATAAAAACTATGTTTTAACGAACGGAGATACAGATACATAAATTCATTTTACTCAACTTACTTAGGATTAATCCACTTACTTATGTAAATGTTAATCCTTACGTTTAAGGATGCAGGGTATGATCATACACTAGCTGAAGCAAAAATAAATGCACACAAAGGTCAGTCCGTCTGTATGTTTCAAAGACTGTATTTTTTGTCCTTTTTTTTTTTTTTGACTTTACAAAACCAATAACAAAAGGAGTCTCAGTTCCTTTAGTTAAAAAGCTAGATAGTAGCAGTTGTAGTAGTAGAAACGAAGGTGTAAAACAAAAGCACGCTTCGCATTAGTTAGTATTGTGGCGGCTTTAAATACAACTTATTTTACCACAAATCCATTGTAAAATCATCATAGTTTTATGAAAATATATGCGCGCACATTCTTTTCCTCCAACAGTGGTTGCAGCTGCTCCTTAATTACATGCTACTTGTTGTTCTTGTTCTTTTGCTGTCATACCAATATTTAACAAGCGACCACTGCTAGTCAGTCAGTCATATCTCGTTAGTAATTTTTATATTGGTTTTGCTGTTTGTATTTTCCCAGAACTTTGCAATGTCGTAATAACAACATTTAAATAATTTTCCAGAAAAGTGGAATATTTCTAAAAAAAACATTTTCGCAGTATTATGCTTCGTGAAAATATTGAAAAATTTATAAAATGCTTATATTTCGTTGAACTAATTAATTGTTTTAAAACAAATGTTTGCTTTTTATTTTGATGTAAGTTCATATTTTAATTTTTTTTTATTAGAAGAAATTAAAAATTTCCCTCAATGTTGAAAGAAACTTTATTTGAAAAATAATGTTTTTTTCTACCGATACTAGCCAAATATAATGTGGTTTTGGCTGTTAACAGCACCTATTTAACGTAAATGTTATCCAGAGGTGTGAAAGTAAGGGCGAAGTTTAAAAAGCTTTTCATTCCACCTGATAGATGGATGATGCTTAACCGTTAGTTAGTTAAATGTTGCCAAAGAGATTTTAATACAAAAAGCATTGTGTTTTTGGAAAATTTAAACTTCGTCCTAACTTACAAAATAAAAAAAATATTTCAGTTTACCTTTCTGGATAACATGTATGTAAGTTAAATACGTGCTGTTTACAATCAAAAACGCCATTCAAAGAGTACTGATGGTGATGTTAACTAGCTGTTTTCGAAAAGGCATTCTACTAGTATTAGAAGAAAAACAATGATTCTTCAAAAAAACATTAACGGAAATAATAATTTCTTTTACATATTTATTTTTAGCCTATTTTTGAACAATTTTTATTTCTAAAATTTCCTTTATAGTTTGTCAGGCTAATTAGTTCAAATTTATTGTGATAAGATTTTCATTGAAGAAATATTTGGAAAAAGTTTAGTTTCCCGACACTAGCCGAGTGGAATGCATTTTCAGAGCCCGCTACAACTCCTCATCAGCACTCTTTTCAATAAAAAGAAATTAAAATACGAACTTAAGCCAAAGCAAAAAAAAAAAAGTATGTATAAAATTTTTATAATATAACATATTTAGTTAGCTCAAGTTAAAATTTTTGTTTGGCTTTGACTTTTTTGATTGATAATGTCCAAAATATTCTTATTAAGAAACAAAAAGTTTAAATATTTTTTAAAAAAGGCAGTCTTTCTTATTCCGAAAAGAAAACCCAGAGATTTATTTTAACCTAAACGCTAATGTGCACTTACATTTTAAAGGTTTTTCGGAAACACAAGGTAAAAATAAATTTTAAAACTTTAATTAAAAAAATTTAAGAAATATCTAAGAACTGCAAACTTCAATATATTTTTTTTTTATTTATAAGTTATTTTGAGGAATTTTACGCTCCAATTTCCAAACAAGAGTCCCAGCCGTAGTACAAGGTAGGCCAAAAGAAGTCATCCGATGTTGTTTACGATGCGTTTGGCGGTCGACAGGCATCAGCTGATGCACAGACTGGACTTTGTGCGGGAACATACGCAGGTCTTTGACCAAATTCGCCTTAGAGACGGCCGGCTAATGGCTAATTGCGAGGCACGGCGTCTGGTCGATGTTTATGGCGAAACTTTGACATTCTTGCCAATAGCGGCGATATTCTCGGCAGAACGAATGCTCCGGGGCCGGCCCCTCTTGGCAGCATCTCGTGTGCTCCCGTATACTTAAAGGTTGGTGGCTAAACGGCGCAGTGTTTGCACAGTCGGTGCCGGACGACCGGGAAATCGGCGACGGAATTCGCGCTGCGCCAATACCACAGACTCATTTTCACGCAAAAAATAGTCACGATTATTCCGCTTTCTGGGGGAGTGTATTGCTTGTTCACTTGTATTCTACATCTGTCTAGTTACCAAATGTCAAAACAAATTTGACATTGGCTGCCATTTGCAAAAATGAGAGCACCATTCAATAGGGTGATTTCTTTTTGCCACCTTGTACAACAAATAATGGCATTACAGTTGCCAAGAAAATTTTCGACGAAAGAGAAGTAAATCGATCTGGCAGAGACAAGTCAGTCACGTCTTTTAAAATATTTCTTAGCTCTGTAGGTTTTAACACATTCATATTTTTATAATACGAGCTTTTCAATAATCAATCAACTACTTTTAAATAGATTTTATAAAATATATAATTTCACTCAAATTAAAAATTTTAGTTAAAACAATGAGTTCTTTTAAAAACATTTACATAAGCTAAAGAAACACTTTGTTAGTTAAATAAATTTTTATTGACTGTCGCGGTTATGCAAGCTGCAGAGCAAAAAAATCTCTTTATGTACGATCAATATTTTTTAATGATCACAAAAAAGCACGCTTGCAAAATAGATACTTAAAGGTAAGTCAAATAAATTTTAAGAAGCTGGAAAAAAATCACAGTTTCTCATATATGACAAAGAATAGGAGATACTGGTAACTCTTTATTAGTCAGAATGTCTACCTTTCAAACTGCTGGATGTAAAAAAATATAAAGTAACCGAAATGGAAGAAGCCGTCAATAACGTTACTGCTGTTGTTTTTGGCATGCTCTTATAAAACTCAATGTCGCATATTATCAGATTTGGATAACTTAGCGGGATTTAATTGAGAAAAATATGTTACTCGTTTTTAAAAAAAGTAAAGTACAATGCCAAAAATAACATTCTTGGTATTAACAAAAACAACTTCGTATGCAAAATTAAGGTGGTTTTATACGAGATGTATTTTTCAGATGACTTGTCACTTTTGCAATCCACATGTAATTGCGTATGTCCGCAAAATTGTCAATATACAGATGGGGTGAAACTAGTACCAGAATGCTTTCAGGTGGGATTTGTGAAATCATGTTAAATGCCCTTGGTTTACTTGGCAAATAGGCTCAAGAAGTGTCATAGGAGTTAACCCGGAAACATTTCAGCTGATGCTGTCCACAAAAGGAACCAACATTCTAAGCAGACTGCGGTTGGAGAAGTGCGAAATCCCCTTTTCGGACATACGTCAATGGTTTCACGTGAATACCTATTTGGAGTGCAATAATCCACGGTGCTCTGAGCACAGGGCGGATACAATGTATCTACCAACGCTTACCGCAAAACAGTATCCATGAGTACATATTTAAAACCATGCAATTGAGCATGACCCCTCCCCTTGGTGTAGAGCAGAACAACTTCAAGCTCCGCGATTTGTATTTAAAACCACAACCACCAAATTGTTCTGACATGGGTCACACCATAGTCAGGCCAAAGCTGAGACTCTAGGGGCGCCTGGCTCCTACGGTACTAGAATTATCACTGTGGTCGGGCCTAGGCCTAGGCCGAGGGTATTACCAGTTAAGCTCCAAACAGCTCAGAGACTGATCCCCCCTCGTGGCCGAAGCCACTTCCAGTTTTGACCACTGTCAGCAACTGGTAGCCATCCGCCACCAAAAACATATAATTTCAGCCAGCAGATATGGAATTGGCATTCCCTAGCAGTTTCGACCTCTATCAAGGACTGGTGACCGCACCCCTTTTCGGACAATGCAAAAAATGGATGTTAGTGATCGAGAACGTACATGGAAGAATCTTAAGCACATTGCTTTCGATCAAGGCCTTCTGACATTCCATATGGACTTTGAAACATGTCAAGGTTCGTCACCCCTTTAGGAGTGTGTGGTTTAGGGGTAATCTTGAACAAAATTATGATGCCAGGATATATACAGACGACTCTAGCATGGACGATGGTGTAGGATCCGGCACTTACTCAGAGTTTCTTAAAACAAGCTCAGGATGATTTCTGAGCAGTTGCGTACTTAAGGTGCAGGTTGAATGACTTGTTTAAATACCTCTTCGTCGCTGGTTCCAGGGACAATACATCTGACGAGTGGTGTGGCCTTAATAAAACGGAGTGATTCTAGATCCTGGCAAGCTACCAAATAAACCAATTTTTTTTTGTGTTGTGCTCTCATAGTTTAGTTTTACGCTGGTACTGGTATTGTGTGCATATTTTATATGCGGATTGGCCATATGATGCGTAAGTAAAGTAGAATGAAAAAAATGCATTAAATTTTTCAATATAGTAGACATACATATGTGTGAATACATTTATGTGTAAGGACTCCAAAAAACAAAAGGCAAAGTCCGATAAACTTTTTTAGTTAAGAGATTTTTAAATTTGGGACAATACTTCGTTACGAAAGGCAACGATTTTGTACGTGTTAGAAGGAAATTGATTTAATTTTTCTGTAAACATTTTGACTTAAACTTTGATAACAAGATATAGACAGACAGTAGAACACCCTTTCAATCAACTCAGAAGATAAATCTGATTCGATCGGTGCATATAGAAGATGATGATGTAAATTAACTTTTGGACGTTGCAAGCCCAGCCCCTTTGTTAAGACAATTTACAAAATTGCTTACTGTGTTGTACATCCCCTTTCCTTTGCATGTGACATTGTAAAATGTTTATTTTCTTAAATTTCAACTGTAACATATTTTAATAACCTCCGATTAACGAAAAGGACGCAAATAAATTATTTAACTTTTAGATTTTTTTACATGCATGTGTAGACGTACCTCTTTCTAATCTTAAGAAAAACAAAGCCCAAACTGTTGTCTCTTTTCTGTCTACAAACGAAAATTTCTATCAAATATTTCACTCTGAGTGTATACATTTACAAACATTGAGTTCCAGGTTACAAACGAATTAAATCTAAAACGCTGTGATTTCAATTTATTCATAAAAAGATGAGTGACTAGTTTAGTGTTGATGATGATAATAATGATATTTACTTGAAGATTTAAGAACCTGTTATAATGTTTTATCGTTTCACATCATCTATCTTAATCCGAATACCATAAAAATGTTTGCTGATCCAAAATGCAATTAACACATTACTCTTAAATACTTTAAACAAAAAGACATTTAGTTTTGAGGCAAGCAGGAACACGCATATAAACACACATACTCACATACATACATAATTGTATTAATCCAATACAATGATAATGCTTAATAAATTTTCATTAAAAACAGTTATAAATATGCGCATATGTATGTATATGTTTCAAAAAAATTTCTATAAAAACCTTATATTGATATACATGATGAAAAGGAAAAGTCATATAGACATTTTAAGATCTATTTGCAATATGTTTTAGTTCTATATAATTCAAACCAATATCCCCTCTGGGGCCAAAAAAAAACATCATTATTATTCTCTTGGTTACATTTCCTGGTTGATAAAATTATAAACTGCCACAGGAAAAAACCAAGGAACGAAAATACTGTCGTTAAACAAATTAGGCAGAGAAGTCAAAATCTGTTTCCGTTTAACAAGTAGATGTGTATGTGTGCCCATGGGCAAGTAGAACACAGTAAGTGAATGGGTGTATCAGTTCTTGTTAAGTGCTTGATTTGATTTTCTTTATTTAGTGAATTTCATTTGATTTTATTTCAGTTGATTTAATACGATATGAGATGCTGTTCCTGTGTTCCGTGTCTTTGGTTATTATCTGCTCAATTGTCACGTTTGATTTGGCTCAAAGTTTAAGGGAAGTTTCGTTGAAAGTAAAAAGTTTTTCCTCTCGCTCGTAACACTAAAAAAACGGTGTATATGTCTGTATGTAGTTGTAAGACATTTGCTTCGTTAATGGTTTATATATCAATTCACATGTAATATGGGACTTTTGTTGTTTTTGTTGTTTTCGTTTAATGAAGAGGGGGTTAGATTCTTTTGGTACTTTAAGCCTTATCAAAATTATTTATTTAGTATAAAATTTTAATCCTTAGACAACAGATATACTTACATGCATACATACATACGTAAAATTTTTTTTTTATTTTAGTGTTTTGTGTAGGAATTACTTTGGCTGTAATTATATTTATTTATTTGTTTGTCACCCCACTCATTTACTTTCGTACATACATACATATACATGCACATTTAGAGAACTCGAAAAAATTTAACTTATTTTAAACATTTTGACAGCTGGTTAAACAATGTATGTATGTGATACTCTTGCCTTTTAACCCAAAAAAGTATGATATTATTACTTTTATTCATATAAAAACCGAAAATTTTAGGAGGGCTTAGTATATACACACATAACGAACTCAAAGGAAATAAAAAAGATTGTATTGAATAAAATTTAAAAAAATACATATATGTATATGTATATATAATTTTTAAATATTAAAACGCCTTGTCTATTTAAAAGCTTCAAGCTCATTTATTCATATTATCGATCAGGAAAATGGAAAAATCACGAGTCAATCTCAGTTTAAGGACTTAAAAGAAGCACCATGTTGGTTAGGCAAGCGGCAACAGGCAACCAGTGAAGAGAAGGATACGAATTATAGTTCACTTATTAATAATAATATAATAAAAATAAAAGTTAAGCTAAAGTGTATCCGGTAATATAGTTATCTTCGCACACAAAAGAACCTAAAAAAGACCTAAATTAGAAAAAAAATTATAAAAACAGGTTTTAAAAATAATTCTTAAAGTCTATTTCATAATCCTATACAGGCATATACATATATTTACAAATGATATTAATAAGGCCCTTTCCAAAAGGTTATTATTCTTAAAAAGTTTTTAAGATACATATATGGAAAAAAATTGTCATTGGTACCAAACCAATGTTTTGATTAGTAAGTTGATTCCACTCACCAAACATTTTCTGCAACAGACGTGACAGATAAAATATGTTTTGAAATATATGTTTATATGTATATGTGGGTAACTCAAAACAAAAAACTGATTTTAATTAGGGATCGAAAGTTATAATTATTTTTGGAATTTTACAGAAAACCAGGAAACTTTGATTTTAAGTTAAGTACACCATTTGATGATATTAAGTTAATTAAAAAAAAAAATCAATTTCTTTTTTAATTCTTAATTAAATTTTTTGTCGCAAAAATAATAATTGTTTTTGGTTTTTTTTTTTATTTTTAAGCAGAAATACTTGGTATTTTTTGATTTACATTTATTTGGCAGAAATAATAGTTATTTTCTGGTTTTTATTTTCTTACAGACATAAAAGTAAACTATTCTACACTCAAAAAAGTATTAATGTAAAACCAACTGGAAATCTATTTAAAATAACTGGATATTCAATTAAAAACCGTCCAACAAGACATTCATTAAAATTAACAAAATATTTTATTTAATTTTAGACATCAAAAAATTAACTTACATATTTGTCTTAAATTAACTAGATTTTCTGTCATTTACAGCAAAACACAAATTATCAGAAAAATAACAACAAAGTTAAATATTACCAAAAAATAATAAACAAAAATAACTTTAACTTAAAAACTGAATTGTCGTTTATTTGAGGCTTTGAATAACCCTTCAAATCAGTTTAAAAAAAATATTGTAAACAAATTTAACTGTTTTTTTTTTATTTAAAAACAACTTTACGGAATACTTCCTAAATAATTTACAGTCAGTTACAGTAATAATTTTTTTAAGTGTACAAATGAAGAATCTTTATTAATGTTGGAAAACATCAGACATTAGTTTCTTAAAGCATAAGAAGTACTGCTGTTTTCTATATAAAACAAAAAAGTTATAGCCCGTCACTCCTGACCATAATATACCACCGTAGGAACAAATTGTACCCAGAAAAAGGTGACTTTCGTGAATGGGGTTAGCTTCGGCGAAATGCCATCTACAGAGGGTTTGCCTGAAAAAAAAACTTGTATGTACATTGCTAATACATATCGATTGCAATGTTTTAATTATGAGGGCAAATTCTCTCTGGATTGACTTATATGACATCCATGATAAATTTTGGATTTTTCGCAATATGTATGCAAAAAACTTTGTAATGGGTAATAATCGAGTAATAATCGAAAAAGTTTTACCGCAAAATGATTATTCCGGATGAGCATTTGTGTATGAAGGCTATAATAAAAACCAATAATTTTTATATTCAGCATACTAGTTGGTTGAATGCACATCAGCAAAATTTTGTGACGATTATGTAATATTTTAGGCATATTTATACCAAAATTTTTTTTTCCGGAAGGACATTTCTATGATGGTTATGCAAAGAAATAGACCGATAATCACTTGTACTTTGTTCAATGTCTACATAAACATCAAGCTGGACGGACGGACATGCTTAAATCGATTTAGGAAGTGATTCTGAATCGATCCGTAAACTTAAAGGTGGAGCTCAGAACATTAGACTTAGGAATTCAAAAAATGCACAAAAGCCTAAAACCCCTAATGGTATTTATTATTTACCATTTTTTCAGATTTTACTTTGTATACATATGTCGGTACATATAAAGAAAATAAAGAATACGATCTACCCACTATGTAAAAGAGTTATAGGTCAACAATTTTATTTCTAAAAAAAAAGTCAGAATGTCATAACTTTTTTTGGGGTTTTATTTTTTTTTCATACTTATTACGGTTCCTCATTTTAATATATTTATAAACAGCATTTTACATTAAGCAATTTTATGTTAATTAAGGGCTTTTTTGACAATTATTCCGCAGAAATTTAATAAATAAGTCCTTAATAAACTTAAAATAGTTTTTATCAATAAGGCCGTAAATATTTAATTCTTAACATAACACACCTTTTTACTTACTTATGTATGTGTTATTAAATTAAAAACAATAAATCTAATTAACTGATTTGGTTTATATTTAAACTTTTTATTTACTTTCAATTAAAAGTAAAAATCAATAAAAAAAAACAAAATCTTACGAGACTTATTTCCTGTTTATTATTTTTTGTGTCTCTAAACATTTTAATTCTGCCTTTTTCGTTTGTCATGATTTTGACAAAAACCAGAAATGCTTAAAAATCATAAACTGATTTGGAATAAAATATAAAAAGTAACAAAAAAAAATGTTGATTAAAACCAATGTGCGTTATTAACAGGAATGGAAAAGCAAAAGAAGATATATGAGTAAAAAAACGATCTAGCAAAAAATAAAAAGACATAAAAACATTTCGATATATACCTACTTTATTGTTGAATTATATGAAATTTGGGTATAGGATTGGTGCCCATAGTTTATAGTGCCCTTTAACTTTTAAAATTTATTATTTTCATTAGGCAAAATGTGCACAACAAAATTATAAAATTGGAAAATCAATAGAGATGTTTAAAGCATTTACACTTAAAAAATCAAAAAACTGAACTGTCGCCTATCAGCGAAAACCAAAAATAAAGAAACCTTTGCGATAAAAAAAGGGTATGAACAATAACATCATCACAGGCTATAAAGAACCTTGGTGTAAAGTCTACTTCCAATAAAAAATGAAAAAGATTGCGGCTGAGGGTACAATATGATCGAGCTTGATCAATTATGACCAGTGCTGCCACCTTAGGTGTAATTACACATTTCATGTGTAATTTTTCGCTTCATGTGTAGCCCATGTGTAATTGGTTGCATGTGTAATTTAAAATTTTATCATTGTTGATAATTATTATTTGGCGAATTCACAAGGTCTTGTGAAATCATATGTTGTAAAATAATAGAACCAAAAAATATGACTGTTGTGAACAACCTATCATATATAAGTGTGGTATTTAAAATCTAAATCAGCTGATACGACTAAACGAAAACACAATTGTTTTGCCTAAGATTCTAGTATTATACATTTTTACGGGTGGCGAGTGCTAGCGGCGTCCAAAAATTAAATAGAAAACTCACCGTTTTGTTTTAGGCGCTTGGCGCATGACTTTGTATATAATATGACATCACAATAAACATATCAAACAAAGTTGTATTGTTTCACAACAAGTTTCGTATGAAAAGCAACAACAAAATTTTTATGCTATTGTGAAATTATATGACAGTAATACAATATGCTATTGTATCGTACCTTGTGAATTCGCCAGTTATTTTTATAGTTTTTTACACTTGTATTTAAAAAAAAGTGAGACCGCTTTATTCGGCTTTGCCAAATCTAATATACCCTTCACATTGATCTTTTTATGGCCATCTGATCTGACCGAGTTATTTCGTAATGGAAATATGTACTATAATAAAAATACTTTGTACCGGGGTTGAAGTCGATAGCTATTCTAGTTTTAAAAATAGAAAACTTTAGAAAATATTGTTTGTACCTATGTATAATAGAAATACCATGTAGAAGGTTTAAGGCCAACAGTTTTCAACTTATTTCGTATTAAAAGTTAATTAAATTTGTTCCTTCGTATTTTTTCCAAAGAGTATGCATTATTGTCTAATTACTTATTGTGGAACATTTAAAGTCGATATATGTTATAGTTTAAGAAATATAGCGTTTCAAAAATTTTACAAAAACAGTTTATTTGAATGGGGGTTGCTCCTCTCCCTGCTCTTATTCAAAAAATTTGTTTTCCAAAATGTAGGTATTATTGTAAAATTACTTGTTGTAGAACACTTGACTTCTATAGCTGTGATTGGATAAAATTCTTCCCAAAATTTGTGCTTCTACATGAAAATTTTTTCCCTAATTTAGGTTCCTATCTTCAAAGTATCTGTGCAATGCTTTTTGGTTATTTTAGAGTTTCGCTTGCATCTCGGTCAATAGTAAACCGATTTTGCTGATTTTAAATAGCGATTAAATCAGGTATATTTCTGATTATTTTCTGAGCGACTTTTTTAAGGTTTGGAAACTTGATATCAAAAGACACACAGATGGACAGACATGACTTTGACGACTTACCTATCTATAAGAATCCAAAATATTTATACTTAATGGGGTGTAAAATAAATATTGTAAAAATTAAAAATAGAATGACAATTTCATATACACCCTTATTACTATATGAAGGTTATAAAATTTAAAAATATGTAAAACATTTTTAATGCAATAATGAATAACTGGGGGCAACAGAAAAAGATTATTATAATGCCAATAAAGTAATAGCTTATTTAAGTCCCTCCTTGTAATCGAGGATGGTAAGTACCTATTTATCTCCCTCTTTGTAAGCGAGCATGGTAAGTACTTGCCTCCATCGCCATGTTAAATAATGTGTTAAAATGCTAATGAGTAAGAGTTTTTGGGATTTTAACTAATTTTAGAGCAAGTTTTTGCTAAGTTATTAATTTTAGGACAAAAAAACCTTTTTTAAAAAAAAGCATGTGTAATTCGTAATTTTGGGTTGATCCATGTGTAATTTAGCATTGCGTTGGTGGCAACACTGATTATGACTTAATTATTTGTTTTACGACAAAAAAATATTTATTATAAAATTACGAGTATTAAGTCAAGTCCATCCCTGGCTGTGAAGTCAAATAATAACGCATGAAAAGGCAATGTTTAGTGACGTTTTTTAAATGATTGACGCGTGTATCTTTTGTTGGGTAAAAGAAATCAAAACTTGTTTGCAATTCATACCTGTAATACTTGTGTATGTACGCACATACATAAGTGCTACACTCACAAGTAATCAATTAAAAAAATGCATGTCAGTGCAAAGTCATTTTCTGCCCAATATATAAATTTTTGTTTTGGATTCGTAATCCCTATATTAACACATATACATATTTTAAAATCAAGGTGTAAGTTTGTTTGTTTGCTTTTCACGCAATCACGCCTAAACGGCTGAACCGATTTTTATGAAATTTAGAATATAAATTCTTTTAAGTCTTGAGTGTGCGATTTTTTCAAGATTTTGTACACATATATACGGAAAAAATTTTTAAGGCAAAAAAGGAGGCGGGGCCAAGCCCCCTTAAGCAAAAATCATATTATAGTTACTTCTGCCAGACCGATTTTTTTGGAAATTGGTTCGAATATAAACGGCTTCTTAAGTTAAAATTTTGAATGTAAAAAAGTGGGCGGTGCCACACCCACCAAAAATAAACTTTATATACTAATACTTTTATTGCACCGATTTTTTTTAACTTTGCACACATACAAAAGGCCTCTAATTCATAATTTCTAAAGGACAAAAATTGGGTGTTGCCGCCCCACAAAAATTTAAGTCTTCATACTAGTTCTTCTATTGTTGCGGTTTTATGAAGCTCAAAAATACACCGATAATGTTTATTTTCGGTACAATAATGGGTGGCATAAAAATGGACAAACCTGCAAAATTATGTGAAGATAGAGCAATGTTTAAGCCAATTGTAGCCCAAAACGCTGAATCCGGGAGGGCATTTGTATTGGAGCTAAGTAGAAAAATTAACTGATCATCACCTTGTGATTTTTTCCTATGCCAAAAAATTTATCTGTTCGAAACTTTATCGAAATATCTACAAAAATGTCGTCTCTACTTTGCCCACAAGAATACAATAACTCCCAGCCGGACGAACGGACGGACGGATGGACGGACGGACGGACATGTTTTAATCGACTCAGGAAGTGACTCTGTGTCGGTCGGTAAAATTGGAGGTGGGGTTTAGACCTTTACTTTTGTGGGGAACAAATATTTGCACAAAAGCATAATAAAATTTGAATATAACAATATAAAAGAACTTTGAACTCCTTTTAAAAAATATTTGAAATGTGATTATACTATAAATTAAGTACGATTGATATATACAGGTATACTAATATGTTTACCG